>VXAV01007084.1:20380-53223 GCA_013399715.1 Alectura lathami | reverse complement strand
GAGGGAGGGAAGGGGAAGGGAGGGGAGGGGAGGGGAGGGTAGAGAAAAAGAAGAAAAGAATGAAGGAAAGAAGGCGGTTAACAAGGCATTCCTAGCTGCAAATCCTTCCTTTTTCAGGCAGTGAAAATGCCCAGCTAAGATCAATAAATGTTTATACAGGATCTAAAAGAGTACGAACAGAAGGCACAATCTAGTTATTCCTTTGAAGGCAAAATTCTGTTATTTACTCTGTATCTTGAGGCACATGAAAAACTTCTGTCAAATATAATGACGAAGTAACAGTGGCTACCCACTACATAAGACTTGCTCTGTCTGATGTCTGGTTCTTCTTCCCCTTGATGCTGATGTCGTATTTTGGCACCACATTACAAGAACCAAGATCAGTTTGATCTTGATAGTTTGCAAGGAATTCAGGGAAACTGTTGCACAGCATTTGATTGGGAGAGAATAGGAACTGGATGGAAAATAACTGAAGATTTTTTTTGTTGTTGTGGTGCGTATTCCAAATGAAGCAGTAAAATTTTCCTATCTGTCTTATGAGTGGATGTAGTGCTCACATGGTGAAGCCAATACCATTCTGCTATCACAAGGATCGGTGAGAATGAGATCACACTGACTTTTCTTACACCCAGAGCAGAAAGACAAATGCTATGACAGTATCTTGCATGGTGAGGAGAACCTTGGATGAGGAGTGATACTATGAACTTATGGAGCTCAAGCCACTTGTTATTTAGGTCCCTTCCAACCCAAGCCATTCTGTGATTCTATAATGGGCAGGACACGTGGGCCATAAGGGCCAAGCAATGAGTGTGGTGTTACTCACTGGGGCAGGAGCTCAGCAGTTTCTTATGGAACTGACAGTCCTTCTGCTGAAACTTGGATGGCAGGAGAGTAATACAGCAAGCTTGTACACATTAAAGGTGTATCTGCTAACAGCATTGATTTACACATGACCTAATTACAACCACTGAAATATTACTGCAGAGTCTGGAAGGGAAGGACCCATCACTGAGCTCCTTACTGCACAGTTGGTACCACACAGGCAGAAGAGCTTCCCCCAGAGTTATGGCCTTAGCACTGATTGGAACCAGCACACATCTGCAATTGTTCCAGCTGAACTTTTCTTTTAATGAGGAAATGATGTACTAAATACAGAGTTCTCTTGGACTGAGAACTCTGCCAAGCATCAGCCTAGTGAGAACTTTTATAACAAAAATTTATTCATTTCTGGGAGCCGGAGTTTTATAATGGATAGAATGAGTCACTCTTTAGTAGTACAGCAAGACAGAACTCCACTCTAATCACAGATTCCCATCTGGACCATTTATTTGTGAATTTATCTTTAAAGACGAAGCCACTTCAGGCAATTTTTTTTCCCTGCCACATTTTACCCTTGCTCCCTCCCTTCTCTTTTGCCAATATTTACCACCTTTTTTTTTCAACCAGTTAGATAACCTTTGTATTTTTTTCTTATATTCTAACATTTCCTGGCAGCAAAGAACTCATTAAGAACATTTATACCAAATATACTTTTATTAACAAATGAAATAGCATATTAGTTCTTTGTTTCAAGAGACTCAGAACAGGTCTTAACAGGCAGGGTCTATCATGTAATTGCAAGAAAAATCAGAAAGAAATTGTAAATTAGAAAAAAAATTCTACTGTTTCTCCAGTGTAAATTTGTTTGACAGATGTCAATGAGTGCTGGAATTTGTTTAGTTAGAGTCTAATAGGGAGACTAATTGAATTCAGATAATAATTTACAAGTGAATATGTAATAATAAGGGCAACATTTAGAGCTAAACTAACTCCATGCTCACCCACTGATGACTCATTATAAAAGTAACAATAGCACTATGGTAACTCAAACACAAGTGTCAGAGTGCACTCAAAGTTCAAACAAGAATAAACCATCAAAAAAACACTTATCTATGAAGAACTTGAGTTAGATCAGACTAATCCAGGAGGGAAAAAAAAAATAGTTCTAGTAATATCAGTATTTATGTGGTCAAAGATACTTTTATAATTTGAGAGTTTTGAACGAAGACAAATACAGCAGATGGATAAATAAACTCATATGGATGGTGAACTCTGAATTACGAGCCTCAGCCAGACATTATGGCAGAATTCAGCTGACATTAAGCATCTCATGCTACCAGCACTGCTGTCACTATCTTCATGACCAGAGAAGCTACCTCTGTTCAACAGCTAAATAATTAAAAAGGAGCTCTTAAGAAGTCATTTCTCCAATTAAATAACTCAATTAACAGTCTGTCAGGACACTGAACAGTTTTCTCATACTGAGGAAAAAAGCACTGAATTTTAAAGAAAAGCAGGGAAACCTGAGGTCTATTCACTCTTTTGTTATATCACGATTCAGCTTAGAGTATAGACCTTACTTACATGCACCACTGCTAATACAACAAAAAGATAAGAAAGCTTCTACAAAGAAATGTATAGATTGTATTTAACTTGAAAAACTACATCATGCAGTATTTTACCAGAAACACTGTTTTGGTGTAGCTGATGTTGTCAGATAAGGTGTCCAGGCACCTGTGCATTTTTACCCAGAAGCCCTCCAAGGCTATCATCCTGATCTGCTTCCAGACCTACAAAGCAAGGACGTGCAAGTAAAACCAGATCTTCTCACAAATATCCCTATTAGCATTCTTCAGCGCATTCTGCAAACTCCCACTTCTGTAAATTCCCCCAGACCATGTGGACAGAGTGTGACAGCCCAGGCTGTGGTCGGAAGCTAAAAAGGTGCGATTTCCACGGGTTTCAGCCCTTTGCACCAGCCTGAACACTGCGTACACTGATGTCTGATATCCATAGTAGTCAATTAACATATTTCTCATCCATTTTTTCAGAGATGAGAAAGGTTTAGGAAGAGGAAGATTTGATTATTCAATTGCACTAATACTTGGACTCTGACTGTTTGACCATCACACACAGTGGTATAACGGACAGGTCCCAGACCTAGAGGTGACTGGCATTTCTCCAGGGTAGCCAACTACTTCCCTGCACTGCAAGTGGAGATGATCCGAATCCCATTTCAAAGCAATGTGCTATGAAAGCAAGCACAACGCTGAGATTGTACAGTCAGGTGATTCAATAACAAGGAATTTATAGACATGAATACATGCAGGTGAAAAACCAGCCTGCACTGGCAGCAGCATCTAAGAGCTGAATATTTCCTTCTACTTGGATCTCTGTGGGGATTAAGTAAGTAGAAACAGCTGTAAAGGCTAGCATTATCGATCACGTGGACAAATATGATAGCCAAAAAGAGTGACATTTGGTAGAAAATCCTCATCCCCCCAAATCTGTAAAAAATCTTGGAAGAAATGTGTGTGCTGAGCGTTCTCCCAGGCACAAAATATTCCTACCTTATCAAACAGCCCCAAACATCAACCCTTTTCCTAGGTATATTAAATTGTGATTATGTGAGAGGGAAAATCTCTCCTAGGTTTGCAATCAGTGAGAAATAAGGAAGAAAAAATCTGGAGTAGAAAGCCATCTTTCACCAGAGAGAAGTTACACCTCAGTCTTTTGAAGGTGTATGCTGGGACTTCTACTCTTTAGGCCTCATAAATAGAAAATATGTGAGCAGTGAAAGAACTACATTTCCAAATGATAAAAGTTTATTTTTCCAAATAGTCATACACTAGCGTAACTTACAGAATGTTCTCATGGTACTAGGTTAATTGGCAATAAAATAGCAAATTAAATTCAGTGCCAATAAATGCAGAGTAATGCACATTGGAAGAAAAAAATCTGTGCATAAAAGCAATGATGGACTCTAAACTTGCTATTACCACTTGGGGAAGGATGTTGGAGTCATTTTGGACAGTTCTCGGAAAACATTGACTTAGTGCTCAACAACAGACAAATTGAATGATAGCAGTTATTAGGAAGGGTGGAGACCATCGCTAAAAACATCATTTTGCTGCTACGTAAATCCCTGATGGGACAGGGACATGGGATATAGCTGTAGTTGTTCCTTCCTCAAGAAGATGTATCCAACTCAGACAAGGCACACAGAGGACAATAAAGTTAATTATGATGCCACAGATGCTCACAGTCTAGAGCTGATGGATGTGTGACAAGATTGCCATGCACGAGAGGTCAGGGAGCAGCAGGAACAGATGATCCCAAGAGGCAGCCAGGGGCATTTCCCAGTTCAGCCAGCAGCCCGGTGGTCACCAGGGATGCTCCCCATCACAAGGGCAGGTCCAAGGGCAAGCAAAAAAGTCAAATCAACAAGGCCAGACATACCATGTCCACGTACAACATATTTCATGCAAGAACCAAGCACCAGGGCCTAAATGGGGCTCTTGGGCCAGTGGGTGAGGGTGGCTGGATCATTAAGATCATGTCTCTTCATTTTGTCTCTTTCTAATGATAAAGAAAAAGGGTGCCAAGATATGAGGGAGCTTAGCGTGGGTATGTGTGCAGCCTTAGAGCTTATTAGGGAATAGTTTGATTTCAATGATCTTTGTAAACGAATCAGGAAAATGAAATGCACAATTTTACATCCTAAACTTGAGTTAATATAGTATCCAAATGATTTGTGATTCATTCCTGTCCCACTCTGTTTGAGAAAAGGATAAAAATAAGTTGCCATTATTTGGCCTTCTTTGCAAAATTAAAATCAATATTTTTAACTAAGAAAAGACTAATAAAGCTTAATGAAAAATAAAAAGACCAAAAGTTAAGTAGTGAATTCAAACAGCTCAATTTTTTCTTTAAAGGGCAAATTTATTCCATGATTGTGCATTAGCCATCAGTTCTGTGAAAGCAGAGCAGCTGGAAAATGCATTCCCCTTACTGTGCATGTTGTTGACCCAGACAGAAGTCCTATTTACAGTGAATTGAAAACATGCTACACCTGAGAATAAAGCTGTTATTTCAAATTTATAGGCGTACCTAAAGGTAATTGTAAACCGTGTGAGTGACTGCCATAAGCTATCCTGAAATGACTGGCAACCTTTCACAGCACATGCTCAAATGGAAGTTATAATCCCAACATGAGAAAATGATCAATTATGGGGATACTAGAAGATGTTTGGAACAGATTTTTGTCTGAAATGTTTCTAGCAGATTTCAGCTGGAATGTAGCAGTGGAAGGGACTACCGAATCCAATTTCCTGTTGTCACCATTCACAAAGTCAGAATCACCATGAATTTGGCAAGAGCTCCTCAGTGGTAAACTGCCAGTCCCCTGGCTTGGCTTCCAGAGGAAAAGCGTAAGCAGGTAGATCATGGCTTCATTTCCTAAAAATTGCTAGCAAATGGTAACAGTTTCTCAGGGACTGGCAGGGAACTAGAGATTACAGAGCAGATTACAGTAGAATCTGTCCAGGAGAGGGCTGAGGATGCCCCAGGGCTTGGGAGCCAGAAGAAAGGAACAACCTTTAGACCTCCTGGACAGAGGGTTAAGGAATAAAAAATGACAGTACATACATTAATCATATTTCATCTTAAAGCAAACAAATCCATGAAAACAGCTTCTGGATATCCCCGACTGTATAACTCCTAAAGCTCAAGGGCAATTTTTACCAAATGTCATCTCCTGAACTAGCCTCACAGGCACCTAGGCACTGGGTTCAGTCTCCTCCATCTCAGAACAAGGCTGGGTTTAGCTGAATCTTAAATGAAAGCTGAGGTAAAGTCTTATCTAATCATCTTTGGGGGAAAACAAAAATGATATGGGTGAAAGCTAACCCATCCATGCAAATTTATATCAACAGATAAAAGACTACAGTGAGAAGGAAATCCTTGTGAAATAGTGGACCATACAGACCAGTTTCAGAGCATCAGGGTAATGAAATGTCTCTCCTCCTGATGTAGGACTCTCTAGGTAATGGAGCTGGCTCGTAGTTCTCCAGCTGCCAGGTGATAGGAGGAAGAGAAAAGGGGAGGAAAGCTTCCTACATGCAAAGCCACCCACCAGCATCTCTGGTAGTGAACCTTGACAGTTTGTCATGGGTTCACTAAACTTCCCCAGGCCAAGCAGAAGCAGGAGAAAGGACCAGACTGCGTGACATGTTGTAGCGGGCTGAAAGAATGTGGATTATTCTCATGTTCCCCACTCTCTTGCACAACACCTTGGCAAGCCTGGTTAAGTCGAGTCTGTGCACACCGTCACATGTGAAGTAATGGACAGGAATGCCATGGAGTCCTTCCCTTGAAGGAGATTGCGAGGAATGCCAAGCCCTGCCCCTGGGCAGCAGTACGGGCAGGGGACAAACAAGCTGGAAAGCAGCTCTGCAGAAAAGCTCTGCAGACCTAGGGGTTCTGGTTGGCAAGAAGGTAAAAATAATCCGGTAACATGCTGTCATGGCAAAGGAGGCCAGTGCCATTCTGGGACACATGAGGAAGAAAGTCATCGGGAGATGGAAGAACATGGTCCTTTCTCTTAGTACTAGTGGGACACATATGGAGAGCTGGATCCAGTTCTGGGCTCCCCAGTCAAAAAATAAAAGAGACACAGACTTACTGGATAGTCTAGTGAAGGGCTCCAAGGGCAATTTAAGGACCAGAGGATCAGACATATGAGGAGAGGCTGAGAGAACTGGGATTGTTCTGTCTAGAGAAGAGAAGGCCCAGGGGGATCTTATTCGTGTATCTAAATATCTGATGGAGTCATAAACAAGACAGAGCCAGACTCCTCTCAGCAGTGTCCAGTGATGTGACAAGAGGTAATGGGCACAAACTGTAATACAGTAAGCTCCATTTAAACAAAATACCCGAGAGATGTTGTGGAGTCTCCGCCTGTGGAGATACTCAAAATTTGACTGGACAAGGCCCAAGCAACCTGCCAACTGACTGACCCTGTTGTGAGCAGGGCGACTGGACCAAATGATCTCCAGAGGCGCCTTCAAGCCTCAGTTGTTCTGTGATGGTGATTCCACATTTCTGTGATAACTTTTAAAGTAATTCACCCTTGATGCAGTGATTCGTTGTGTGGAATACAGCAGTGATTTGCACAGTACTACTTGGAACACAATACCCATTTACAGGTAACCCTGAACAATTTTTATCACATGTTAGCACTATTTAGGGAATGTTTTTTCTTGCTCACTGTAGGTCAGTAAAGCACTTGTGACCCCCACAGTACACACGTGATGTGACAAGGATTTATCCACACCTGGGCCTTAAAATTAGCGGTTTTATTGGCAAACATAAAGCACAACTCTTCTGGGTCTCTCTCTAAGCAGAAAACAGATGCAGGCTGCAGAAGACTGTTTCTGAGTAGGAGTTTGCCCAGTTAACCCAACATTTAGGAATGCACCAAGCAATTTTATGTCTATTTCACTAAACACAGGGCCACAACAGCACAAGTTATTAGCATGATCCATGCCTACCCTAGAATCCTCTCCTACTTCTCATGCACAGAACCCTTTTTTCCTCTGAAACTGACCACTCTCACTAGCCATCCCGAGCTTTGCAATATTCTATCTCTTCATGAGAAACAGCAACCTTTTCTGGGTCTCCATTGCTCTTGTGGCCAGGATCGGGGGGGAAAATCTGACTCCATACTTATGGCAAAAAGAGACAGTTGTGGAACAGATGTCACCTGTCAACTACATCCTACGGTACAGCTGGATGCAAAGTATTCCCAGGGTCTTGCTTCTGCTGTGGGGAAGAGGAGAAGGTACCGAAACCTGGTCAATGGGCACCCCAAATGGCTGGTACAGGGCACCAGACAGGGAGTTATTAAGTGCTGGGTGTAGAGCTGTCTGCCAGCAGGCTTTGAGGCAAGAGGTTGAGTCTTGTTCTTTCCACCTATTTATAATGAAAAGAAAAATAAATAAAAATTATTGTACTTCATAAAACTTTTCTGAAGTTAAAAAAAGGTGTGATCTTCTTCTGACACTATTTGTCACTTCAATGCTCTGAGCTGTCAGAGAAGTCAAAATCTGATCTCCACGGCAAATCAAAAGGCCATCCCAAGGTATCCAGCAGATTTAATTTGTTTGACGGTAGTCTTCTCAGCTGGGTTTTAATTAGCAGCTGATTTTCTTCCAATGCAAAAAGCAAAGTGTGTGTGTCCTGCAGCACAGAAAGGAGACGTACAGGGCATCTTGAAAACTTCATTGATTTGTCTGTCTCCTTCAAATGGAGCCATAATTTCTGTTTTCATTTGGAAATATACAAAGCACAGACATAAAAATGGAAGGGTCTTATAAACTACTTAGGAAAATGTTAACAAAAAAAATGCAGACCAAGCATTTAAGAACACCATTTGTTTCTGCAGCATTGGTGTATAAACTAATCTTGACAATGCAACACAATCAGCCAAATATTATTAAGCATAAATAGTCCTGTGACTTCACTAAACAACATATTCACTAACAGTTATGGCTAAGTAATGCAAAAAAAAAAAAGCCATATTGTAAATAATGTATTGATCCACTGATGGACAAACAATTATCTAATACATTGTTAGATAATGTGTCAGCCAGCCACATAATTGTTAGACTAATGAATATGATAGTTCATATATAATTTACTCAAAGAAATCTGTCTAATTTCCCAGATATAAATAAATAATTCAGCTAGATGTGTTTACAGACAATCATTTGTTAGCTGATATAAATATTTTCTTAAGGTCCAAGTGAACGAGATGTTTTTACTGTATTTGAACAGAGGCTTCTTAAAGAGTTTAAATATCACCTGCCAACTCACATTTATGGGAAAAAATGACCACAGATTACAAAAGTACCTACATGCTCATGTATTTCCATAAATTCAAGCCTAAACAACCAGCTTGCTATTTTTGCCATCAAAGAGTCTGTATAGAATCAGCTCCATAACAACTCCAATGTCAGAAGAAAAGTACCTGAATCTCAATGAACCAGTGCAATTCTCTGTTTGAGCTCATTTGTACATTTGCAAATAATTTTACTATAAATATAAGCTTCAGCTTTTGGCATATGTGTCCAATGCAAACAGAGACCAGAGAAGAATAGAGTTGTGTAAGGATGCGCAGCTTGGCTGAGGAAGGCGGACCTTGCAGGGGCAGCTGGAAGATCTGATAGGGCCTGGGGAGGTGTGAGGTCTCCTGGAGCTGAGGCCCCCTAAATCAGCTGGAAGGAGAATCTGACTTAGGTAGCTACACATTGGCAGGTATAGGTGATAAGACCAAAGCATTTGCACTTTTATTGCTCTCTTCTGTGCTTGCTTCTTCTGCTCCAAAAGATCTTGCTCAGGAGACCCCAGATCCTAAATACAGGGGACTCATGGTGTAGTGCAGGGTCAAGGTGCAGAGTCAGAGACTGTCCTGAGATTAGTGCAGAGGGGCACAGTACCTTCCGCCTCTTTTACCCAAAGATGAGGTTACCAAGTAGCACAAAACTCTTATCGAACTCTTGTCACCAAAATTCCAAACCTTGAAAAGTATAGACATCATTTTTGGACAGTTATTTTGCATACTAAGTGGATTCAGCACAAAATAGAGGAGCTATCCATACATAATTCATACAGAAAAAAATTCTGAAAGTGCAACATTTTACTTGCAAATAGAGATGATGGAGTATTAGTGGCAATATATTGCACTGTCCTTTTGAAACTGGTTGAGAATTAATGAACTCAAACTTGTTCCTGCTGTAAGCGACACCGAGATAGAGATGTGAATTCACCCTTGTGATTGCCTACACATATTATATGAATTCCCTTTTAGATACACTTTGGTTTGACACAAAAATATATGATAAGAACAGGAATTCAGAGAGAGAGAAAGGTGTGGAAATCAGCATTATTTTTAATGTTAAATAACACTTACTAGTCCTTTTTCTATCTGAGGATTTTATTTCATTCGTACCTGGGTGGATATTCATGGGAGAAGTAAAATTTGCTTGAACTTTGATCTTCTTTTGGAAGAATCTACTGCTGTTTCACATCATAGAGGAGCAAATTAAAAAATATTTATATATATATGCACTTTTTGTTTAACCTCCTTCTCTGAACGTCTGAACTATTTTCGATAACATTATAAAAAAACAATCTGAAGCAATCATCTACCGTCGAAAATTTCCACATGACTCATCAAAGGGTAGTAAAGGTATTAGAAACTGAAATAAACTATAAATAGGTTTACAGAAGAGCAGATTGGGGACTTCAAAAGCAAAATTTCACACAGTTCGTTACACTTTGTCTAAGATAAAACATTTGCTATAATCCCAAAGCAGTGGTCATTGCAAATTGATGCACATTTTAACTAGAACAAGGCACTAGGTACCCATTAACTCATTTTATTTTAATTTAGCAGTAAAAGCTTTCATTATAGCCATTAGACAAGAGAGAAACCTTTGGCATTAAAGTAAGAGAGAAAGCATACGTAGAAATAAAATAAAAATGTAATTTACAGCATAGGGTCTGGTTTGTTTATATTAACAGAACTTCAAGGCAGTTCTAAATAATTGAGTGTGATTAAAACAAGTGGGAAATATATCAAAAACATTGAAAAATCTAGTGAAAATTCAGTTTAGATCTCTGTAAGTAGAGACTAACTGATGTTTTAATACATATTTTTTGCAGTTATGGCTTGAAGAAATAAAAACACATAGCTTTCACTATCATTTGTAGCATATTTGTGTTGTTTGCAGTGTATTTGTGGTGATTATAATTTTCCACACTTTCCTGTAATACTCGGTTGGCAAATAGGGCAGAAAAATATATAGGTGTTTGCAGGCACAATAATCCATCTGTTCTTTTCTTCAGCTCTGGAAATATTTCTCTTCTTGTTTCTTCCTAAATCTTACCTTTAAAAAATATGTATTTTTGGAGTAATTGCCTTCCATTCACTGTTTACAGCATTTGTTTAATAGAATGGTGAATTAACATCAGTTAATATGTATGAAAACAAAACTTAAAGTATCTAATCCATATCAGAATAGGAAAAATAAATAGTCCCACTGAAGCCTGGAATACATCAAATTTGGAGTATTTCAATGTGATTATTCTCCTGGATGCTCCAAACCTTCTCTACACAAACTACCTTTGACTAACAGGGCCTGATAACAGACTTAGGCACGATGTCTGAAGTGCACTGTCCACTTGGTTTTTGGATGACCCTGGGGGTATCTCCAAGTTTGAAAGCCCCCCTCTGGGCTCAGCCTCACTCAGATCCTAAACTAGAAGGGTTTCTATTGCGTCCCTCACAAGGAGGATTTTCCATCCTGCCCTGAGCAAGAAGGGTTTCCATCACTCCTTTCTCAATGCTGACCAATCCAATCCCCATCTTCTACGAAGAAGACACCAAAAGATGGAAATGGACGTGCCTCTAACTCCCTGATTCTTGTCCAACTCAAGTGTCATCCCACAGGAAGGGGGGACCCAGGCTCAGCAACTTCAGAGTTGTCACATTGCCCTTGAGCTCGCCAGGCTGTCCAAAGCCTGGGGATGCCAGCCCTCACCCAGACACCGGAACACATCCAAATGCCAGATGCCAGCATCAAACTGTGACCGTCTTTCTTGGCCACATTTGTTTTAACAAAAAAATCCAGCTTCAGCACAGCTTTTAATTCACCTGTCTGTGTCCGTATGGTAGCACACGGGGCTCCTGACCCATAGCTTAGACTCCCCAGCTCACATTTATTCTGCTCATAGAAATAGCAGCTGTATTATGCAACTGAGAGACATTCTGAGCTCTTCTCATCTTGACGATTTAAGCTTTGCCTATCAAACAGGACACACCTATTGTGTGATTCTGGCATGGCAAAATCTGCTTTGAAATTCATCCTTCCATCACATCCCTCCTTGATTTCAGCTTACAAAGTAAGTATGTAGAAAATACATATTCTAGCCGTGCCTTTTTTTAAGGAGCATCAAATCCAGCATTTCTAGCAATGACTCCATTTGCATACAAGTGGGCTGAGGAGTCCTTCAGAGGAATCTTGATCTGTTTTCCAAGCAAAGAGGGATTTATTGCATTCCTGCCATGGAATTCTCCATTTTGCTGTAGTCAACAAAGTCACCGGGACTCTGTGAAGTGCTGAAGTCCACCCGCACAGAACAGCTTGTGAGACTGGGGCCTGGGCACAAACAATAGCAGTTTTCTTGGCACGCTCAAAAGACCTTCTTGTTGGCAGATTGAGACAGCCCACGCTTCTCCTACTGTGCTGCCGTTGATCAGTATTGGAGAAGAGCATTAATCAAACATGCGATACCATTATTTTCCAAATTGAGGTCTCAGGTCTGCGATAAGCACTTCTCTTAACACAACATTGCACAAATATTATGCAACCACACTTCAAAACTGCTGCGTTGAGAAATTTGAATAGTAATGAGTACTTTTTGGAAGTGCTGCTCCAGTCTTTCCTCTATCCAGGCTTTGAAGGCTGATCTTGGGCAGACTGCTCTATGCTGCATGAGTTAATTTGTCTTTTTATCTGCTTTTGGCTCATAGCTCACTTACAACTTTGTGAAAAATGACAGAGTGTCAACGTCTTGCCATTAATGGGCCATGTGACAGACGCCCAGCACAGCAGGCTGAGGAGATGCATCTGAGTCCTGCAAACTCTTCTTACTGCTAGATTTGCTGATGGATGACAGAGCTCCACAGTACAAACAAAAATGCTGCTGACCTTACTTTCAGATGTGCTACACGGTTTGCAGTTTACAGAGGCATGTCAGGACATAAGGTGAAAAAAAAAAAAAAAAAAAAAAAAAAGCATGCTTTTATAAGGTTTATTCTATGTGTGTTTGATTGATTGATTGATTTTCATATATAGAAGACGGTTCACAAGTTGTGAAACCTCTAAAGAGAGATTTAAAATATATAGAAGTTTCTGCAATATGCAGAAAGAGCATATTTCTTTCTGAAGAGTAAATCCATAGAACAGTAGACAATCCCCATTGTTTTTTTCCATGTAGCACCTGTCCTCTGCTAGAAACTGTATTGCTAACCTGTGGTAATATTTTAGCTGGCTAAATATTCATGTCAAATATTTTGATAGAGGGTGCTTTTATAAAAGGGACTTTGAAAGTACAACAAAGAACTTCTCATAACAGTTTCTGCTAACTTTTATTTAGTTGTTAAATACTTTTTTTTACTTCCCCACAGAGCAAGTAACCAACTATTTTCAGCCTTTAAATAGGGAGTAAGTATTAAGATAGCACGTACTTTCCTTTTAAGCTGCATCATCTCTGAGAAGCAAATAAACACAGCTTTCTTGCCTGTGGAGTTGGGTATTAGAAATGTAAATGTAGGACACAAAAAAACGTAAGTTTTACTGAGTCATAGCTGCATACACGGCAAAACCAAAAGCTCTCCCAGTAACTTATAGGAGTTGTTCAGTACAGCCTTGTGGTGCATTTGTATCAGTGTTTTAGTCCAAACCAGGAGCTGCTCAGCTGCCCCTACTCTCCACACAGTGACACAGCAGCAGAGCACGCACAGTAGCAAGGTACATGATTCCTTTCCAGTGCAGCAGCCGCAGAGACGCCCTCCAGGAGGACATCTAATGTCTTCCAGCCATGAATGGGCATTCAGGCCACAGGACCAGGCTAGAGCCAGCCAAAGGGAAAATCCTGGAAAAGCAAGTCATGCATAAAAGTGATCCACAGAACCATTGGATGCACACCCATTGTTCCACTCTCCTCACTGAATTCAGCATAACTACTGGTAAGCAGGCTGTGTGAAACTCTGTCTAGTCCAGGCACGACTTGCCCCCGTTCTACCTTTCAGTGGGGTGCAGTGGTGATCTACCAGGCTATATGGATGCTTCAGCCAAGGAACAGAGGTAACATCAAAACCCAGATTTCAGGGCAGAGTTTGGAAACAGAGTAAAGAAGCTGAGGTCTTTATATTAGTTCATACAGCCATAGCATCTAAGGGGAGCTCCAAAACTAAATGGACAAGTTGTATATTTTTGTTGCAAGAAGGATCCTGTGTGAGTACTGAAGCTGGCTCTTGGACCTGAAAAGCAAACAGGGAGAGGAGTTATTAAGGAGCTATTCAGTCTGGGGAGAAGCCATGAGCTACAGGAGGGAGATCCATGAAATACTCCAGAAGACACTGAGAAAGAAGAAATGAGGACTCACTGCCTCGTGCAGATAGTAGTGCAATACTATGGAAAGGTTAACTTTTTTCCAACAAATACGACCTGCTGTAAAGGGCGAGGTCTCACCTCTGCTCAAGCCCAGGGAAGACAAACTTCCACAGATGTGCCAGGTGCCCCATGATATTCACATGGTAAGCGTCCACCCAGGTACTTGACCACAGTGCATTGCCAACAAGCAATGCCGACAAACACAGCCACTGGGGAGCTGGTGCAGGGTCCTTACAGACTCGAGCGCTGAGGAAAGCAGACTTCCCTCATTAAAGCTCACATACCCCAGAGATTAATTTGACCTGCATATCAATAATGATCACCTCTTTACAGCTCCATTGTCATTGTAGTAAACATACAATAGTACGACTTACAAAAATAATGGATGGATTTCTGTCCCACGTAAAAGCTTTGATCCTAGACAAGCTTGGAAACGTGCCTCTCCAGATTTGGAGAAAAGACTTTTCTTTTTTAATGTTCCTTCTGTTTTCTATTCCTGCATTTTAATTGATACTTAAGCAATAAGTACTTCCCAGAATGATAGCTAGACACAGAGAAGAGGAAACATTCATCAATTCAGCTTTGCCAAAAAGTAATGCTTTGAGCTTTCAAATCTGAAAGGGAGGGAGGGAAGAAATAAAGTAAATAAAGGCCAATTCAAATAAATTCCTCATCATGCACATCCAGATGTGGTGGGCTAGGATTATCCAGCAGTCAAATTGCCCACCCAGCCACTCACTCATTCTCACTCCTCAACAGGACTCTGGGAAATAATAAGATGAAAAAGCTCATGGGTTAGGATAAAGTCAAGGATAATCGCTTACCTGCAAATGTCATGGGCAAACTCAACTTGGAGAAAATTAACATATTGTCTATTAATATAGATTTGGATAGTGAGAAAGAAAGAGAAAAATATAAAATGCCACCCTCTCCCCGCCTCCCTCTCCCAGGCTCTGCTTCAGTCTGTCACTCCTGACTCCCACACCTCCCTTCCCAGTGGGGCACAGGCATGCGGAATGGGGTCTGTGATCAGTCCCCAACAGCTTCACTCTGCCACTCCTCATGCTGGTGTTCCACTGCAGCATGGGGCCTTCCATGGACTGCACCTTCCGTCAGGAAATACCCACCTGCTCCAGTGTGGATATCTGCCCCTGCATGGTCATTTGCACATGCTGCAGGGAAATATCTACTCCACTGTGGTCTCCTCCATTAGCTAAAGTGGAATCTCTGCTCCAGCGCCTGGAGCATCTCCTTGTTTTCTGACCTTTGTTCCTGTACTTCTGTTTCTCACTCTTTTCCTCCTCTGCCTGTGCAGCATTTCTGCACTTTCTTGAATGTCACCACAGAGACACCACCAGCTTTGGCTGATGGGCCCAGCCCAGTGGCTTCTCTGAAGCAGTTCCCAGCGTCTTCTCACAGAGGCCACACCTGCAGCCCCCTCACAGCCAACACCTATACCCAATACGCCATGTAAAAACATGAAGAACTCTTTCTAATTGGTTGTAAACAGCACAGGGATAAACACGAAGCCCTTACAAAAAGAAAAACATCAGTGCAAAATATGCAATTATATGTATAATTTCTTAATAACTAGGAACTCAACGCAAATTACCATTGACACTTCTTTTATCCAAATTCAAGAATAAGACCTTTGAATGCAGTATTTCCAGATAAAGTTCTATTTTATGCAAGGAAGTAATGTTGTCTTCAGATCATTTGCAGATTTTATTCCTGCACTAAATATAAGTATCTTTATATTTTCCACCTGGGCAGCAGGGTATTTCCATATTTCATAACAAAAGATTTAGAAGTTTCATCAAAGAAAATGCATCTACTTGATGGTTGTGAAACTTTTGTCGAACATAAAATATTAAGATCAAAATACATCTGAAAAAGTCAGGAAAATCTGCAAGATATTTTCATTCAGACCAGACAGGAAAGAATTTACGTTATGAATAAATATTCTTCAAAAAACTCGCTCACAGCAGGAGCAGCAAATCTAGGAAAAAAATAAAAAAGAAAAAGATAGAAAATAAGGATCTTAAAAGGAAACTGATCAGCATGCTTCAGAGAAAGAAGAAAACAGTGAGGTCTGACTCAAGCAAAATCAAACTTCACATTAAGCAAATTACATCATTGATTTAGCCCAAAGTCTTGACTTTTCCTGGTAAAAGAACATGACAATAAACCGATCTTGTATATCTGTTAGATTGAGCCTTTCATGTAATGCATCAGAAGGTGTTTTTCAGCACATCTCACTCTGACAGCATTAATCAGCAAAGCCCCTATCAAGCCAGAAAACTTACAGAAAAGAATTGAGGGGTTATTATTAAACCAGAGGCCCTGACACAGCAAGAGCCTACCAAAGGGAATGAAGTGCATGACAAGATATGTACAGTGTTTTTTCTGGGAGGCTGTGATTTTTTCCAGTCATTTACAAATGAAACAAAGAAAAGACCTCTGGAGCAGTGAAGCATTGAACCTCAGCTAAAAATTAGGAGACTGTAAGCCTGCATTGGAGGCACTGAAAATATTAGTTCACTAGCACGGATTTTCAAGGAACTACTCTTCCAGTTTAAGATACATTTTTCAAATCCAATACCATTACAAACCATGTGCCAAGTAGGAAAAAAAAAAAAAAAGAAAAGAAAAAAAAAAGAAAGTAAGCAAGCAGATAAGTGATATAAAGATATACAAAGTTTAAGAAGGGGTGAGTTTGTGCCTTTTCACAGTTACAGGCCTTCTTAATGCCAAGCCTCTTCTCCACCTTGAAAATGTGAACTGATGGAACCTAATTTCACAGACAGGAAAAACTTGCAAGCGAGTTTTTTTTTCTGTATGCATCAATTTACACCCAAGACAGTGTCAGATGTTTGGGGAGTGAGTCTTCATTTCTGAAGGGCTGTAGATCTGCAAAGCCATTGCCCACTGGCCCACCAACAAGTGATGGGGCCACCACTCAGTTCCTACTGCCTTGTGCTGGAGAAGCCAAACAACAGATATTTGTTTTATTCAAAACACTTATCTTCGGGAATTTAGGAAGTTCTGTTCACAGATCTTGAAATGATTTGAGAAGGAACTCTTTGTTCACATATGTTTAGAGGATTTCCAAGAAGTTAACATGAAATGTCTCCTTGTAATATTCCTAATGATGATTACTGTGAAATGCATGTTGGGAGGGATACAGAAATAACAAAATTTGAAAGCTTATTTTTATGTTCCCAAGATTTTCTACTGAGTGGAAACAACTTACATTTTCAAATCCAATATTACTTGACATTTTCTTTGAACATTTAGCCAGAGACAGAAGTCCAGCACACAAAATACGAGCTCACCTTGCTGAAAATGGGTGAATTTATATGTGATCAGACAGAAGGTTTTTTAAGGGAAGGTATCCAATTTGTCAAGGCTCCTAACACCTGGTGTTTATGTGATGCAAGATGCCCAAACACTGTTAATCATGGGTGATTGTATGCTGTATGTATGATTTTTACGTTACAAATATTACATGTGTAAGTTGTTCAGGTAGGTCATTTACAAATATGGTGGAAAAGAGTGAAGTCTTTTCTAGTGAACTGATATATCCTTATATTTACTGCTTTTAGGTAAAGAAAAACAGTAATTCGGACTACTGCAGGAAATTCTAGCCTATTTCAGGGCAAGCCGTAAGTCCTTGACAGGTCAAAGACTTCAATTTACCCCAAATGAAGCCAATTCCTGTATCTTGATTGCTCTCCCTAGCTGTAAATTATCATGGATTACTTTGGGAACAAAAGTGTTGATAGTTTCCTGCCATTACTTACCTAACTGATATTAAATATAATTTCGTATTTATAGCAACTAAGACATTGCAGCAGTGTTTTTATGTTTCAAAATTGTTGTTTTCTTCACTTTAGAGAAAACTCTAGAAAATCGTAAATATATGTCAGATTCTTTTCTGGTCAGTGGTACTTTGTTGAAGTCAATAGGTTTACTCAAGACTAAATTCTGATAATCTGTGAAAATCTGATATCTGACAGATAATCTTTCAAAATATGTGTGTTGAGTTGAAGTCTGACATCTTAATTTCCAGTGCTTAATAATTTAGCATTGCTCTGTAAGTGAAGCTAAGCACCTTCATGAAATGTGGCCTGGCAAGGGGTGAGGGAGGAGGATATTGAAAGTGTTCAGTGACGGTGGCTTGGGATCCATACTGAAGTACAAGACTCTGCTTGTCCAGAGAAGTTCAGGACATGCAGTGGCACTGAATCCATGTTCTGCCTGGTCAAATTTCCTCAGATTATTTCCGTCCAGACAGATTTCCACATCCTCTCAGCCACAAGGTACTGGTGACCCTGTTGAGATGTTCCTCAAGAGAGACACCGACCCAGCACAAACGCTAACCTGTAGGGATTTCCCTGATAAAGAACTGGAGCATCTTAATGGACTAGAGGGAAGGAGGACTGCACAGTTATAACTCATATTCAGTTGATTGAATGGGCATTTGCCTTCACCTCCCAAAGCTGTCAATCTGATCTTTTTCGCAGATAACTTTTTTTCTGTCTGAAGAATACACACATCCATACTAGATAAACTTGTGGTGTCTCTTCTTAGGTAAAATGGGATCAAACGTATGAGTACAGTCAAACAGAAATAGACTTTGCTACACTTTTCTTTTGCTTTCAAACTATGTATGGGTTAAAAAAAATGCACAGAAANATAAAATAAAATAAAATAAAATAAAATAAAATAAAATAAAATAAAATAAAATATTAGAAGTAAGAACACAGAGATGGAAACTCAAACTCCCTCTTTTGGGACATCATGTCAGCAACACTAGTGTTTCTACAGTAGCTTGTATAATCTGACCCTTTCTGAAAAGTAAAGAGCAAACAGCACAGTCAAATATTTTACTAAATGATCTTTTGCATGGCTTCCGATACTAAGTAATTAGGTACATATAGTGTTAATTTATAATTTCGCAATTCTTTATCCATCCTATAGGAAGAACAAATACTATGTGCAGACAGAATCAATCATGGTAGGGAGAATTAGATCTCTATGTACGAATGAAGAGTCACGGCTATCAAATACTGAAAACCAAATGGACGTCTCAAAAGAGAACTTTGGCAGCACAATTCTTTAAAGAGAAATCTATGTGTAACAGAAGATGCTACATGAACCACTTCATTATCACATCTAGGGAAAATATTTTTAATTTTTTTTTAATCTACTTTCTTAATTCTAAAAACTAATAAGTGTGGCAAACATACAAATCTGCAGTGTACCATCTGCTGTTCACTTTCTTGAGATGGATGATTATGCCATCCTCCTGAGATGCAGCAGATATGGAGATGCATACTGTTGCTCTTAATTGTTTGTGAGTTCATACCTGAGGCCTTCTTATCTATGTTAGAAGCTAAAATACAGCCACAACAGCAAGGTTTATACTCAGCAATTCTAACTCATTTGGAGCTTACTGTATCCATTTTCTTATTTTACAATCTTCTGGCCTTAAAAACGAGCATGAAATGAAACTTAAGGTTGATAAAATTTAAGAAAATTCATCTGCACACTTTGAAAGAAATTGAAGAGGTTCTTTTTCATTTGGCTGCCTGTTTATTATGTGATTATTTCTAATAATTTGACTTTGTAGAAATCCAGAACCCATCTAGCCTGGAGAAGGGAGATGCTGGAGATACTGTTAGAAGGGGAAGCTCCACCACAAGCAGCAGAGAACTCAATTTCAGAGCTGCTGACCACAATGACAGTCCTTCCTGTGAACTTTTGTGAGCCTGGGCTGAAAAAGTAACAATTCACTCATCATTTAGCACAAAGGCTGAACATTCAGATATGCCTCTCTGTTTGTTCTTGCCTCACTTGCTTCTATATTTTTTTTTCATAGGGTTATGTTTCTTGCTTGTAATGAGACAAAACTTTGTGAACAAGGGTAGCATCTACACTGCAGAGACAGGAGCTTCCTTTGGAGACCTTCACATGGATTCTTGTCACAGACTAGACAGAAAACTTGGCACTTGCTCTAGGACTGCCTAGAGCACTCCCAGCATTTCAACACAAGCTCAGTGCTTGAGCACTCAGCAGACTGGATCCCACGCACCATCTCTCTGCTTTAGTTGTCTCCTTTTCCCTTTGTTCTGGGCAGTGTTGCAGAGAACCCTCTTTGGGGACCAACTTTCCAAAGCTAGGCATGATTTCAATCATAGGACCCCCTGGGCTCAATGAAACAAAGCAAACAGATGTTTGAAGTTTTGGAAAGAATGTAACAGTGGAAATATAGAGTGATAACACTGACTGGATCCAACTTAACCCAAAAAATACTAGACCACATTTTCTACTACACAATACCGGATTTCTCTTTCCTTCAAAACTCTAGCTGCAAAATCTAATTCTCAAAGTCATCTGTTTTATTTCCTATTTCCAGAAGTGATGCATGTGAGGAAGAGAATCATAGAACCACAGAATGGCTTAGATTGGAAGGGACCTTAAGATCACACAGTTCCAAACACCCCTGCCTCAGGTAGGGTTGCCACCCACTAGATCAGGCTGCCCAGGTAAGTAACCATTATCTTTAAGGCATGTCTTTGTTTACTCTTTTTTCCCCAAAATTGGCAGCTTGCCTGGCACAGTACACATGCCAGATTAGGTCAGAAGGTTTAGAGATAAGATCCTTCCTTTTGTGTTTGTTCTGTTCAATGCCCAACAAAATTAAGTCAATGATTTCTAAGTGTTTCCTCAATGCAAATAATTAGGTAAAGGAAAACACAGGACTTGAAGAAGGCAGCTAACAGAAACCTCCTTTTTGCATGCATTCTGATTCTGCTGCTGACTTTGAGGCCATATATTTTGGTGATTAAATGTATCTAAGTATGTCTCCAGTGAGGCTTTTTTGAAGTGAAGCCCTTGGAGCAGAGCAGCAGCTGGTGGCAGTGCTGGCACAGCCCAAAATTTCTGTCTTTGTCAATCCAACAAGGTACAGGACATAATATTGCTGAAAAGAATTTGGGACAGGTTTATTATTACAAGAAGTCTCTTGAATATCATTAAAATTGGAAAAGGAAACAATATATACTTGGAAAACCCACTCATCTGCATATGTAATCAAATGTTCAGCAAGGCTTGCAAAAGTCTCCAGTTTGAGTGATAGACCCTTGAAACAGCACTAATGAAAACACTTCTGTTCTATATTTCCTGTGTGTATTTTTATTTTGTTTATGAAAATAAAGGCTTGATTGTGTATTTTCCTCTGCTGTTTGGTAGCCTGCCATCAAAACTCTAAGTGACATGACACACAATAGATTTATGCACAATGAAGCAGCCACAGTAGGGGTTTGGGGTATTTGTGTTTTATTTCCAGTCAAACAATACACGGGGGGCTGTCACACTAACAAGGTATGCAATGATTGACTTGCTCAGCCTCTCTGAGACCTTTACTTTGGTACAACTGAAATCTCAATAAACAGGAAAGTTATATTTGAACAGCTGCTAGGCTTGAAATGCTGTGATTAATCTGCTTCCATTTCTGAAAAGTGAATAAGGCTCATTCCTATTCAAGTCAAAAATTATTTCAGTTGTTCAAATTGAGCCAAATTTGTACATATTAAAGATCTTAAAGGGATGTTATTGATTATTCTTTTCACATTCTCTTTATGTAACATGTCATTGGGCCTTCCGATATTTGCACAGTTTGCAGGCTATCCTCGGTACCACTGAACTTCCTAATGCTATTCCTTTCTTCCATTTGAGTCACCATAAGGCAAAAAAATCAATGTGGCCATCCTCTTTCCCAAATTCATAGAACAATTTGGCCATTATGTTACTTTTGGCCTCATTAAACATCAAACTCACACCCCTGTCATAACATCTATGGTACTTTTTCTCATATGGCAAGAAGACAAAGCCTTCAGGCAGCAGGGTCATCCCTGAAGCTCTTTGTATGAGTTTCACGTGCAGAGATGCTGCCTGGAACCCTCTCCAAACAACTTTCTTTCTCTCCCGTACAGATTCAAAGTCATGTAATCTCAGACTCTTCCACTCTTACTTGCTGAATGAACAACAATAAGTAAAAATAAAAATTTAAATTAAAAAAAAAAAAATAATTTAAAAAATTTAATTCAAAACTTTAAAAAAGTAAAAATTAAACAGCGGTTGTGCATCTAACATAAGGCAAC
Source organism: Alectura lathami (assembly GCA_013399715.1). NCBI lineage: Eukaryota > Metazoa > Chordata > Aves > Galliformes > Megapodiidae > Alectura > Alectura lathami. Next base: position 30,995 of record VXAV01007084.1, on the reverse strand, counting down.
AATTTTATCTTTTAGCTGTGAGGATTGTTTGATCCAGCTGACTCATTTGTATCCTCAGATTCTGAGGCGTGAAGTCCTACTTTATAAGTATGAAGTTTTGCCCAGGACAGTATTTCCTCCTTAAGCTGTAGGATAAACATCTTGCTACTAGATCACACAACACTTCAGCCAAGTTTGGAAAGCAGCAAAAGTGCCATTTGTTCTTTGCTGAGTGCTTTGATTCACCTGAAAACTGATCTCCTGGTCTAGAAATGATGAAGAATATCAGCCGTTACAGCTACCCTAACCTTCACAACAGACAGGTTATGCAACTTGAGTGTTGCTTTGTTCAATGTGTCCCTACCATGAAAGACTGAAATATGTCTAGACCTACACATTTTGCAGTTTCACTGAAAATAAAGTGTGGATTTTAAAACTTGAAAGCTCTTCTGTCATTTTTCTGTGCCCACACATTTTGAGCCAAAGAACGGGGCTCTGCAAAAAATGGTCCCTCAGCTACTGAGTACTTTGTAAGCAAGGAGGCACCAGGCAAAATCCTCCACCACGTTAAATCAATTCTCTCTGATTTATATTAGCCAAAGTTCTGGCTGTGCAAGTCTCAGAGTAAAAGAACCATGCTAGACAGAGGAGGCGTGTGCCACACTTTCATCACAAAAGGAGGACTAGCAGCCAGTTTCTTACCTCTTCACATCCCTTTTTGAAGCAAAACAGGCTCCTGCATGAAGAGTTCAGGATAGTTTGTCCCTGAGGAGTGATCTATCTCCTGTATCTTTGAATTTACATTAGAATAACCAGGTAATAAATCATTTCTGTCATGAGAAATGAGTAATGTTCGTTGAAATTCACTGACAGCAGCTGAAGGAAAAATACCTGCAGTAGTCAAATAGGTTAAGTCTTTTGATGAGCTCCTTTAGGGTAGATGTGTAGATCCATATCACCCAGCACTCCACTGAAAAAAAGATTGGCCGCTGTCTTGGTATATACCAACAAAGACTTGAGGGAGGAAGACAGGGGAAAAATGTGAAAAAGGAAGAACTGAACACATACCATTTCCACTTTTGAACCTGCAGAACTTCAGCCCCTTCATCTTCTTCTTAGCATTGGATATTTCTCTTACAAAAGAGTCTCTCAGCACAAGTAAAATTCCACTAACTGCAGGAACTCATTGCGTTGCACAGCACTGACCATGCCAGTGGGGGCTTTTTCCCAAACTTAAATTATTTATTTTACTATAATATTGCCTATGTATTATTTTGGTACCAATATATAGATGATAGTTTAAAGGCGGGGCTTAGTGTCTTGTTGCTTGTGTTAGCCAGATGTCACATCCTGTCCCTCAGTCTGCAGTCTCCTTATGCGTTGTTCACCTTACAGGAGCATCTATAAGCACCCCACAACTCCACCTTTAGCAGACAGCAGCAGAATTCTCCTCACATTTTGCCAGCAGAAAGGAGCATTTTACCATCTTCTGGTCTTCTCCAACCTTTTTGCAGTTGATCTGTTTTAGTGTTTCCCTGCCTCCCAAGGCGGCCAGAGGAGGGAGTTGGCAGCACATTTCCCCTGCTGTGCTCAGGCTGCCCTTTCTGTGCTCCTAGCCCATAAAAGAGGCCATAATAACTCGGCAACAAGCTGCACTGGCAGCTCTGCTTCCTGAGGCATAAAATGAGGTTTGTTTTGTCCTGCAGTATTTTTTTGATCCCAGATTCACCTTGAAGGCCGTAGCCAAACGGCAGGTTTAGGAGCTGCTGTGATTAAATCATCTGCAAAGACAAAGGAAACCTGAAACATGCTCATTGCTTGCCAAGGGAGCAACAAGAAATAATTAATGGTAGGCTGGAATGTCCCAGGGTCTCTGTGACTGTATCCATACTGGCAAATAAAACCTGGCCAGGTAAACGCCTGGGCTTTGTTTCCCTCAGCAAGGCAGTCTCGGACGGGTGCATCCCTACCTGCGCTCCAGCCCATTCCTTTCTCATGCCTGCATCCCATGTCCACAGTCCTCCTGTGGCTCCTGTGGGGCTGAGACCTGGTGGGAGTGGAGCAACTGGCCAAGCTGGGTCCTGGAGGGCTGGCCAGGGTCCTTGGCATCTCCAGGCTCTGTGTCCTCATGTGTCGGAATGGCTGTGCTGCACTTTATGAATACGCTGAGAGCCTCAGCTTGCTGCAAGAGGCCCTGAAGGCTTCTGTGTGGCTTTTCCTGCTGCCTGCACATAAAGCGAAACCAGAGCTATTTTATTACATTTTAGCATGGATAGCGAGGGACAAAGAACAGCCTGGCAGGCTACACAGGTATGTCAGCTAAGTGTTCGCTGTTGTCAAAACTCTGAAATACTCAGGTTGAGCTTGGATCTAGGCCTTCCCTAAAATACAGATTGGCTAATGTGAGCCCCTGGGTTAAAACTAGGAAAAAAAACTTGCATTCTTCTTGTAAGGGATTTTCAGAAGGAAAGGGCCGTTTCTTCTCGCTTGGTAGTTGCATTGCCAAAGTTAATGTCAAGGAAAGTGATTTTGTGTTTCTTTGGAGAGATATATGAAGTGAGACTTGTTTTTCAGTTCTGAACAAATTGTTCCCTATGTCACTTTCCATTATAAATATCTTGGGATGTTTGTTTGATTTCTCCTTAGCTTGCAAATTAAAAAATAATATAAAAGGTGTATTACACTACTAGTTTAAGCCATCATCAACACTGCACAAAAATTGCTTCCCTAGATATTTTAAACAGCAGCACTGAAATTCTTATATACTTTTAGATACTGAATTTAATCAAGTGAAATTTAGTTAATGCAGGAAAATACTCCCAAAATAGGTTTAAATGACTGAGGACTTAACAGAAATTCTCTGTAAGTAAGCAAACACAATGAGATGCATTAGATTTCAAGAAACACAGTCTTACAAGAGCCACCCAAACGCAGAGCTGGATCATATACCAATGAATGCTACGTATCTTTGCCATCTTTGGGGAAACCAGCCTTCAGACCCTGCCCTGAGTAACATCCCTGTTTGAGAAGGGCTCAGCCACAAACACTCAGATCCCACTGAATCCAACAGCACTTCAGTGATATTGGCCTGTGGGTGTGTGACTCATAGACATGAGCGCATGAGTCCTCCTGTGTACGAGGTGAATACTGGTGGGTTTCGTCGGGGTGTAAAAGGATCTCCTGACTGAGGGTCTGAAGGAATGCCCCCAGCTCAGTCTGCAGGCACTGGAGACCAAACTGAGCAAATCGCAGCAGCCGTTCTTAAGTCAAATTCCCTGTTCCTCAACACTCTTCATAAGGACAAAGAAATAAAGAAGTGCGGCTTTACTCTTTGTCAAAATAAAGCCTTCATCCTTATGTTATATTCTGGAAAGGGTAAAACACATCTTCCTTCCAAGGTCTCTGCTGATTCTCCTTCAAAAATTCTTGGTTCTACAATTATAAAGTTTCCTTATTACTTCAGTTTTTGTATCCTGTTGAACTCCAGATGTCTACATCAATACATTTTTAAGCAGTTCACAGAACAGACGTGTTAGAGCAAAGGTGGTCATGTCACTAAAGTTGATCGCTGCATGCTGTGGTAACTGCTGGAGTCCTGTGTTACTGGTTCAGTGTCTCAAGCACTCACAGCCACCAAACGGGCTCAGACATCTTTGAACAGTTCCTATGCAGCAATTTAGTATTGTTACTCTACATTACAAGTGGGAAGTGAAGGCTAAGGGCCCCATCCAGTGAGCATTCATGCTGGATGTCTCAGCATGTCAGCTGGATGGCTGACTTGCTCCAACCTCGAGAAAATATCAGTGCAGAGCAGGGACTTCTGCTCATGTTTCTGCCAGGAGCCTAGCCCCTTCACATCAACCGCTCAGGGCAGTGAGCATCACGTTTATATTTAGTCCACACTAATCTAAACTTCAGAGCCTTCTAATGCTGTGAACCTACATAAAGTTGAAGGACCTGTCACAGAGGTTATCTGAAACCTCATTCACTTATAGATAAAGCCCTCCTAGCAGATGCAACTTTGACATAAAGCAGGCAGGAATTTCAGATATGCTTTCCTGAGTGCTGTTAGAAGGAACTTGAAAGTTCTCTGCCAGGAAGAAGGAAGGCTTGTAATTGCTTCAAAGCTGCAAATAAGGAGCAATCTCTACCACTGGTAGCATTGGTCTCACCGGTACTGTCTGGGTTGCATCAGTGGAAAACCAGATGAGTCCAGACACAGACCCATCGCTTTCACTAGTCACCTCCAGAAATGGATTGCAATGCAGTTGTAGCTGAGCTCTTTTATGATAAAGTACATATAAAAGCATAAAGGAAACAAGCTTTATGGGCTGGAAAAATTACAAGGCAGCTCAAGTTTTGAAAAGAATTTGGCAGTTTTAATATTCCGTCCAGAAGATATCTCCAGAGGTCCAGAGCTCGAGAATGCTCAGCTCCTATCTTTTGAATTAAAAAATCTCTATTTTGAAATTCACAGATTACAAAATCAAGACATTATTTTCAAATGTCTTAATGAGAATATAGGTTTTTTTTCTCTGTTCTTTTCTTAAGCCTGACAACGGTATGCATGCTTGCATGAATGCATATACACATCGGTGCTTGGAGATAATATTGTAGACAATAAACAACACATAGCAAGTAACAGTTACATTGGAACTGTTAGAATATCCTGTCATATAGGTTTTTTTTCTCTGTTCTTTTCTTAAGCCTGACAATGGTATGCATGCTTGCATGAATGCATATACACATTGGTGCTTGGAGATAATATTGTAGACAATACACAACACATAGCAAGTAACAGTTACATTGGAACTGTTAGAATATCCTGTCCCCTCACATTTCAGAAATTATTTTTTTCCTATATGTAGACAGATAGCCACTTTGCTTCAGGTCATTGCTTGAGGAGCTTTATTTTCTTTTTTACCGTGAGGGTGTTGATCAAAATGCATCAGTGGTATTGGCCATGCTAAAGCACTTAGCAGGGAGGATCATGCAAAAGCTCCTTTCTTCCAACCTATTCCAACAAAAGAGAAATTAAATTTCAACTGAACTTTTTAAGGCTCCATTAATAGTTTGTCCAAGTTTAAGGAGAAAATTCAGGTCAATTCACCTATCCCTCAAGCACAGCTTAGAGTTAAAAAAAAAAAAAAAAAAANTAGAGTAAAAAAAAAAAAAAAAGAAAAACACACAATGCAAACTTCTATCAGTTATAAACATCATTTAGAAAAGATGAAAGTGTACTTAAAAGCTAATAAGCACATAAAATATCACATAGGGAATCACAGGCCCTCTGTTTCTTTTAGCTTACTTTCTAGAGATGGCTAGCCATAGGAAATAAATAGAAAAATGGCATTAATCTGTTGTTATATTTTCCCCACAAGCCTATTTACTTAATATTTTCCTACTGCAGGAGCTGTAAAATGAAGACGTTTATAGCTTGTGTAAAGCTCAGTAAGGATGATGATTCATCTCTAGAACAAACGTTTGGACATAAAAAAAAAAAAAGGAAGATTCAAGAAATGACGTCTGCCCTGGTACAGGTCCATTTGTGGAGGGAAGTGTCTTTACCTCCACCAGCGACTGACTCAGCTCACTGTCTCACTGGTGAACCAACAGGACGCTTACTCCTTTTCCAGATTTTCCGGACACAAGCAATGTATAGCATGGTAAGGCTTCCTCACATTAGATAATGAAATTTGCCCTGGTCTGCACTCCGGCACTGAGACCTACAGGCACAGACTAGCCCTGTCCATGTTGTTAAACAATCTTATCCTCCAAAAGAGGCTAAAATGCCCTTTGGGAGCTGCCTGCTCCTGAGTCACGTCCAGGAGCTGGCTGCGAGCTGCTATTTTCTGGGGGTCACAAGTGTGCTGTTCATGGGCCCTTGCAGCAATAACAGTACAGACAATCAGATACCTGTGCCCCAGGGCCTTCCCTGGCACCAGTCAATTTCCTAGCCTAAACGTAGCCCAACTTTCCCAAAGTTCCTCAACATTTCTTTTTTTGTGCCTCACAAAAGCAGAGAAAGTTTCCATCAGCTTCCCAGCTCTGATCACATTCATTACAGTAAGGCCAAATCTTTCCTACATGGTAAATAAGGACAGTGATACAGCAGTGTCAAACAACCCCTCTGTAAATAACCATCACACCCACAAAAAGCCTTAGCACTTGCCCATGAGAAATCTAGAGCAGTAAAGTCGAAGTAAAGCACTTTAATTAAACCTCTAATATATCTGAAAGCCAGTTGTGTAAGGAAATGGCTGGCATAGCAGAAGGCATTAGATGTCGGATGGAATACAATGGAAGTGAAGCCCTGCATCCTTAATGGAAGAAGAAAAAAGCTCTTAATTGGAAAATGGCAGTGGCACTTGTCACACATAGAGTGTCTGGCTTAGCAAATAATTTGTTGATCTCAGCTGCACCATGAGATCAGTAAGGATTCAAAATAAGAAGGTGCTTCAAAGTTTTCCAGGACAGTGGCAGAAAGTCCTTTCATGATGAGAAATCTTGTAGCTCTTACTTCTAGATAGGTATATTTGCTGTATTTCACATCATATGTGTATATAAATATGCATCTGTCTAAGATACTGTTCATCTGTTCTTTATCTTCTACATGCAGCTATATGAATGAAACTAGGAGAAAATAAGAGAGAGACTTATTTCATTGTTGACCACCATCATTATTCTGGCATGCATAATAATTCCTTTCAGAGTTTCCTTCAGTACATATTTTCCTATTAACTCACAGTATCTATTGATCTAGGAAGTCCCTCCAGGTTTCTTAGCTATTGACTAATTATTTAAGTTAATACATCATTTAGTAGACTTAATATGTTTAAGTTTTAAGGAGCTTCTATATATAAATGGGTATATCACAATTGCTGTGCTAAGGAGATACCATTCTGGGGAAAATGTTAACAGCAGCCCACAGGAAAACACTTTAATGTATTATGTAGAGACAATTTGAATTTTGGAAACATAAAAAAATAATGAGTAAAATTATGCCTAATGTTTAAAAGTAAGGCATTGTGATTGAGCCTTATGAAGGCAAAAGTATCATCAGCAGAAGTAGCAAAAGTTACAACTTTTTTCATAATAAAGTCCCAAATAAAATCCCAATTAAAAGTGTTACAAATTGCAAGCATTTTCACAGTTTCTGACAGTTTTAGACTCCTTGCTCTCTCTTGCTCTCTTCCCAGCACTCCTCACCCATTTCCTATACCTTGAAGTACTGTGTTGTTAGCACACCTGATAGCTTTAGCCATCAGCTTGTTTTTTTTTTTCCTTTACCTGCCTGGTCAAAGGCCTGTGAGAATTCCCTTCCCTATCTTGATAAAAATACAGATAACCCTCCTTCTGCTCTTCACTGTCTCCTGCTCTTACCAACTTCTTTGGAATGAAAATTGTATTTTTTTTTTCAAAACTCCTTCACTTCTCAGATTTCTCTTCTCCTTCTGCAGGACACATAATCTGCAATATTCATCCTAAGCAAACAAGCATCTCAACATTAGTTTCTCACAAGCTTGCCTTCTAATCCACCTAGCGCGCTCTATCACTCCTTCCTTTATTCTTTCTAATTCTCACTTTCCTAAGTATTGTCTACCTCACCATATAAAGAAGTCTTCTTAAAAATAAACTGCCTTTGACTCCACTTTCCCCTCTACCAGCCATGCCAAACACCTCTTGTGTCAGGAAATGTATGCTGGAGCTCTTCCAGTTGAGTTCAGTCTTAAACCTTCTTCTTTCTTTTGCCCTCCAGTGAAGAAACCACATTTTTACCAAAGTCCATCATGAATCATTCCTGCCAAAATCCAGCACTTTGTCACACTCCCCAACCTGCTCGTAACACTCTTCCTCTTGGAAAGCTGCTCTCCATGGCCTTTGTTTGATGCGTCCATGGCTTGAGACTCTTTTTCTCCTCTGGCTGCACACTCAGCATATCTTTCAAAGGATTTTCCTCGTTCTTCCCTCTGATTTTCTACAGAAGCCTTCTACACCTGGGCCCTGTCTCTGTTTCTTTTCATGTTGTTTCCAGATAATTCATTTACAGACAATTATACAGATAATCAGATTCTAGATAATTTCATCTGCAAAATAAATAAATAAAGTACCTGCTCCAAGTTTCAGCCATCTGCTTAAGAGTGGCATGGTCAGGGTCAGGCTCTTCATCTTTCCCTCTGACATTTTCTCTTTCCTCTGTCACTATGGAAATACCATTGTCCTGCCTCTTCTCCAGCTCCTCAGGTCCATAGCCTCAGCACATCCTTTATCTTGATCCCTGAGTGATCCTTACGGCCTTTTTTTTTGCATAAAATTTGTAAATTAGAGGGGTTTATTCTCACTCATAACCTCCTTCATAACCTCATTCATAACTCCTCTAGGCTCTCACCACCTCCCATCTTGACTAACACCATCTTCTACAAATTTGTCAAATACAACATTCCTACCTATTTCCATTCATAATGTTCCAGTGAGGAAAACTGTCCTAGCCTTTTGCTCTGAGCATGTGATTTCACTGTTCACAGTCTTCCCCCTCTTCATTCACACCAAACATCAGCTTCTTGTCTTCATTCTTCACAGCTTGTCTCCACAGTATTTATCATCATTCATATACTGTAAGTGACTGCAACATTTAACACCCGTTCCCACAGCATACGTGGCAGGAACAGACATTCAAGGCCAAAAACAGAAGAGAGGTGAGCTAGCATCCTTTGCGAGAAGGTGATGGGGTGTGCCTGAGCACCAACAGAGCCACTTATTCTGCTTTTGATGGTAAGGAAAGGAATTTACTCATCTGTAGCCTGGGGACCAAACAGAAGATGTATTTTCACAAGATGAAGTAGGAAGAAGCAGCCCTACAGAAGCAACCCCAGAGCAGGTGAAGATGGAGTCCAGGAGCCAGAAGCAAAGAGCCAGTAGGCTGACAACAACAGCCTTGGTCTGTGCCACAGAAGTACCCCTAAAAAGCTAAAGAAGGAAATGACTGGAAGTCCAAACTGTTTTGGTAGCAGAGCATTCAGATACAGAACTCTGTAGCACATTATTCCATGCAATTTCCACATACTTAAACGTAACAGCTCAGTACAGCCAGCAGGTACATTTTTTCCAGGGTCAGAGCTGAGTCAATGTCTACAGTAGATACGATCGTACAAAAAATGTTCTGCAAAGCAGTTAGCACATCACCGTCCTAGTCTTTACTTGAAGCTGTCCCCCTAAAACTATTCACGAGAGGCTGTCACCATGCATGGATGCATGAGGCATCTGAGAGAAGAGGGACTCCATTCATTCTACCCCATCAGAGCTGAGCACTGCCATGCACGCAGCCTCTCCACTCACTCCTCCCTCCTCACTCACACCAGTGCTATGCACCTGCCTGGACTTCAGTCTCTACCATACATCTGGGGAGACACAAGTTTTGAGGGCATCTGCCCTTGATGCTCTAGGCTGAACATGAAGCCTATATATCAGTAAAGGACAGCATTTGAGACTTCCATCTACTTAGTTTGTAGACATCAATTAACCCTAAATATTTTCTAGCATGATATCTGAATTGTTTTCCTATTGGCTTGTCAACTAACAGCAAATTACATAGGCATTGGTGTTAAAAATCCTCATACATAGAAACAGGCATTTTCTCCCAAAAGAGATTGAACAAAACTCAAAACTTTTCCCTCCTTTGGTTGTGATGGTTGTTTTTCATTAACTTTTTTTCTTTTGGGTATGTATATTTTTAAGTTAGAACAGGCAAAAGCTAGGATGGTCCTTATGGCATCTAAGAACTACAGTTTTCAAGCAGAGGAGTCCAACCTGCTTCAGTAAGGCCTATGTTCCATCAGAAAGTCAAAGGAAGTTGTTTATAAAGACACACTTGTTAAAAAGGATAAGAAAGTGAGCAAATCTCCCTGAGTGTGTCTTCACAGGAAGCCTGGGCCACTCTACAACTTCAAAAGGTATCTTCGGTTTGCTTGTTCCCTGCAGAGATGGCCACTGGAAAGCCAGGTACAGCGTGCAGCTCTGGCCAGCTGCACAGCCTGTGCCCATGATCAAAGCCAGGCTCCAGGCAGTCCAGCTCACACCGGGTGCATGTGAAAAGCCCCTGCCTTCCCCTTTCTCCTAGGTGATAAGTGAAACTGCTTGCAAACAGCAGGACTTCAGGCCAGCTGAATCCCTCTTCTGCAACAATATTGCAGACAGCTTTCTGAGATCTTGTTGGATTGAAACACTATTTTTTTTAGTTATATCTTCTACTTTACAGGGTGACCAGAAGGATTTATCACCAATTTAGTGTGGAAAGGAAAGGGACAGGGGCAGTGGACTGTCAGTGCTAGACCATTAGGCAGGACCGCATTCCCCACGAGCACAGTGCCTTCAGAAAAATGGAGGGCAACCCTGCAAAGATCCTTACAGCAATTGGGTCTGAAGAAATATGCCTCCCTCAGGACCCTTCTTACTGCTGCTGGAACTGCAAGGGCCATACGCTGCCACATATTCATACGGTGTGTTTAATTAGTACATGTATGTTGGGCCGCATTTGTTTTGAAATCATATAAAACTGTGCAAACTCCCTGTGTTAAGCTGACAAACCAGCATCTTCATTCAGGCAGCAAGTTGTGACAACAACATGCTACAGAAAAAA
>VXAV01007084.1:7620-20374 GCA_013399715.1 Alectura lathami | reverse complement strand
AAAAAAAAAAATTGAAAAAGAGAGAAATAAAAAAATAATTATAGATATGAAACTGAAATAAAAAGGTACTGAAGGAAGGGAAAGAGTTAATTGACTTCCTCTTAGGGCAGTAAAAATTGACGGAAGATTTCAAGGCATTAAGGGAGCTAGCATTTCTGGAATGTAGAATAGCATTCATACCGCACAGCTCAATACCATGCTAGGAATCAATACTCTCTGAAACGCAGGAGAATTTAAGAAGGTCGTTGTGTTGTGTAATCATGATCTTTTCAGTAGCACTTCCCCACAGGACTCGCAGGCTGATAGTTCCCTAAGGAGGGCTGATAACTTTTCTCTTAACGAATATGGAAGTTCTCTCAGGTCAATGACAGGATAATGGGGAAAGGCATATCTCCGGGTGTATTAAGGCCTGAAATCTGTACCAAAGAGCGCGGCACAGCTCTCCACACAAGGAGATGGTGGTCAGCTGAACCAGCAGAGGTGCTCACACCGAACAAGGTGTGAGGTCCCCGGCCCAGCTTGATGGAGCCTGGATTTATTTCCTTCAGGATATGGTTCAGGGTCTGCTGATAGTGTCAGTATTTCCCCAAGGAGTTTCAGAGGCCAAGCAAGTTAACACTGAGGGCCTGATCGTGACTTTATTTATCTGTTTACATTGGAAATTGCTTTACATTATTCTGCCATTGCATACGTGACTTCAGCGACCTTTTATAATTAAGAACACATTATTAATGTGAAGATGAGCTCCTCATCTGCTCTTCTTGTTTGTGCAGTTCCTAGCGGAGTGGGGGTTTCATCTTGTGACTGAGCTGCTAGTTGCTATGGCAATACAAGCAATAAATAAATAGTAAAAATAATACATTGGAATTAAATATTCTGATTTTGTAAGCATGTTCTCTAGAATAGTAATAATGGCACTCCCTGCAGCGCAATGCTTCTGAGCCACATTTCCATATCAGGGTGCCCTTAAACACCTGTTAGCGGTGTCATGCCTTAGACACCCTGTAAAAGGTAATGAGGCTCCACCACGTACTGCTGCAGCTTTTTGGCTCTGATGCTCTGCCATCAGAGGTGTGCCTGGGTGAAGGTGTGTGTCTCTCTGCGTCTGTCTGTGTCTGTGTGTGTGAACACACGCTGCAGCCAGGCATGGCCAAACTGGTGACTTTGCACATGGGAAGCGCAAGCAGAAACTTCATGGGCTTCTCTCTCTCCACAGTACTGTGATGTACCCTCATTTAAATGAAAACCCTTTTACACTCCTCTGGATGTGCAAGAAGGCCACAAAATAGCTCTAATTTGCATTTAAACTCATTGAGCCAAGATCAGATTTTGCAAAATAAAACTGTAAATCAAGAGTCATATTTGAAAGTATTGAAGAACTGATGCTTCACGAAAAATCTCAAAATTGCAGGTTTTCCCTCTCTTTTTTTTTTTTTTTAACATGTATAAATATATGTTTTTATTGCAGACAGATGTAATTGTTCTAGAAACTGAAATACTGCAGAAAAACAGCTGATTTTTTCTTCCTGCTTTGCAGGAAAAATAACCAATACTGGTGAAATCTGATTTGTCTGAACAGTGGTATGTTTACTGAAACAAAATTGTATTTGCTCCTGTATAAATATTACATAGCTATATATATAGATTAATAGATATATCCACATGTATGTGCATTCACTGCACAGAAAGTGTTGCTAGGTACATTTAGAAAATAAGGAAGTATAAACCTTCATTCTTGAACACTGACAGATATACCTGATTCTATCCAGCAACTGTGCTGGTCATTAAAATGCTTAAATATAGTTTTGCCTGTTGACACTTTTCTAAAAGAGGAGAAAAATTAAATGTTAAAAATACGAACTATAAACATTGCTGGCTTACAAACAAAAAGGAGATTTAAATTCACAGCACTCAGAGATGGTACAAAGAGTTGATGATACTGTGCAGAAATGACAGAAGCTCATTTTTCTAAAGACAAATCTTGAAAAGTAGAGATGATAACTCTATGCATCTTCATGGCAATATACTTATCTATGCAGGATTATGGACCAGCAGTAACTCAGCCCACACCATATGGGAATTGCAGTTGATCACAACCACAAGTTTTAGAACAAAGTGACTTCTGAAATAGTTACTAGTTACAAAAAGAATTTCTGAAGAATTGGAATACAACAGTAACAATGTCACAAACAGGTTTTTTCAACTTCCTCCCCACTTAATTTCATTCCCACAGCAGGCCTGATCAGAGGAACACTGGAGAAAAAAAAAAAAAAATCTATAATTTTTCTATTGTTCTCCAGATCCTCTGGTTACAGAAGACTGACGAGACCCTTCCAAGCAGCTCTATCAGACAGCATCCTGCCCAGAATGCTGGTGAGATAGTATCTGTTCTGTGGGTTCTGTCAAACAGCCGGGTGTTTAGTTATGTCAGGGCTTTAGATAATCCGGTGGATGCTTGCCAGCAGACAATCAGTGTGTGTTACCGGGATGAAGAGACAACAGCGAACTTCGAACCTCTGCGATGCAGGGCAAGAGTTGTAGGAACATAATGCTGGGCACCAGGCCATCTCTTCCTCCTGGTGGCTCCAGCCCTCGATGTCAAACCCTAGGATATACCAATCACCAACTTACAAAGCAAAATTTTCATGACAAGCATAAAGGTCCAGGAGCAGCAGACATCTAGCAAATTGTCTCTGCTTTCACTCAGATCAAAGACACTAGTTGCTTGTTAACTGCACACTTTCAGTTCCAACTTTTGTCTGAAACAGGGAGGTTTTTTTGATATATTTCCAATACAAAATCCAGGGGAGAAATGAAGGGACAGGATCTGGTGAAATACAAGCCTAATGCTTCTTCTCCCTATCTTCATCCTCCTAAGGCAGAAAGACATTCAGTGCTGCTGGTTATGAAGCCAAATTTTGGCTTATTGTACAATAGCAAGCTTATTGCACAATAGCAAACCTGTGTCATTTATACTTATTAAGTCTAAAACTCAAGATGTAAAAGAAGATCTGCACAATCTCTGCATTGTTGAAATAATCCATTCAAGTGGCTTCTGAATTTATCTTTATTGAGGTCATAATGTGAATTGTAAACCAAGTTTGCTTACTCTTTGCCTTTCATGCTGAGCAGACCAGAGCTTACCAAAAGGCCACCCACCCTCCCTCTACACCACCCCTGTTGTGTTGATTCACTAAGAACATTCTCAGGTTTCCTTGCTGACTTCATTAAGCAGAATAGCATTTCTTATAGAAGGAAGACACCGGTGTGGCCAGCTTGCCTTTTCCCAAAATGATCTTGATATAAGGTACTCAGCAAAGTGATGTGTCTGCCAACACAAGACAACAAGATTTGTGTGCTTCTCTGCCAGAAGGGTCCTCAGTGCTGAAGTATAGCTCCTTGCCAGTCCCAGCCAGTATCTGAAGTTTTTCCTGGCTATCTGTGCTGGCACGGACAGACTTTTTTGGTTGGGTTAAGACCTTATGATCCTCAGAGGCTCTTTGCCGCGGACATACCCTAATGGCAGCGCAGGATGTATGCTGTGAAAGCACTGCTGACATGGAATTATTTCTCATCATAGGGAAGGACACAGCCTGTTATTTTTGTCTCTGTAAATCCATCTGGACATCTTCAGCTCACCAGATTTTTTTCTGATTAAGGCAGACAGATTCTAACAAACTCCTGCTGGCTTATGTCTTTCACTGCGATGCGAAGCATCTCAAGTGCAAGTGGTCAGAGAAAGGCAGCAGCATTTCCCTGCCCCTTTCACATTCCTACAGCAGTGAGCCTGGGTTGATTGCTCCACGTGTAGAAAGCCATCGAAAGTCAGAAGGAATTTTGTACTTGAAAGAGTTTCAGTTGTGAAACGAAGCAAGCACCAGCAGCTCTCAGTGAGCTTCAAAGAATTAATGGGTGCCTAGCACATCTGATGAACAAATGATATAGCACATACGACATTCCTTGGGTACTCTGAATCTTGGTGGGTATTTTAATAGTATCTGCTTCTGCATAGGTGGTTATGCTAGTTTCCATACAGCTAGCTGTCTATACATGTGAAAAGAGAAGTCTTCGAAATAAAAACAACTAAAGTTTTTGACCAAGCTGATGAAAGCCTCAGACTGGGTGAAAAATTACATGATTTCTTTGATGTCACAGAGCAGTCACTGGAAGTTCTTGGGCAAATTGCTGAATCAGCTGAAGCAGAGAGTCATACGTGTGGCTTTGTATTACCACAGTATCCTGAAACTTTGTTTGATTTAGTTGTGGTTCAGTTGCAAAGCTTCACTCCAAAACATCAAACTCAGGCATTGGAGTAGTATGGAAAGCAAAAACAAATCAGCATGCAATGCTTTATAACGGTGCTTTTTTTAGAGGCATTGTTATGGAAACAGAAGTTAAAATGTACCAGATACGTAAAAAGTAGTTGTACTGACTATAAATACAAAGTAAAATATTTTATAAACCATTACAAGAAATTTTAAAAAGCTCTGAAGTGTAAACAAGACTGGATAGAATGAACAGGAAATAATACCTTAGATTTGGTATGAGATTTTTAATGAGAAAAACTTGGTTCAGAAAATTTTTCTTGTTCTCCATCGATTTTTAATATATAGTTTTTTTTTTAAAAAAAAAAAAAAACAAGCTGTGGCAACACTTGTATGTGTCCTGTCTGGCAGTATACACAAAATGAGGCTGTGACAATACTCAGGGTCTTCAGGGGAATTTATGCATGTGACAATGTAATTTATCAAATAGCAAGAGCATACAGTGCATAAATAAAATGGGACTTTTATTGCCAATGTCAAAAATAAAAGTGGCCAAAAAAGTCAAAAATACGAGAGCTACCAAGTCCATGGCAGTCAGTATGGGTCTAAACAGTAATTTAAAGGCAGGTTATGGTGCAGCAAGTCCTTAATTTACTGAAGGACAGATGTTCATTTCAGCAAAGGCCCTCCCTTCCGCATACCCTGACTCGCAGGTTTTTCATGTACAGCTGACCACCACCAGAAACAGGCAGCTGGGCAAGACATTTGCATTGGTCCATACACATGCTGTTAAGCTCTTGCAATTACAGCTGAGCAGAAACAGAGTCAGTCTCTCTTGCTCATAATTCAAATGTGGAGGAACCAAATTCTTCCCCTTTGGTGCCTTCTCAAGGTCTCCGCATGGTGGGTACAGCATAGACCTCTGTACCTGCCTCACACTCCCAGGCTGTGCCTGGCGGCTCCCCATACAAGACATTTATTGCTATTTAAAGGCTATTTTTTTTCCACCCAGCATCTACCTATAGCAGGAGGACCTAGCAAAATCCCGCTGAATTGTGTCTTCACTGTCATACCAAGCATCCTAATTCCAGTCAGAAGCATTTCACTGCAGAGTCAGAGGACACATTATACCCCTTTTATCAGTACACAACCCCAGTCGTATGTATGCCCACAGGAAGAAATGTTTCCCATGCAGAGAATGACTCAGACTAGGTCAAAGCACAGTCAGAAGGAGAGTGGAGAAAAGTGAACAGTAACTGCAGTCTATAAAAGCTGGCATTTATCTTACCAGAGTGACATCTGCTCACTGAGAAGTTACTAGGACACATCATGATTTTCTGACTCCGAAGCCCACCCTTCGTGAACCACTGATCTAGGATATGAAAAGCCTGCACATGCTGCAAAAGTCATCTTGAACAAGCCGGGGTCAGATTCTGAGGAAACTCACTCACACTGAGTGGCATTTTACTTCTGCTCGTGGCTCCACTGACATGAACACCATCGTTATTAGTAAAATAAGGCTGGGTAAAGTACTGGCCAACCGTGCACTGCAGTTGCACTCCTGTTGGGTGTTGATAATTGACAATTAATAGTTATTCATCTCAAGGAAAATTTCAGTATTTTTTGTTTTCTCCAAGTGCCCATCTCTGCTGGGCAGTGACGATAGTACGGAGTTCCCCTGCAGGACTGTTATAAAGACTGATCTTAGTGATTGATTTTACCTCACCTTTTCGTGGTACCTCCAGCTGTGATAGGGCTCAAGAGCATGAGCTACAACAACTAGCAGGCATGAAGCTGACTCTCTGTTTATAAGATTAAACAATGACTAAGCTTAGCAAAAAGCATAAACAGTGTTGTAATAATGTTGTCATTGCAGCATAACTAGAATAAAATGAAACTGTTATAAAAACATAACTGCATTTTATTATAGTGAAGTCAAATGTAATCAGAAAACAGCTTCCTTTCGATATAAATGTTCCACCTGTCTGCAGACAGCGTGCTACACGAAGTTCCTGGTTTAATCACCTCTTAGCTGTGTCATGACTCTTCCCTGATGCAAAACACAGCAATGCACCCAGCCAGCTAGGGAAACCAGAAGCCATTAAACAAGCATGATCTCAAAGAGTCTGTTTTGTTTGTTTTTTTTTAGGTATTTACTGGCTCAGTGGAAGATAATAATAATTAAAAAAAAAAAAAAAATCCATAAGACCAGTATAAAAAGATGCTTCATCCCTTGATGCGTTCAAGGCCAGGCTGGATGGGTTCCTGGGCAGTTGGATCTAGTGAGCTAGTGGCTGGCAGCCCTGTCCACGACATGGGGGTTGGAACTAGGTGATCTCTGAGGTCCCTTCCAACCCAAGCCATTCTATGGTTCTATGATTCTATGAAAAGCAGATTAATCATTTGATTTAAATCAGAAATCGGTTGTACCTTTTAATAGCCATCCATCAAGCTGTGCTGGGCAGAGGCAGCAAGTGTTCCTCACACACAAGTCCCCAGCTCAGGCTCCAGTGCAGAGGAGACAGCCTTGGAACCACTGATGGAGAAAGAGCTCTGGTCTTCCCTTGTTACATCTTGGAGGCACCTCTCGGAGGATGAGCAAGATGGATTTCACCTGGATTGTGTTGCCATAGAACCTTTATCCTGCAGGAAAGTCACTGACCCATGGAAAGCCTCAGAAGGAGAGAGAGCTGAAGAAAATAACTTTGTACAGTTCTATAGCAGGCAGACTGCAACAAGGGATGTGTTGGGTTGGGCTGGCTTGGGTTGGGTTAGGTTAGGTTGGGTTTAGTGGGATTGGGTTGGGTTGGGCTGGACTGGCCCCACTCAGTTTCACTTGGTTTGTTTCCTTGTGACGGAGACCGCCTCTTTGCTCAGGTAACTTCGTTTGTTTCATTTATGCTTTTTAATCTTAGTTCTCCAAAAACAAAGCTACTACAAGGTGATACCTGGAAGGTTATAGGGTAGCCTGATTTAAAAACTGAGATTTACTGTACAAGACCAGAGAACCGAGGATACATTTAAAAAATTGAGTAAGAAAAGAAAATGTGAATAAAATTTCTTTTTTTTTTTTTTTAAGCACAAGGAAGGTTTGAGAAAAGCGGAGATGTAAAGGGAAGAACTTAGAGCCAGAAGATCCAAACTTCCCCTTGATTCTAAACTTAGCTCAGCCACTGGCCCACCGTGGAGATGACTCACTGCACTTCCTTGAACTTAAATCATTTCTCCTACAAAACTTGTTAAAGAAAGACGTCAGTGTAAATTAGATGTTGTATCTAAGTTTAGCTATGGCCAATACATAAATATTGTAACTTTAATGTGCTCCTATCATTTTTGTCTGATTTAGAAATATGTGTATATACGTACACATATGCATGCGTATACATAGCAAGGGGAGAAAGACTTCTTTGTGCTATTTTTATGATTTGATTTCCATATATTTTTATTTTGCTCATGACATAACAGCTCACAACTGATTAGGAGTTTAACCATTCTGAGAGCAGCCTGTTTCCCACACCGCCCCAGCACTCTTCATCCTCTCATACTGTCAGCAAAGTTTCAATCCCAGCCAGGCGATGGGAGCGGAGGGAGCACGCATTCGGCATATAACATACATGGTGGCTGATTTCTTGTGACATTAATCTTCACTCCTGAGGGAAAGGCAGTCATTTATTCATAACTCCACTGCTCAAAAGTAACCATTCTTCTCACCATGAAGATAAATGTCAGAACAGAGATCAGCTATAGGCTGAGTCTGATCTAATCTGTCCAAAATGAATATAAATTTAGATCTGTTGTCTTGAATGGTAAACCCCTTAGCCTGGGCAACTGTTTTCTCTCTGCCCTCTCCATCTGTAAATACCCATACCACATTGGATGTACACTCCCAGAAGACCTTATTAACCCTACAAAAATGGTGGGATATGAGGCTGACCTGCCTTTCTGAAATGAGCAAAAAATCAGAGGACAAAGCCCAAGACTTTCAGAAATGTGTAACCAAGAAGAAAAAAAAAAAAAAAAAAAACAGAATTTTTGTTAAAATTTCTCATCCCTTTAACCCTCAAATGAAATTAGGAAGCCCTGAACTCCCAAGCTGTTGATCCAGAAAATGAGAAAAACCGACTACAAATCGGAAGCCTATTGTGAGGGATGTTGAAGATGGCAATGGAAATTCTCTTTCTTGTAGAGCTGTTCACTCCCAGCCTCCCCCTCCTTTCTCCAGTCAACATCCCCACACTGAGGTTGTCATCCGAGAGGACTTTGTTCATGCAAGGCCCTGTCCCAACCAATTATACCTATGCAGCTCCTCATGTCCTGCTGTTAAGATGCTGGACAACACCACAGAGGAACCGGAAATGGCTGCCTTTCTCTGTCCAACTTCTCCAGTCGATAATGCCCTCAGTCTCCACAAGGTTCTCTTTGAAGTGAAAGAGCTGAAACTCATCCTAGAGCCTGGAGAGAAAGAGGTCTTGCTTTCTGTGATCCACGTAAAGAAATTGTGCTGTTTCAGAGATCAATGCAACTATCTATCTTAGACTCGTTTATCATTATTGAAGCTGTAAAACAAACACTCTTGTATAAATGGCAAACATAGGATGCTTGTTTCCACTGCTTGTAAAGTGGCATAGTTTTGGTTCTTAAATAACTTTGTTCAAAAATAAATCTGATTTTTTAGGCTTGGGCAAACATTCTCAACAGCCACTTAACTATTTACTGCAAACGATGTGGTAGATTTTACACTTATTCTGCCTTAGCAGTTCAACTATTTTACCCCCAACATCTGATATCCCACTCATCTTCTCTAGGTATTCCCAGTAAGTAACTGAACCACACCTGGTTTTAGCACAAAGCACTTGCAGATGTCCCATACAGCTTTAGAGCCATGGGACCTGAGCTGTTCCAGCATGGGGTTGCCACCATTAGCCCAAGTGCAGAAAAAGGAGGTTTGGCCGGCAGCTTGCTGCAGGTCACTGGTCATCTGCTCTGTCTCAGGACTTGTGCTCCAGATGGGTCAAATCCTTCTCTGGCATAACGACACAGATCTACGTGGGTGCTGAATGTGGATGCATATCACACCATAGATGTGACATTGGTCTGCACTCCCTGAAGGTGGCAGAAATAGGTGCCAGCTGACAGTGGAGATGGTGAAACACAGTGGTTGTGCAGGGTGTATCACAGAGTAAGTTAGGGCCAGGGCCTCTGGGTGTGTGGAGTGATTATCCAGAAAAGAAGCTAGATGTGGGGCCAGAATTTGATCTTCCAGCATGATGAAATGGACAAGAGAGCAAATGCAACACTTGCTGGCAACCAGCAACACCCAGAGAAGGAGAGGAAAAGTTGCCACTTTTTGCCTCATCCTTGGGGTGGTCATTGCTGGATACTGCAACCATTTCTATTCTCAACAATTTGGTGAGGATGTTAAAAATGCAAGTGGTTCAGAAGTAATGCCATCTGTGGAAAGCAGCCCTCAACGTGAGCACTTAAAGATCAACCTTTCTACCTCAAAGGTAGGACACAGAGGAGAGAAAATCTCTGCCTGAGACTACCAACGTGGAGAGGAAAAGCTCCAGGCACTAAGGATTCTTCAGCAGGCTGCAAATATCCTGGACTTGGAAATGAGACAAACTGAAAGAGGGCACAGAGAGCTAAACTGCATCATTTGGAACAACTTATCCAGCAAATCTGCTATTCCTGCAAGTCTTGTAATCAATACCGCTGTCATAGAGAATAGCTCACTCAGAAATTAAATGCTAAATGAAGGACTCCATGAAATCCTATGACCTGGATTATCTACGAGTAGATGAATGTAACAGTCCCCTCGGGTCTTAACAATCTATGAGTGTCGTTAACAGGATATTCACTTTTAGAGACTAAGCAAGAAGTCCTTAAAATGCTCAGGGATGTTCTTTCCTTGCAAGTTTTACCTGGAGAACAACTAAATGATTTAGTCTAGAACTGGAAATTAAGTTTCAAAAGTATCAAGTAAGCAAGACCCAAAAGTATCAAACGTCCTGCTAAATTTCTATTTTCCTTAACTCTGGGTGAAAACACATACAGCCAACAGATAAACTTCTGCTTTTGAAGAAGGCAGGAAAAGTCTCGACAGGGACATGGAGAGGAGGTCAGCGCCCCCACGGGTACATGTCGTGAAGGGCAGATGTTGGTCACAGCCAGATTCACACCAAGGCTCTACAGAAGTTTGCCCTTCGAGGCTCTTCTGGCTAGGATGCCCTGCGTAGCTGTGGGACAGACGTGGTGTGGCAATGCATTTCTGCAGGCTGGGACCTGGACTGCGCATCCTGCTCAGTTCAACACCCTTTGCTAACTAACTGGAGTTTGTAACTTTGAATGCCAGGAGTTTTTTGCAGTGCAAGGCTCCAAAATGACGTGTTGCCTAGCCCTTGTTTCCTCAGGTGGCTTTTTCTCCATTACTGCAGCTAGCCACATAGCAGCACACCCAACGTCAGGCATTCCCACAGAACTCACACTACATGGCCCACTATTACACAATATTTTCCATTGTGCCACCTCAGGTAGCAGCTCGAATCACTGGGAACTGAGCTGATCTTCTTTCTGAAAACATACTTGATTCAGTAAGAAGGGATTTCAGTATCCTCAGGCTAGGACCATCTCTGCCATTTACAGCAGAACTTCTCTCTTCTCAACAAGTGTCAGGACATGAAGAAAACCTCATTTTGACTAGCTGGACCTGTCCCAAGGTGTGTCCTCCACCCACCAATACAAGAAGGTCTTCAGTTTGGAGCTCTTAAGCATAATTTTGATTTCAGATGGGCAGGAAATGCAACATGATTGCACGTATGAGCATCGCATAGTCACTAAACAAGCCTAGCAGCAGTTTCTCACTGCGTGCTGCCCTTCAGAGGCAGCGACTTGACTTTCCTGCACTTTGAGAACTCACTGTCCTCTCCCCCACCACCAACACCAGTAACCATTTCTCTGCATCATTCTCTGAACCGTTCCTCGCTTAATCAGAACGTCTGCCCAGCTTGGTGCTAATTCTGCACACACACCACTGGCATCACCAATTTGCTGTGTCCTCCCAGTGTTCTCCAGACTGTCAGCCTACGGTGAGAACACGTGGCAGAGAGGATATGGCCAGTCTGAGGCAAATCCTAGACTTCTAGTTTTTTAAAATAATTTGCTAGGAAATTGTCATTTAATTCCTGTGCTTTAGTTCTTAATTGCATGATCTTAGAAGGAAATAGAGTTTAGTTTAAACTAAATTGCTGATACTTCCTAACGTACTTGACCATAGCCCCTGAGCTACGATACAGATGAAAAAAGCAAGCAGCTACTGATAAGCAGAATGGAAGGCTGGGGGTCGGGTGCGGAATCACAGAACCGTTTGAGCTGGAAGGGACCTTTACAGGCCGCCCGCGCTGGGCGCGGGATGTCCCGTCCTCCGCCGGCTGCCGGCGATCCACCCTGCCTCTGCTCCCTTCCGTGAGACCCCAGCGACCCTCGGGGTGCGGCAGAGCCACCCCCGGGGCACCCCAGCTCGGCTGCGACGCGAAGCAAGACGCTGCCGCAGCCCGAGCCGGGGGCTGGGTGCTGAGAGGTGCGTTAGCACCCGCACGGCGTTCATTGAAAGCGGATTAGGCGGAGATCTCCTCACACAAGACCAACGCTGGCGGAAATGAATGGCTGCGGAGCACGGGAACCGCGAGGGGAGCGGGCGGCAGGCGCGGGTGGCGGGTGGTGGAAGCGGGGGCTGAGGGGGCGTGCGCGGAGCTGGGCTCCGAGAGCTCCGCTTGGTTTTCTCGGACAGAACCACCGGCAAAAAATGTCAGAGGTTATTTGGCGACAAAACGCGGAGGCTTCATAAAAAGACGAGCCAGGCAGGAAAAGTTAGAAGAAGGCTGCTCAAAAAGGGTGTTATTAATATTTTAGAATGAAATGCAGCTTTCCCTGTTAGCTTCTAGGTTTCTCTCCCCCAAACATTAGACGAAATTGCATTGTTTACAAAAATTTATTAATACAAACTTTACACACTTTATATAACATTATCAAAGTCCTAGTTATAGATATCATGTGTGTAATAATACTTTGCTTAAGTTCTTTTTATATTCATTTGCACACAAAATAAGTTCTCCAAGACTAACATCTACCTAAACTATCACTGTATCTCAAATCTGCTCAAGTTTCGGTAAGGCTGTTGGCGTTTCTAGAAAGTACACAGAGGATAACCTAGGTGATCACTTCGTAATGCTTGCGGCTAGCCACTGAACTCGAACGGAGAAGGTCAGAAATTAAACGTCAAGAGAGCCCTATGTCATTATACCACAGCCGACACAAACACAGCAAACTCTGCCCATCGCCAAAGAACAGAAAGAAGTACGACTAAAACGCAAGCCGATGTGTTGCAGCATCGTAGGGCCACTAGATAGCCATCCGTGAACTCGTGGCGATTTACAAGGTGAAGAGAAGGCACGAACGCTGCAGAACCTCTCCCCGCGTCCCTCGGCCCC
>VXAV01007083.1:3951-38940 GCA_013399715.1 Alectura lathami | reverse complement strand
GTGCAGAGTTCCGCACCGGGTGCTGCGGGGGGTGGGCACCGAGGGCGCTGGGTTGGCAGCAGTGGAGCAGGACACGTCCGGACGTGGGTTTGGGAAAAGGCTGCTCCTTGCCGGGCGCTGCGCAGGCAGGTTGCTGCATGGCAGACCTGAGCTGGAACGAGGTCTTGAGCCCTGTGCAAGTGCTGGGGCTTGAAGATGGTGTGCTTCATCCTTTGGGGGGGCTGCACACTGTGGTTTTGCTCTTTGGAGGGGGGCAGCCTGAGCCAGCTGAATGAGTCTGGGGCGAGGAGCTGCTGGTTCCTGGGGGTGGTGGAAGGGATTTGCACCTCCTCCCCAACACCGTGGATGCTGTAGGGCCGGTACGTGATGCTGAGACTGAGCGGTGCAGAGGTTCGGGACTGCAGGGCTCTGCTGCACGCAGCACTGTGCGCCAATGCCTGGGAGGGAGCGTGGACGGAAGCCTCCTGCCCCAGCCCTCGCCCTGGCTCCTTACTGCCTCTCCACCTCACAAAAGCAAAGCGTCTCTTGTGTCTGGTGTCGTTTGCGATCGGCACCCAGTCGACGCGGCATGCGCGTAGTTCTTTGCAGGCAATGCTGCAGTTGAGATTGTTTCCATCGCATGGGTCGTCTTGCGTGGGCTTATTTATTTTTTTGTATGCAGATGAAAAATGTTGGCGTTCAGGTTAAAAATAGATCCCTGTTCTGCTCAAAGCCAGGGGTGCACTTGGGATGCACTTTGCTTTTTTTGTTGTGTCTTGTAGGCACTGATGTGCAAAACTTGTCAGTGTAATGTAATTGAAGGTGCTTGTTGCTGGGGGATTGCTTTCAGTGCTAGAGTTGACGAGGCTTTTTCTAGCTGGTGAGATCTGGATTTCTTTTTTCTGGCTGGTGAAGAAGGGGAGATTTGGGGCTTCCTCCTCTCAGGGTTTTTCTTCTCTCCTTGCCCATGAGGTTGGGCATCCTGCCCTCCTGAATGCATGGTGTCTTCAGAGATCTGGCGATCAGTTTTTAGATTCCCCATCGTCACAGCCAAGAGCTGCCCTATAAAACCAGAGCAAATGACCCCGCGGGTCCCCTCCGAAGTCGCGTGCTTCGTGGTACCTGTGCCAGTGGCCAGGGAGGCTCCCAGAGGGTTGAAATTGAGCTCTGTGACCACAGGGCTCAAAGGAGAATTGCACCAGTGCTACACCCAGCCACCTGAAGCCTCTCAGAGAGGGTTCTTCTGGCCTAATCCGCAGCTGAGAAACAAGCTGATGTTTAAGCTGTCCTCAGGTGCTGGCAATGGGAGGACGGCTTCAGGAATTTCAAAATGGTGTAACTTGCACTGAAGTGCTACATGTATGCACACTGCCAATGTTTTTTCCTTCTTGACCCTTTTTTTCCCAAGTTTTTTTTTTTTTTTTTGTAGGTGAAAATCCTTTGCACACAAGTCATCCCCCTACTTTTTGGTATAAAGCTGTATTTTCATTGATGTTTGGGCATAAGTGTGCCACATGCAGCGTGACCCTGCTAGGGTGGCAGCATGCATTGGGATCAGCTTTTGTTACCGTTGCACAGGGTAAAACTGTGTTCTTACTGCTGGGTTCTAAGTTTCCACTGAGATGTACAATTTCCAAATAAATGAAGGAAATGAATTATGTTTTTCTGGTTGAAATTTGGCTTAAATGCTACAGAAAATGTATGTGGTTTGTGTTTTTTTTTTTTTTTTTTTTTTAGGTGAAAGTTACACAGGAGCTAAAAAACATTCAGGTGGAGCAGATGACAAAACTTCAGGCCAAGCATCAGGCAGAATGTGAGCTACTTGAAGATATCAGGTAAGGTTACAGTAAATGCTACCAAAATTCCTTTAAGATCCAGTTTTTGGAAGAACATTTGAGTTACAAAACTTCAGGAACTGACGATGGAATTTCCTCTTTGGATTTCCTGCTTTTAGGCTGTTAAAGTTTTGACACAGCTGGAAATTATAACTGTAGCTAACACAATGCAAACACTTTTTTTTTCTTCTCTTGGATGGGGGAAATGTTTTTTTTTTTTTTTTTTTTTTAAAAAAAAAGTTACAAACAACCTACAAAAGTATTGGAGATTTCAGCAGTACTTCTCTATATAATAGGCTAGCTTTGATTTACTGCTTGTAAGAGGCTGTTAAAATTATTACAGAGACTTTAAAACCACTGATGATTTACATCTTGTTGGAAAGAGCTTTGAACAGAGTTTTCAAATAGATTGCTTTTTTTTTTTTTTTTAACCAGAAACTTACAAGAAAATATTTGCATTTTATAATTTAAAACTGTACAGGTTAAGATGAGTAGGGAAAATCCACATGCCATCAGTTGTGTTGTTTTTTGTTTATTTGTTTTGGCTGATGCGATTGCTTGTTTTTAACTTAAAAGTTTGCTTTTAACAAAACAGGGTGGTAGTGGGTACCTGGCATTACAGGGAGGATTCCCCCTCTGTTTGGGGAGCAGCAATGTCTGGAGTGGTTCTTCTGGAAAGTACGCAGCAGTGGGGTTGCTGCTGTCCTCCTCCTTTTGGCAGTGCATAGTCCGTGTCTTGATTATTTAAACGAGACTTCTTGCTTTGTATTTGCACACAAAATGCAAACGCGGTGGCTCTGATGGATGGCATTCTGTCTGCCTCGCTCTCACCACGTCCTCTGTCAGGAAATCAGGCTGACAAGACTCGAGGCCTGTTTCTCTTCAGTGAGTGTTGAATTTTTTTTAATTTTTTGTGTGTGTGTGTATGGGACAGATCACAGATCTGGGATTAACACAGGTGGCTGTGCAGTGCCTCACCAGGAATGCTGAGCAGTAAGTGACAGGCTGACGGATGGGATTTCCCCCCCTAGATGTCAAATTATGTTTGCAGTGTGTAGGCCAGGTGCTGCTGCTTGAGCCCAGGTTTTGTTGGGTTTCCTGTTTTTCAGGAGCTTGCAATCACTTCAGTCTGCTTCTGCTGAGGGGTGTCATAAGCGTGGTTAGCCTGTGGATACACGAACAGCAAAACCTGCGCTGCCATGGGGGCGGTCCCAGTGGGACACTGGGGTGAGGAGCTGCTGTCAGCTCAGGTGCACAGCCGCCGCCGTTCCAGAGCGTTCCGAACGCAGCGTTCGCTGGAACCACGCGCGGGATGCTTTTGTCTCATGAATGATGGATTGTTTTCCTGGAGAGCAGCCGCTGTTATCCAGAAGTACTGCAGTTTAGCTGAATGCTACGTGTTTACTGGGGCCTGAGGGAGGTGGGGTCCTTCTGGAGCCCTGTTTGAGCTTTCAGCCTCGTGCTGTGTCCTGTGCCGCTCTGAGTTCTGCTGAGCTGCCGCAGTGCAGCGAGGAACTTCGTGTGCGTGGTTTGCAAGTTGAGGATTCGTGTTTTAAAATGTTTATTACCAATAATCGCTGTATATGTTAGCACATAAATGCAAGCAGTCAAATCAGACGTGCAGTGTTTTATAAACCAAAGCATTTGTCTAGGCTTTAATGCTCTTAATTTCATTCTTAATATCATTTCAGACCAGTTTTGTACAAAACTTCAAATATCTGTAATGAAGAAGAGATGCAAGGAAAAGATCAGAAAGTTCTCTTACGAGTCCTAGTAAAATGCATCCATTGTCTGGTACAGCAGAGGCAGATGACTTTTGGCAGTGAACCAGATCATAAACATACTTTTCATTCCAGTAGCTTTGATATTTTTATGCAGAACTGAGCACTGTTTTCAGTGTTCAGAGTTTGAAGGCTTAAACTGTGTCGTTTGCAGAGGATGAGGGCGGAACTGTCTGTGCAGGTGGGATTCTCCTGGGTCGGGGCTGATGCATACAGGTGGAGCTAGCTTCTCTCCACCCCAGCCTGCAGATGCTTGATCTCCTTGAGGGCATTACATACCCAAAACCACCATGTTTAATTAAATATATTAAGTTTTTGAGTGATAACACAGTGTTTTGCATGCCAAGGATGTACCTTCGGGTCATGAAGGCCAGGAAGAAAAGGCAACGTGTTTGCTTGTGGAGAGTAGACTTAGGGCTCGACAGAATGACGTGCAGGTAGTTGAGCTGAAAGCTTTCCCAGGAGTTGGACAACTTTCGACACAACACGAAATTCTGATATCCTTAAAAACTAACGTCCATAGCAGTCTTACAAGCTGTGCTGTGTTTTTCCTTTCCCGTGACAGCTCAGTAGCAGAAAAGCTGGAGTGTCTTCCACTGGCCTGACAAGGCTACAGTGAGAAATGTGTGTTTGCAATGTATTAGCAAATAGGTTTAAAAATACCTTTCTGTGTTTATGATCTCGGTTTGGCTCTTCGTGTTAAGTTTTTCATGGCTGGTGACTGGGGAGTTTGTGGAACGAGTGATTCAGGATGATTGCAGGATCCTTGGCTCGCTTTTAGCCCTGACGTGTTTATCTCCTGTAGCTCCCCGAAGCCACCACGTCCTTTCATGTGGTGGATCCATGCTGGCGTTGCTATAAAAAGATCGTCGTTCTGCAGCCGTGATGGAGAAGCGTTTACCTTTCGGGGATAAAGCCTCCAAGCTTTGTTGCTGTCGTCCAGACAGCCTTCAAAGCTTCCCCGTGGCTGGAAGCCCTTCTGGCTGCTTCTGGGCAGCAAGTTCATCTTCATCCCAGTGGCCAAGTGGGTTGGGAATGGCTGAATTCATCAGAGGTGTTATCCCTGACTTTGAAAAGAACTTTGTGTGCCATATTTTGCTGTTGTGGTCACAAAATCTTTTTGAATACTGTTTCTTTGCTTTCATGCTTTGCCGGCTATTTGTGCTGCCTCTGTCAGTTAGGGAACTCACCCACCTTTCCCTGTTCTTCTCCCCAAAATGGACGGTTTGTAGATAGACCCTTGCCCTGGCACAGCTGGCTAATGAACTGCACGGTGGCAAAGGCCACCTTATTTCAGCCTTAGCAAACTTTCTGCAGGCTGGATGTGTTGCTCCTGTGTTGCCTCTCCGTTTTGAGTCAGCCGATGGTACAGTTGTGTTGAAATGGGTGCAAAGATTGCATGGCTCCTGGCTGAGGTGGAACAGCACTCCTGTAGTTTGTTGGATCCCAAATGCAGTTCTTCATTGCTTCCAGCTAAATTCCTAGTGCTGAAGGAATTCACAGGCATTTTAGTCTTCAGGTGTACCAGGTGTACGCACGCATCTATGTGCAAATACCACCTCCTGGTGCTTCTGCTCTCCTGTCCTTGTGGTTTCTCCTTCCTTCCTTTCTCTTATTTCAATTACCAGTTTCTTATTGCTCAGTCTGACACCTCTCAGTGTCATGTATCCCATATATTCATTCACTTCTTCTGGTAAAGCCACGTTCTCCTCTGGCTGTCATCTGCCAGTCTCCTGCCTCCTTGCTTTTCTGCTCATTCTGCCTCCATCCTCTCCTCCACAGGTCTGCCCTCTGCAGATTGTTCCCCCCTTTCCATTTACCAATTTATTTTTTAGTTTTCCTCCTGGATATTTCATCCCTTCGCTCTTCCTTTTTTAGCCAGTTCTGAGCTCTGAATTTTAACTGGTTCTTGGTGATCACCTCAGTGTCTGAGGTGCTGCGGTACGTTCAGCGGTGCAGCTCAGACCTACCTCTGCGTCCTCTTGCCACGTGGGGAGATCTTGCACTTCTTCCTTGCCCATCTGAGCCCTTTCAGGATGCTGTTGGCGGGACTGTCACTCCCTGGATGTAGCAGGTTGGAGGTGTTTGTAGGGGTGAGGGAGAGGATGTGGGGTTCTCATCTGGGCACCCAGTACAGGGTCAGAGTGCTCTGACACCTCCAGCTTGTCTCACGCCTGTCACAAGCCTGAAGGAACAGTGCACATTTGAGGAAAAAAAAAGTATGAATGAATATGTGTCTGTAGATTGCTAGTTGTAACATGCCACTTTATGTCCTGAATTATGCTGTGCCTAATGAAGCTGTGTGTAACCTTGTGCTGTGACTACATGGTGCTCTCCTGTGGAATTTGCCTGTGCTGTTGGAGATAAGGTTTATGGCAGCGTCAGCTGGGAGTCAGGCTGCTGAAGGAGAAACTGCAAGTCGCTGCAGTTTTAAATGCAGCAAATCTGACACAGCAGCTGCAGCCCAGCTCACCAAACATTCTGTGTTAGGGAAGAGTCATAGCAGGGGTAGTGCTGC
This sequence comes from Alectura lathami, assembly GCA_013399715.1. Classification (NCBI taxonomy): domain Eukaryota; kingdom Metazoa; phylum Chordata; class Aves; order Galliformes; family Megapodiidae; genus Alectura; species Alectura lathami. The sequence continues at coordinate 32,827 of VXAV01007083.1, read as the reverse complement.
AGAAGAAGTGACTGGAAATGGAAATTGTGAAAGAATATGTATGTATGCATGTGCATGGCCGTTAATATCTGTTAGGATCCCATCAGGGATTCTGGAAGGCTGTGAGAGAGCTTTGCTTTCCCTGTCCTGAGGCAGAGTGGGGAGTTCACCTCTCCTCTTGTTCTTTCTGCTCCCCAGCTGCAGGGAGTGCAGCTCACTCAGGTATTTCTGAAGCCTGTCTTGGGCTCCAGAGCGGGTTAGCCTTTGCCTGGGGGGCATCTGGTAAAGCCTTTCCTAATTCCTGCTCACAGCTTCCTCACTGTGGGAGCTGGGAGGGTTTTTCATGAGGGCATCATCTTTTTTCCCCTTACGCTGCTCAGAAATGTCCTTCATCACCTTTCCTTTTCCTTCCAAGGTCGTTTGCTCCGTTCAGCAGGCGTGGTGCTGGCCTCTGCTGTTCCTGGCTGTGTTCAGCAAGGAGCAGAGGGTTTTTCTGTGCCTACAGCTTCTGAATTCTGCAGCCTGGCAAAGTGGGACAAGAGGTATTAGAAAAACTCAGGAAAACTGTATGGACAACATTATTTTCTTAAGAGGTGATGGCATTTCTTTCCCCTCGGGCTGATCTTTCTGACCACCAGCGAGTACTGGAGCACTGTGGGGTTTTACTCCCCTCTCTCCAAGCTCTCCTAATTAGCTGAAGACAGGCAGCGTAATTCCTTGCTGTAACACGCTGCAGAAATCTCAGAACTTTTCCCAAAAGTGGGTAGTGTTTCTCCTGAATAATATTCCACAGAAAGATGCCACAGGATCTGTGGTCTGGGCACGTTACCTGTAATTAGGCAGCCAGTTAATGAGCTGCTCGCATTCTTGACAGAATTAAAATCTGTGATGTTTTGACTGGAACTGTCTGAGGGAAGCTTGGAATGCACTTAAAAAATGTTGCCTACTGGGTGTGGAAGTCCAAGTTTTGAGCAAAAAAAAAAAAAAGTTGCAGTATAAACATAGCCACAGTGTAATGATTCAAGCCCATCTTGGCACAGTGAGGTTGGACCACACTTTTTTTTTTTGTATCCCTGGCATATAAAGTGTAACAGATCTGTTTCAATATTTCTAAGAAGCTTTACAGTTTTTGGTTAAGGGATGAAGGTCTATTTTTTGATGATTCTTAGTTTTTTCTTTTTTTTATAGCAGAAGTAGCAGTTTCAAAAAGCAACAATTCCTTTCTTGCATATATCAGAAAACTGAGGTTTTTCTCTACTTCTTGGCTGTAAGGTTTGCATATAAATAATCTTTGCTTTACTAAAGCAATTCCAACCCATGCTCTGGAAGCCTGCATTTAAGGGCTTGTTTCTTTGCAAGCTTTCAGGAGAATTCCAGCTTGCTGCCTTAGAGCACTGCACCTTTGGCATGCGTTTGCCTTGGAGAACAACAAAAAGGCTCGTGGTTCTTGGTGCAGTGCGTGTGCTCTTTGCTAGGTGTTATTTTTTCCGGTTTTGCCTAAACTCCCCCTTCTTAAGAACGAATTCTTTAGCTTGCAGGAAGCTGTGGTGGTGTTTCTCCTTCTGGGTTTTATCCCAGTGTGGCCCTTCCTGAGGCTAGCTATCGTTTTCACCATGGTGTTGCTTGGCAGAGCTCTAGCAGAGCAGCAGTTGTCAGGCAGTTGTGTAAACTTGCTGGTGTGACAGAGCTCTGGGTGCCGGTGCAGGGTGTAACTGACAGTCACCCAGGCTAAGGACATAGCTTAAAATTGCCTGCACAGTATGTTCTAAAGGAGCAGCTCTTCCTTTGATCCACTGGGCTGAACCCTGGGCTCGATTCTGTCAGGAGAGCTTTCTTTTGAGCATCTAAGTGTTGTTAACCCCAGCTCTTGCTTCTGAAACCCTGTGCAGGGGGAACTGGAGGTGTCCAGGATGTCCCACCAAGGTCAGGACAAGCACTGGGAAGAGGAAGAGCATTCTTGGCATTCCAGACACAAATCAGCCTAGCCTGGCTTAATTTCCTATGGTGTTTTGTTGTATTTGTTTCATCTTGTTTGGTGGGAAGAGGTTTATTTTGCAGGTTTTGCCTCCTGTGCCAGCAGTGCTCTCAGCACGTTTTGCAGACGGTGCTTTCAGCCTCCCCAGCACAACCTCCACAAAGGCTGCATGAGCAGAGCCTGCCGTGGCTCGGCCGTTGGGGTTGTTGGTACAGGGCTCTCCATCCTTTTCATCCGGCTCATGTGGCTGAAAACATTATTTTCTTTCTTCCCCCCTCTACGTGCCAGCTTTGTCTTTCTTCTTGGAGTTATTTTAGGCATCCACAGGCGGAGGTGAGGAAGAGCAGGGCATGAGGTGGCACCACCAGAGCTGGCTTCGCTCCGGAGCTTTTGACCTTACCACGAGCACGGTCGGTTCTTGTCAAGCTGGAAATCCCCACTGGTGCATTCTGAACGTGGCAATGCCAGTGTTGGTGCCACGAGTTAATAAGAAAGGAAAACTTTGTCCCCAGACCCTACTGCAGACAGGCTGATGTTTCTAAAATAACAACAGCAACACAAGAAGGTGCCTCTGTTCTTAGAAGCAGACGTGACTCGGGGAATGTGATAGCTGCTGCTCTGTCTGAAGTGGGTTTTGAGTTTTTACCTAAAAGTGTAATTGGGGCCTGTGTGTATGCTCTGTCTCATGAATTGTGTGAATTTCCTTTTCATACTTGAGTTCCTGGATTTGTGTCAAGTCCACCTCAGAATCAAAAAGGGAAGGGCTGCTCTTGTCTCCAGCCAGGACCTGAAAAAGTTGGTTCAGCGCTGGTGAGCGGGAAGCTTGTCCTGACAGATGAGGGAACAATTGCACCTGAAGTAACTGTTCCTTGGAGGGGAGGTGGGACTGAAAAGAGGGTTTTCCAAACAGAGGACAGTATAGAGTGGTTATCTGACTGCAGAGCTGGGGCTGTGGTTCTGGGCTGGTCACTGAGCTGCAGCTGCTCCTGGTGGGCTTTCACCCGCTGTTACCTTCTGTTAGCGCTGGTACGTTCATCAGAAAGCTGAGATGACATCTGAGTATTTTTTTTGTCTTGGTAAGTCTTCCAAGTCAGTCAATACTATGTGAAAGTACACACAAAAAAGGCATTCTGCATTCATAGTTCTAAAAATGGGATGTAAAAGAAGGGCAAAACACTATCAGCTTCAGCACGAAGCCAAGTTATTCCAGTCCAGGTACTTGCAGTAAATAACTCTTGTAATAGCTCAAAGTAGTGGGTCTGTGTTTATGTTTTTATTATAGGTTTTAAAATTTTAGTAACATTTTGCTGAAGTGAATCATAGGAATGCATGAAGTTAGGCTTGTTGCTGAATTAATGTTTGCTAGTGTTCAGGTGTATTCAGAAGTAAACGCAATATTGCCAGTTAATGCGTGAGTGAAGTAAACATCCATTGAAACCTGCTTTTTCTGATTTTCCTATGAGCTATAGTAAACATAGCTGCTATTCTTAGATTTGTGAAGGTCTTTCTGTTTAGAGATGTTCCTTGTAACAATGCTGAAGTTACTGTAAGCGTTCCTCTCTTCCATGTCTGTGAGGGTGCAGTCAGGTCCGACCCCAGTGGCTACAGGAGGCTGTTGACACACATTCCTGTCCTCCTGCTCTTCATCCAGCAAGCATCCTTTGAGCCAGCGAGACAAGGTGCATTGCTGTCTGATGTTATGAGAAGAGCTCAGTCATGCAGAAGGCTCTGGAAGATTTATGGTGGTAAAGCTGCTGACTGCAGTTATTTCTGGCTTGTGTGCCAGTGTTAGTGAAGAAAGCTTTGGCACTCATGGCTATGTTTAAATACATACAACAGCAAGCATAAAGAAGTAATTTTTTTATACTGTGCTGCACTGTGTGCATATTTGGAGTGGAGATGGGGGGTTGGGGGGTGTCAAAAACCAAACAAGCTGGAACTTGACTTGAGGGTATGATACTCTCAGATGATCTCGGATCAAAGTGCTTTTAAAGGTGTTTGATTATAGGAGTAAGTGACTTTGTGGCCTTTGTGAGACACTCTTGGCTATGATGGCTGGAAATTTGAGAAATTACTTAAATTTATTATGTAGGGATATTAAAGGAGGAAGTACTTCAGTTTTAATTTTGAGGTTAAGTGACAGAAATGAGGGCTTGAATTTTTTAAAATTGAAACAAATTGACCATTTCTCAAGCTTTTGTCAGCAAAGTAAAATAGTTGTCTGCCCTTGGAGTACTTATGGCTTGAAACATTACTACGTGCCAAGCTGCATGTCAATGGTTGATTTAAAAATCAATCTTTTTTTTTTTTTTTCCTAAAAATAGAAACAGGGAGAGGGACCAGAATCTCTTTCTGGAGAGAGCCCAGAGCCACCTGCGAAGGCAGAGGCAGCAACGTTGGTGCCTGAGCTTCCAGCTGCTGCTTTTCCTGCTGTTGGTGCCTGCTCTCAGCCTCTCTTATCTCTGTGCTTTGCTCATTTTCAGCTGTGTTGCCACTGGTGAAGGAGGGCGTAGATGGCAGCAGCTTTACACCTCACTGGAATGTGCTTGCTGCTTATGAAGTTTTCTTTCATGTTAATTGATTTTTGTGTGGTTGTTTCTAATCAGCCCTACATGATCTCAGCTGACTGAATAAGCAGGCAGGTAGTTATAGCTGCCTAGTACCACCTAGCTAGAAACAGGTCCTGCTGTTGATTTTCCTCTTCCGCTTCTCCCTCTCCTGCTGCGCTGCTCAGTGCTGTTAGTCCATGTAGCTGGGTGACAGACGTAGTGTGTGGTGAAGCATTCACATCTTCTGTACAAGATTGCTGCAGTATTTGTATGTTTGCAGAGTAGGGGGAAGCCAAGCCAATGCCACCATTTCTTCTTGTAATTACTCTCAGTATTCAGTTCCACCAAAATTACAAGAGGGGCGGAACAAATGGAGGGGGCCATCAGAAGTGTTCAGTTAGACATAGCTCACAACAGAGCCCAGACCTCTGATTTTCGATAAATTCATTTTGCCAACTCCTGTGGCACGAGCGCAAGGTAGGTAAGTTTTAGTTAATTGACTACGCTGGATCCACGGCTGCTCTTCAGAAACAGACATGCCCCCAGGGCATCTCCCTTGGTGTGCCTCACCAGCAGGAATCGCGCTCACCACCACACCTCTGCTCTGTGCTGCTGCTGTTCCCTTGGCAGAACTGTGCTGTCTTCTGCTTGCAGAAATAAAAAGCGAGGCAGTGGTGGTCCAGAAGTTGTGTGAGCACACTGGAAGGCAGGGAGGCACACAGGACCTTCTGGCTGAGGCTCAGTGCTGAGTAAGCCAGCAGCACGCAGGCATTTGCAGATGGAGGACTATAAAATTACTTCCTTTTTTTTTTTTTTTTTCTCCTCCCTTCAATGTTCCTGGAGGTAACAAGCGTCAAATGGGACTGCGCTTCTGGTAGTGATGTAGAAATAGCAATGTCTATATATACAGGCAGCCTGTGAGTAGGCATTGTGGTGTAGGAACCTGTGTTGTAAAAGCTGAGTGTTGTGCTTTGCAAGAACTCAAGACAACAAAGTTTCCTTCTGTTTACTGAGACTGGGGGTTGTTCGGGTGTCTTTTGGTGCTAGCTGATGGCGTTCTCCATACCAAAGCAGGCAATAAATGTACTAGACATGATCTCTATGAAACTTTGAGAATCCCGAGTGGGGGAGGAATGCCTCTGGGGGGAGGAGGAGTGGTTTTGGTGTTATTTTCAGGTAGGACTAAGCAGGATAGCAGAACAAGGTGTGAATTTGTAACGAAAATGATTCAAGGCTCATGATTTGATTTCCTTTCTAGATCTTCTTTGCCCTTAAAGGAACACTCAGGACTCCATTTGGCAAGCATATTAATATCTTTTGGGTACTGAAGTATTTTGTGTAGTTGATACTTCTGGGTTTGTTGGTGGGAGTCGTAGCAGTTCCTTATATTCCTAATTTTCCTCCCAGCTAGTAGAAAGAGATGAAGGAAAAGTACTTCCTGCAGCTTCTGCAGCCAGTTGGAATGAGACTAGTTTGTGTGTGCTTCTTCACTTGTATTTGAAATGCACAAAAATAGCTGAGAACCCAGACATGCAGTGATCTGGGAGGCGCTGAGTCTTTCAGATCACGAGCTCTGTGTGCAGCGATAGACTTGGGAAGTGCATGAGGTCACTTTGGGCATCTGAATTTTTTCCCTATGCTCACGGTGGGAGGGACACAGAAGCTCTTGCTACAACGTGGTGACCTGTGTGCAGGCTTTCAGGGTAGTGTTTGCCTAAAAACTTCTAACCTAAACTGTGCAGACCTTAAATGATATACCTGATTGTTCAGATAAGTTTAAAAAGAAAAAAAAAAAAAACTTTGAAAATGTTAATACTGTGTTTGTGTTAGCATATATGAAAGCAGATGTTGCATAGTTACTTTGAAGTAATCACTTTATCTAGGAAACAAGGGTGGGCATATACTGTAGTTTTTCTACACATTTGAAGTTTGTGTTTCAGTTGGGGAGGCAAGCATAGTATGTGTCTCCTGTTTGTAAACATTCAGGTTTCTGATGGCAGTTTCCAAAGACTGGCTGAAGTTGATATTCCATCCTTGGAATCCTTAGAGTCTGTCCATCCTTTGGAGGGAAGTGATCCTGTAATGCCAGGGGAATTAAATCCTGTGTATTTTCACTGCTTCTGCTGCAGCTCATGGGCATTGTGTTGTAAGCCAAGAGTATAAAAATCTACATGTAAAAAAATAAAAATAAAACAAACTCGTGTGTTGCTGAAGTTTGAAACATGCTCTCAAATCCATTCTTGTGTGTAATGCTTCCCATCTGGGCTCACTTTCCTCTGGTTGCTCTCTCCTCCGTGCACTCTCACACGTGGAAATGCGAGAAGGAAATGACAGTGGCGATCCATTCCCCATGTCCTGCGGAGGGCTGGCCTTCCACCAGCCGTGTGGTGTGTCCTGCAGCCAAGGCTCAGCACTGCTGCAGAGCTCTGATGTGCCAGAGAGGTGTGACTGTAGGACGTGGTCTTTGCTCTGCAGTTTGGGGCAGTTCAAAACACACTGGGTCTGGGTGGTGGAGCACGTTGAGCTTTGATCTTGGTTGGAAAGTTCATTGTACTTAGCAAGGGTGCTTTGTTATCTAGGTGCTGGAGTGATTAGAGCCAGGCCCTTCACCTGCTGCCCAGTTAATGCAATGGCCATGGCAAGGTCTGCTCAGCCCAGGAGGCGTTACTGTGGATCCAGGCGCATCCAAACACTTCTGCTCCCCTGTGTGCAGCCCGCCCTGGTCGGGGGTGTCTGTGCCCACGGCAGGGGCTGGAACTGGCTGGGCTTTAAGATCCCCTCCAACCCCACCCTTTGTGGTTCCATGAAGCAGACCTACCTGCTTTAGAAGTTTATCTGCTGACATTTTCAATTTTTTTTTCTAAAATTAGCAGGCTGGTTCAATATTGGAGTGGCCAAGAGGTGGCCCTTGTTCTGTTGACAGAGCCAGCTGGGTGCTGGGAACACCTTATCTTCTCCTAGCTGGTGTACTGCCAGCACAGGGGCAGCCTCAGCTGGCAGCTGTAGCTTTCAGTCAGGGAAAACAGCCTCACCGATTCTCCTCCCTGCCCTGTGTTGATTAATGAATTTCCAATACACTTAAAACTGATTGTTAATTCTCATGAAGCACCTGAGCTCTTAGCCCCTGGGGAAGATTACCCCCTGCCAGGGGTTTGTAGCAGCTGATGCTGCTGCAGGTAGTAAGCAACATCCAGAAACACCAATGGCAAGAAGGAAGGGCTTCTCCTACTCTTCTGGATGTCTTTGCTAAGAGGCTGGTTGGCAGTAGACGCAAGTTTCTGCTTTTTGGAGAAAAGATGGGGTGGGTCTCTGTCCCCTCTTTCCCTGGGTAGGGAATGCTCGAAGCAGCACTGGGAAGGACTGGTTACATGGGCAGAACAGGTTAAATGGGCAGAAATAAGGAATCCAGGCGATCTCAGTGGCAGGGACCGGTGGTGGCGAGGAGGTGTTTGTCCACTGTGTGTAGACCGCAGCCTCTGACAGCAATGTGGCATCAAATTATTCTGGCAGGGAGAGGTTGCAGGTCTGGGAGCGGGGTGCAGCACCTCACGGATGGTGTTTTAGCCGTGAATGTGCTGAGGTCTGTGCTTTGCGTGGTCGGTTGTGTTCAGCTGCATCTTGTTCCTTACAACATTTCAGGGCAGGAACATTCTGAGATGCACCTACAGGTGCGTTTTACAATTCGGACTGCATATCTGCAGGGAGCTGCTGAATTTTACTGAGTGAAAAATAAACAAAAACCCTAACCCGGAATATGGGACTGTGCTGTTAGGATAGTGCGGCTGTGCTTTACAGTGAAAAAAGTGTCGTGGGAATTCCTAGTAGCTGTATGCAGGAAAATGCAGCATTTGGCTCGTGTCAGTGTTAGTGCAAAGTGCATCATTTCCAGACAAGGTGCCTGCTTTAGAAATAAAGACAGAAGTGTTTGTAATACGCCTGGGTGGCACTGTCAAGATTCCTGCAATGTGACATGAGTAAGGTAAAAAATTCCAGTGCTGTTGTTGCATCCCTAAAACATTTTGCAGATCTAGGATGAAACAAGCTTCCTTCAGTGATGAAATGCATCTCGGCTTCTTCACAGTGCTGTTAAGCAAACGGGGATCAAATAAACTTGTCATATCCCTGTTTCTGAAAACCTCTAGTAGCCTCTCTGAATTATAACATGCCAGTGTTTTTCTAAATACACCAAAAAATTCCAAATGTATTGAGTGTGATGAATTAGCTTTGGGTAAGCCATAAGCAAAGTACCTTTTGCTTTGGTCTCAATTGTATTTTATTTGTTTAGTTTCCCATTTAAACCAAAAAAGCATTAGCAATCATTTTTAATACACTGAAGCCGGAAAACCAATATTATTTATTGTAAGTTAATGGTATAAAGACTGCATGCCTGTGTTGTGAAGAGGGTGGATGAAACATTCACCCTCATCAGCATCTTTCTGGTTCTTTGTTCTCTTTTCTAAATTCTGTGGAGAAGGGAAGCACTATTGTTTCAGCATTGTGTCTGGATGCCGTGTTTCTCTGATCACACACTGGACTGCTAATTCTTCTCTGAGACAAATTGCTGAGAACACTGACTGTGTCTGGGGCTACAGGAATTCTCTATATANTTTTTTTTTTTTTTTTTTTTTTGGCTCTGTTGCTAGTGGCAACTCATCCTAATCCCAAACTGTCCAGTAATGTGATTTATGGTGAGTCCATTTCTCGCTGGTTAGTGTTGTCTGGAATTTTTTCAGTGTGCACTGCTGGAGGATCACTGCTCAGGCACGAGGTAAAGATATTTCATGGTTTAAGAAAGAGTCATTTTTTTGCCATTTTTCATAGGCTGCGAGGATCAGAGCACTTCAGTGGTGAGCGTTAGTCCAAAAGCACGCTCGGAACTGCAACTTGGAAGAAAGTTGCTTAGTCACTTTTGGCAGATTTGTGAAGGAGAAGCTCCTGATTAACTGGAAGCTCAAGTGCTCTCCAGATCACAGGTATTTCCTGTTTGGACTCTGGTCTGTGCTTGTGTGTTGGTACTATTGCATCCAGAGTCTGAGTGCGTACTAGCATTTTTGTCGAACTGAGTAACATCTTCTCTGAGTGCCACGTTAAACTTGCGTTGCAGACGTTAGAGATCTTTGTTATGCGTCTCACAAAGCTCCCCAACCTGCACCCGCTGCCTGGTGCCAGTTCTGGCTGACCTGTGAATGTCCGGGAAGAGCAGGAGACTCCTTTCAGGGACACCACACACAGCTTTGATTCCGTGATCTAGGCAGATGTCTCCTACATATTTAACTGTGTGCTGCTGTAAGTTATAAGCAGATTTTCTATAAATTGGCTGAAATGTTGTTTTCTGCGGTAATACCTCTGCTTGCATTCAAAAGAATTTTCCTTTAGTGTAGTTTATCTTCCTTGAGAATAAGTGGATATTTCAAGGGTAAACCTTCCAAAGCTGCGGCAGAGCTGCCCAGGATGATCAGTGGAAAGTTGAGTTTCAAGAAAACCCACTTTTTTTTTTTTCTTTACACTTGCCAGAGAACTGGACAAGTGCACTGAGGTCAGCAGAGAAGGTGAGGGGTCACTTGCCAATGCCACAACCACGGCCTGCAGCAAGGGCAGCTCCATTTCTTGTCTCAGCAGGCAGAGAGAGGTTCCTGATGTCACAAGTCCTTAACAGCTGTAGGATGGCCCTGACACATCCACTGGGGACAGGCAGATCCACAAGCAGGAAATGTGTCTGTCTTCTTGCAGGGGGTCACAGAGCTTCGTTATGGAGTTTGGACTCATGGGGTGGTTTGGAGTTCTCTCTTCTGGCCCCTGGATTTATTTCTTTCTTTAGAGAAGACTTTTGGAGAGCCAAAGAGCAAACCATCCAATTGCGTGAGAACAGCAGGCAACAAAGGAGGAGCGTTAAAGCTTTGCCTGGCTGCTGGGGGACAACATCAGCTGAATCTGCAGCTGCTCAGGGACATGAAGAGTAAGAAAAGGGTGCAGCAACGATGGTGGCAGCAAAGCATTTTTCAGAAGCAACAAGGAGTCACAGCCTGGTGATGGCTTCTAGGGAAAAGTCTGCACTACTCAACTCTTCTTAATGGAGCCTTTGCTGGTGAAATCTGTACCGAGGCTGATGTGCTTAATGTGTAATTTGGAAAGAAGAGCCAGGATATGCCCTGATGCAAATGCTGATAAACATCTCTCTTGAACAGATGAGGAAAATGGTGTGTGTGTGTCTCCACGCAGAGGTGTGGGGGGGGTGATCTCATGCTAACCCATCTGACAGCAAGGCTAGGTAAAGATCAGAGAAGTAAAGCCCAACCAAATCAAAGCAGCAGCCCGTGCCCTAACGGTGACATGAAATACTCAGTACGGCGTTTTCCTTTAGAGTCTGTTTAATGGCACAAAATCTTCCATGGGAAGGACAACAGTGGTAGCGTTGACAGCGCTCCATCCTGGCGTGGAATAGGAAGGGGGTGCACTGAGGGATCCGGGATTTTGCTCCTTGGTAAAAATGCTGCTGAATTGCCTGTACTTCATCAGATGAATCTGGAAGGTAAGAACATGCCTTGTTCTTAGGTGAAATAGTCACCTTCCTAGGAAGAGACTGTTTCGTTCAGATGATATAAAATGATTGAACAAAAGAGTTTATTTTTAAAACCTAACATGAAAGCTGTTACTGTGACACAACATCTGATGATTTTTTTTTTTTTTGTCTGGAGTGGCTGAGAAGGAAGTGGAGTGCTCTGTGGCTCTGTCTTGAATGCAGTGCAAGTGAGGTTCTGCTTTACCTATGGCTTCTGAATTTCTTCAGTCGCCCTCTTGCAAGAGCGAAGCCCTGAGCTCAGGGCTCAGAGAGGCAGCCTGCCCTGACTGAGGGCAGGGATGAGTTGATGGGATCCAGCTGTGCAGAAGGGGCTTGGGGACTGCCCTCCCCGCTGCAGCAGCTTTGGGCAGTGGCTCTCAGTGGTCTGATGGTGGGAAGAGTTATCACAAAGGAGTTAACCCTTTAACATAAGGTGGGAATGTATCTTGCCTGTGGATGCTGGAAAAGAATCATTATGCCTTTTTGTCTGCCCACTTTCTGGTGGGGATTCCTGTACCTCTGCTCCTTTCTGGGTCGAATCAAGGAGGGAACGTCCCTTTAGCCTGCTTGGAGAAGGAAAGAATTCCATTGGCTAGTGTAGAATATTGAAAACAAATCTACCTCTGCTTTCCCCAGACTTTCCCCAGACAGTGGAGTGTGGCTGGCTGGCTGGATGCAGATGGAAAGCTCCTCTGCCCTGTTCTCAGATCTGGCAGGCCTGGTACAGAGCATCTTGTGGCCAGCAAGGATGGAAGGAAGCTGCACATGGCCACTAGTGCTGCTTTCTCACGCTTCTGTTTGTAGGCGTGTTGAGTATGTTTCCTTTTTCTGTTGGTTATCAGTGGATCAGTCCTTTGTGGTCTTCATACGTGCCAGAAATAAAGGGAGCATGCTAACACTAACAAAGAGCCAGTGCTGCATGGATTTCTGAGGTTGTGCTTTCCCTGACAAGCAGGTAGCAGCAGGGTTTATTTTATGGGGTTGAGAAGCAACAGGAAATGGATAACAAAGTGCGCAGGCTGGTGTGCAGCAGTTTTAACTGATCTTAATGGCAGGTTGCAGGTGGGTTTTATGGTCAGGATAAGCAGGCCTTTGGTCCATCCTGTCGTGGAATACATGCTGCTCCTTACTTCTTTCTCTGCGTTGGAATGAATGCAAACATAGCTGTGTGTGAGGTAGTTGAGCTGTCCAAAAAGGTCTGGACGTCTGTTTGTTACTTGTGATACTTTTTTTTTTTTTTCTTCCCCTGCTAATGCCATGTCTGAATTTTACATAAACTAGAGGAAGCTCAGAGAGCTTTCCAGTGGTCTCTTGTTTCATAGAATCACAGAATGGTTTGGGTAGGAAGGGACCTGCAAGCCCCCCCCAGCCCCTCTGTGAGCCCTGAGCACCCCCAGGGATGGGGCACCCACAGCTGCTCTGGGCAGCCTGGGCCAGGGCCTCACTGCCCTCTTGAGTACAGAATTTTCTCTTAACAGCTAACCTAAATTTCCCCTCTTTCAGTTTAAATCCGTTCCCCCTTGTCCTATCTGCGTAGTGTAAACAAACTAAGACAAAGAGGAGGTTATTACATGTAGCATTTGAGTTCCATCATGGTGAGGGATTTGGGTGGATTAATTATTGCTCCAGGTAAGTTGTCTTTGTCCACTAAATGCAGAAGGTGAGTGTTTCTGCAGTCTGTCCCTGCACACGCATGGTGCAGAAGTGCCTCTTCAGAGCTGCAGGTGCTGCTTCGGTGCCAAGCAAATCCTCCCAGAAGCTGCTCCATGGCCTCACCCAGGAGGCCGCTTCTTGACAGGCGAAGCATGCCACGTTGGGGACAGGAGACGAGTGGATGGTGAGGTGGGTGGAGAATGGGCTGAAATCCACTGGTGTGGTGGAGAGGTGCAAAGTCCAGCTGGCGCCTGGGTCTCTGAGGTCAGTGTGGGATCAATGCTATTGAGCCTTACTCATTGCTCAGAGGGGGGTGAGGCCCTGGCCCAGGCTGCCCGGAGCAGCTGTGGGTGCTCTGTCCCTGGGGGTGCTCAGGGCCAGGCTAGGTGGGCCCTGGGCAGCCTGAGCTGGGGGTGGCAGCCAGCCCACGGCAGGGGTGGGGCTGGAGGGGCTTTGGGGTCCCTTCCCACCCAAAGCAGTCTAGGGTTCTGTGATAACACTGTGTGTGGTGGGATGGAGCACTGGGGCCAGCTCGGGTTCCCCAGACCCAGGCGGAGGGGAATGGGGCAGGTGGCAGATCCTCTAACCTGGAACACCTCTGGAGTTGTCCAAATGATGGTCCCACCCAAAAGAAAAAACTCAAGTGCTGATAGTTGGAAATGTCCAATGGGGTGCATCAGAGATCTCAGTGTCATCTTGGCCATAAACACTTCAGGTGCGTGCAGCTCACCGCTGGGGTTCCTTTGCTGTCACTGATGCACTGGCATCTGTTTCCAGTGCTTCAAACCAATTCATCCCCTCACCACATGCATCTCACCGACATGGTAGGCGTTCTGGAGCTGTCTGTCAGCTGGGGGAGCAGGGAACTGGTAATCTGGCACTGTACCTGTCACACGCAGGTTTTTCTCAAAGGTACATTGGCACTTTTGTTCTGCTCAGAGGCTGTTCATGAGTGCGTTCCCTGTGAAATGGGTGGGATTGGGGTTGTTCAGTTGTGGTTTTTGGTTGTCTCTTCTCCTAAATGGGACAAGAAGAGCAAACGCTTCTAAACAAACACCTGTGTAACCCTACTCCAGTTTAGAATATTGCCTTTTGCATTTTCTCGGGTTACCTCCCCTGTTTTTATGGTTTTCCTTTTTAAGTGTGAGTTGTCTGCTTTAATTTAAAACTAGGAAAATTTTAGAGTGCTTCCTTTCCTCTTTTAAAAAACAAAAAAGGAAATCAACAGAGTAGTACTTTGGAAATTATTGCACACCCAGAGCATGTGCTCCCAGGGTATGTTCTGGGCAGGCGCTGGGAAGCCTTAGGTTTCTGCTGGCATGTGTCCTGGGTGTCATGGATTGTTCCTGACATATTTTGGGGAGGAAGCTGGAAATTTTGGGCAATCCCTTTATTCACTGATTCACCCCCTTGATCAAGTGCTGGGGGATTGGTTTAGTTTAAAATCAGTTGCAATGTGCTCTACAATTCTGAAGGGGTTTTACATGAAGAGAATTTAAGGGGATGAATTGATTTTTATATATATATTTTTAAACAGAATTTTGAAATTTCCCCCTCAAAAAAAAAAAAAAAAATCAAAGCCTTGCAAAATCTTTTATTCCTTCACTTTTTTCCATTCCTTTTTTCACTGGAGCCTTGCAGGTCTGTTCTGTTGATCTCTTGTCTCCTCAGTGTGGGTTTTGCTTTCTGTTGACTCGGCGAGGTCTGCAGTTGCTAGAGACAAAACGACGCTGTCCTTGTCATTCCGCTTCTGCTAGGGATGCAGCAGCCAGATCTAAAAGAACTAAAACAAGATTTTGAAGCGTTACCATCCCCATGCAGCGTGTGCATGTGTAATTCCCCCCAGACCCACCTCCTTCCTTTGTCTTTCAGATTAATGGTATTGAAAGCGTCAATTCCTTCGCTGTGTGTTCTGCTGATCTGGGAAATCTGGGCTCTGCAGAGCTGGGTGTGTTGCTTTCTCCTTTGCTGCTACTTGCTTTTGTTAGTGTAGCAGGTCAAGGTCAGTAAAAACAGGTGCAGTTCTATAATTTTCTGTGGTTTCAGATGTGAGAGTAATTTGCACATTTTCTGGTGCTTTGCAAAGATGTTTGAATTGTAAGGTGTTTTATTTTTTTCAGTAAAATTCCTGAACAATTTATCTGAATGCCCATAGCCAAAAAGTTGCATTTGCACAAGCTGCCAGCACCAGGTGAGTTGCACCTGTCTGTCAGCTCACCGGCTGCGCTTTGGCCAGTACTGCTGTGATTTTTTTGTGGGGACTCGTTCCAAAGGTGGCTCTGGTCTTCCAAAGTTCTCCTAAGAACCTGCTACTGTGCAGTCTGTGACTTTCATCCTCAGGTGGGAATGAGTGGGTAACCCTGGCAGGTAGCATCCTCATGGACCGTTAACGCCTGTCTTAGTGTTAACACGCAGAGATCCCTGTGAAAGGGGAATGTGCTGAATCCCATGCTGAAACCACTGGAATAACTTCCCAGAGTGTGACTCCTCCAGCAGGGCTCCCCAGCAGCAGTCTCCAGTGCAGGCAGACTCCTTTGCACTTGGGATGTGCAATAAAATGACGTTTCCCTAAGGTGGCAGATTCTTGTCCATATGGTCAGTGTATTTTTTTTTTTTAATTGCTTTGTTATTAGGGACTAAGAGGCTAACTCAGGATTGTGGCAAGTGTACCGAAAATAATCAGGCTCTGGTCATCTTACGAAATCTTGCGGAATTTCTTTGTATTTATTCTTTTTTCTTGTCCTGTTCTTCAACTGCCACAGACTTTAAGTGAGCTGTGTTTAGTGGGACAAAGGAATCGAGCACCTTTACAGGAGAGGGCTGAAATTTGGGAATTACTGTGCAGAAACAAGGTTTTTGGGCACACAATTATTCTGGTGTTGCTTGTATTTAATTAATGATGAGTTTGTGTGTGAGCAAGATGCACTAAGAGAGATGAATACATCCTAGTGTACGAAACCCTAAGGAATACTCCTGCCTTCTTGCAGACCCACTGATTTCATACACCCATCTCAGTCACAGCGGGCACTTCGTTTGCTCGTGGAGCCAAACGTTGCCTTGTGTGAATGAACTCACCACCCTGAATGGCAATACAGTTAAGAGCATCCCAGCTCTGCACAGAAAATCTAGATGCTCACATGAAAATTCTCCAGGTTCCCCAGTTAAGAAAACACGATGCGTTTATTCGTCACCCTTTATTTTCCTGCTTGAAATAATTTCCTCCTGGGAAATTTGCCTACTTCAGTCACATACTTCTCCGTGTTCTGTGATATATTTATGGCTGTCATAAAAGGATTCCTGTACAAACTGTCCCGAGGTTAAACCAGCTTTGTGTTTGCCTAATGGAGGGAGATGCAGTCACAAAGCAGCAGGGAGCAGCAGCTCCAGGAATGCAGATGGCTGATGCTGCCAGCGCGCAGCGCTTACTGGTTTGTCGCTCACTGAAACACATCAAACACAAATTTAGCTGCTGTAGAAACTGAATTACTTGCTGTCTTGCCATCTGATTTTTGTAAAAACCCTGCATAAAATACAGAACACAATCTAAACCTGCTCTGTGCTGTGGAGCCGTGCCGCACTTCTCATCGTGCTGGAGCCTGCAGGCCTGCCAAGTCCGAGTCCTGGATTTCTGTTGGTTTTGTGGGTAAATTTGATTTGCATGGTATTTTGTAATTCTATGCTGGGGCCAGTTGAAAGCCTTTGTTTTTCTTCTCTAGAGTAAACCTTTTAATATAGAAAGGTTTTAGGGGATATCTTACGCTTCCAGCTTGTCACAATTATTGTTATGCAATTAGCTGAAGTGGAATTCGTTTTGTATGGGAAAAAAACCTCCTGGTGAAGCGCCCAGCTCCAAACCCATGTTTTGTGCAAACCCAGCGTCCTTAGCATTTAGCTCTGATTATGTGTTTCCAAATGAGATTAGCTGAGAATTGGAAAATAACGGCCTCGGCCTTAAAGTCTGCCCAGATTTGTGTCAAAGCCAGCCGTGTGTTTCACCTTTCCGATGTGGATAACGGCTTTCAGCCCTTCCTAGAGGTCGTTTCTGATGTTTTGTACTTGGGAAGACAAGTATGTGTGTTTCAGAGGGCATTGTCCTGTGTGCTCACTAAACTGATGGGGATGCTGGATTTTGGAAGAGGAAAACCTGCTGACAGCCCCTTCTGTGCGTGTGTCGGTGTTAACCTTATAATGGGATGTTCCTGAGGACTACTTTTTTCCTTAACATCGTTTCTGTGACTAATTTAAGCAGAATTGGATTTTCTTGTGTTGATGGCATAGCCTTGAGCTTGGTGGGAGGAGTTTATAGTATGGCCTGCAGGAAATTCCTCTGCTTTGGCTGTTCAGCGGGTAAAGGGGGGATGGCTGAAGCTGCTGGAGCACTTGGAGGAAGCCTTGACACATCTCAGCTGACGAACCTGCTTCCTTGTGCAGCTCCAACAGTGCTGAAACCCTGTTTTAAAATACATGGAGATGGTTCACCTGGAGCTGTTGTCTGAGTGCAGCACTGATGGCAGCGTGGAACGACACCACCGGAGCTCAGTGGGTCTGATGTGGCACAGCAGTGATGGCTGTCGGGGTGGTGCTGGGGGACAGCAAGGGCTGTCAGAGGCCGTGGGGCTTGTGACCGCAGCAATGAACTCGGTGTGTTCAGCTGCTGTTGGAGAAACACGGTTTTATAGAGCCTGGTGCACAAAGCCAAACCCTGTTCTGTGCTACCAAACCCTTCCCTGGGCTGTAGCAGTGGCTGGTGGGGCTTTGGAGAAGCAAATGCTGTTTACAGCAGGAGTCCTGGGAACTGCATTCGGCCAGTAAAACTTGGACGTGTGAGCGCTGCCTATGTGAAGTCCACGTGCACCAGTTGCCAGGCTACTTGGATGCAGCTGTCAAACAGTTTTGCTTTTTGGTTGCTCATTTAACTCTAAAGGTTGCCCAGCAGAATACTTTTGAGTAAATTACTGAATTTACAGTGTGTTGCTGTTTGTGTTAATATTTTTTTCCTTTTGTTTTTCAGAGCATTCAGTCAGAAAAGAGCTGCAATCGAGAAGGAATATGCACAGGTAGGCTCTGCAATAAATTCCATGTCAATGGCAGTGTTCTCTAGAGGTGATTTATTCGTTAGCAGATCTTCGACAGAATATGGTGGTTTTGTTTGCTGTTTTTCATGCATTCTTTCCTTGAGTTGAACGCTGTGGAAGAACGTGTTGAAATTCTGAAGCAGGCAGTTTGTTGTTTGGCCTGTTCTGTGTTTTTTGTGGACATTTCCACTTGAAATTTTTAAGTACAGAAGAAATCTTTAACATTTTTTCAAATTGTTACAAAGCTAGTCAACTCCATCAGACTTTCTCAGAAGTTTGTGCAAAGCTTGAGCAAAGAAGTAAAATCGGGTCAGTTGGAGGAGAGGAAATATGCTCTGGCAGACTGGTCCAAAATAAATTTATGTCTACATTCTTCAGTAGGAGCAGCTTCCCACTCTGCTGAAATAAAGCAGCCAGATTTGATCTAATGCTTGAGACAGGGAGGGGAATGAATTCTGATTCCTTTTCTGAGAAGGGAGGAGGGGTGGATTGCTCACCCTCACTCCAAAATTAGAAAGCAGCTAAGAAGGGGCAGCTCCCTGCTTAATTTACAGTAAGGGCTCTTAGAGCTTAAGCCCAAGTACCACAGATTAACACTACATAAAGTAGAGTAAAATACAAGTGAGGGAACTCGTGGAGCTCAGCATGCAATAAATACAGCTGGAGATGTGCCTGCAGTTGCTGGGCAGTGACAGAGGTGAAGTGTCACTAGGATGCTTCAAATGCAGGTTGCTGTGTTGAGCATCCCTGCAGTCCTTCATGCTGCATCCCACACAAGTGCCTACAGCACAAACGTCTTCTGTGGGCCAGGCTTCCCTGCCAGGCGATAGGAGAGGGTTCTGCACACTTGGAAACTGCTCTCCATGCATTCTGCTAGTCCTGGGTTTCCTGCACATGGTCCCAGTCCAAACCTCAGCTGCAGACGCTTAGTGCTCATCCCATGTGACTTACTGAATTTATCTGAATGCTCACAGTGGTGTTAGAAGGGTCTTCAGTTACTGTGCAGCGAAAGAACTGGAGCACCGTGACTTCACATCTGCGCTCGTTGATGGTACTGGCAGTCGTGCTTAATTTGATGAAATACAGTGATTTTTTCAATGATGGAATCAGTATGTGCCTAATGAAACTTTGATTAAGAGGGTGTATTCCTTAGTGGCTTTTGTCATGATGCTGTAGAGAAGTTGACATCAATTCTTCATCTGTTTGTCCATTCTACAGCAGGAATGTGTTTTGTATGCGGAGCATTTTTAGTGGTTGCTAAAGGGAAGTCGTGATAAGTTGGAGACATAACTAGATTCTCAGCTTTGGAAGGCTCGGGCTGAACAACTGAGGCTTTCAGATGCTTGCATTTAAAAACCAAACAACCCCAGCAGCATTTCCAGCAGTGCAGCTGCATCACTTGAGATTCATGGAATGGCTGCTTACATGAATGGGGCCTTGTGGGATCGCTTCCTTGGGCTGCTGATGGGCGTTCAGCTCCAGCACAATGTTGGATGCCTCTTCTTGGGCCTGTAAAAGGAGTTCTGTCTTTGAGATGGTGACAGAGTTTCACATAGAGCCTTCTGGTGAGAGAAGTGGTGGTCAAAATAACAGGAGGTCCCATTTCAGCCAGTTTTAAAGGGAAATTCTGTACAGTTCCTGAAGCAAAATTTCAAAACCCTTGCAAAGCTCAGCTCACGGGTTTGACAGTAAACACAATTGCCCCGTGTCTTATTTCAGAGAGTTTTTGCCTTCTCACCGTACTGTACCTGTTGCTGTCTAAGCTTTGAGCTGTTTTGGCTCATTGGCTGCCTGCAGTGGGTTCTTTGCTGGGCTGTGCCGTGGCATAAATGGCAGAAATACCTGACTCTGTGGCTTTCTAGCTGCTGTAAACACACGCTCAGCTGTTTCCCTCAGCTTTGCAGTACTGCATGATTTAATATGTGCTTAAAGGCTTATCATAACTTTCAGAATTGAGAGTATGCAAGGGCTCTCATTTCCTGTTAATAGTATTCCTAGGAATAGCATTTAAATTGCAGCAGGGTATTATTAGCAGCTCTTCTCCATGATTAATAAGTTGAAACCAGAGGCTGAGAGTACTTGTGTTAGGTGAAAGTGGAACTCCGTGACGTGTGCTTTTGCTGCTACCTAATAATTAAAAAAAAGTTTTATCTGGCATATTAAATAGGTACAACGGAGTTGTTGTGTTGGGTGTTTTTTTGGGGGGTGACCATAATCACGTTTCTGCTGTGCTTTTTGTTGTTGTTTAGCACTTTTAGGTAGATAAAGTCTTTCAGAGCCTCTGTCGCATCCTGAGAATACATGGTTTGCCCTCCTTGTCCTGGTTTGTCGTGGTGTAGTTTTGCTTGATGCTTAGCTGTGACTGCAGGCAGCCAACCTGTGTCTGAGTCTGCAAATACCCTCAGAGCTGTGAATTGTGCTCCTGTGCCAAATCAGCTGCTAGCTGTAGCAGCTGAACTGAAGGCATCAGTGCTGGAGGAAAAGGAAGGGCCATTCTGTGAGCTACACACCAGCTTTAAGTTTGAACTGGGTTGCAGGGAGAAGTTTCAGGTCAGATTTACACACAAACCAAACCATCAGTTGTCATGATATTTTTGTTCCTGTCCGTGTTTATGGAGATCAAATTAATGTCGTGTGCTCAGTAATAAATAGTCTCTTATCTGTGATCTGGAGAGAGCAGACAGGTCTCTTGGTGTTTGCTCATCTTGTTGCTTAGACAGTCTGCTGCAAAGAGAAACTTGATGCACTGAAAACATCTGAAAACTGGGGAAAGAAAGGTGGCACAGCTTATATCCACGCTGTGCTCCTTGTGCCGTGAGCGAGGTGCGAGTGTAGCCCTTGGCACTGTGAATATCAGCAGCAGGGACCAGGAAGGGAGACTTCACGTAACGTGAGGTGAGTGCCAGAGGGAAGAGCAGCCTGGCACTGCAGCTGGAGCCGGGGGGGCAGCAGGGAGGAGAGCAGAGGAGGGGAGAGTGCAGATGGATGCCAATGGGTCCTGCAGCAACCTCTGCCAGCTTCTCCTCGCCCTGCAAGTGCCCCACCAGACGAGGAGATCACTTGTGCCGAGCCATCAGCAGGTGTGAATGCCTGTTTCCTGGGAAATGATGAAAATGTGCGATGTTCCTACAGCAAGCTTTGTGCACAAAAAGTGTCTATATCATTATATACCACATGTATTCATGTTCTGTGCATCTAAGTAACGTGTATGGGTCGCAGTGCCCAAATAGGTGCTTGATGCTTCTCCTTTGCTTCCTTTTCCGGTGATCAAACTCAGAAGATAGAATGTTAATCACTGAAAAATTGTTCAAAAGGCGACTGCATCTTAATTCAGAAGAGAAGTAAGAGTCAGCTTCTAAGAGTTAGTTACCTCTGCCTCCCCTTGTTCTCACGAATTTGCACTGACTGATTTATTCTTGTTGTTGGTGTTCATTACCATGTAGCCCAAGGCTGGTTTATCCTTGTCATGTGAGGGCTGGAAAGGTGTCAGTATTTCCCTATTAAGGAATCAGAGAAATTAAGTGAGTTTTAGCCAACCTAATACAGGTCTTTTTGATCAAACAGGAAGCAGATTCCTGGCCCTTTGAGTTGTATTTTAAACAGAAGCCTTTGGCATTTAATGCCACTTTTGCTGCAGGTGTGGAATTCCAGTAATTATTCTTCCCTTGCCTTGTAAAGGGCTTTGGGGTTTATAGAGGAGGAGTACAAGCATTTAGGGGTAAGGTACCTGTGCTGGCATATTCAAAAGAGGTAAGGTGTGCAAACACTTTGCTTGAAAGAGAACCTGTCTCCCATTCTACGCTTCTACTGCAAGTGGAGCAAGCTGATTTTCAAGGAAGTTAAGGTGATAGGGAAATA
Source organism: Alectura lathami (assembly GCA_013399715.1). Classification (NCBI taxonomy): domain Eukaryota; kingdom Metazoa; phylum Chordata; class Aves; order Galliformes; family Megapodiidae; genus Alectura; species Alectura lathami. The sequence goes on along the minus strand of VXAV01007083.1, from coordinate 11,179 downwards.
CTTTTCATGTGAAAATCAATGGCTTCATTTCAGTATTGCAGAAGGAAGCAGTGAGAGCAGGAGGATGCAGGCCCCACAGGGGACAGCGGTGCCTGGGAGGTGTCGGAGGGCTTCAATCTGCAGTTGGTGTGTTACCTGCAGTGAATGCAGCTTGGTGAGCAAACCTCACCACACTGGAGCAGAAGGATCCTGGGGGTGGAAGCACGCCCTGCTCCTGGCTCAGCAGCCAGCCCCCCATGGGGACAGCAGCAAAACAAACCCGAGGCGCCCACCTGGAAAGCCCACACGCAGCTTCCTGTGAGCTCATTCCCTGCAGCCTTGGCAGAATGGCTTCTTTCTGCCTGGAGGATAAAGGAGGTTTCTGTGGCCACAGGGGCAGCAGGAAGAGGTGGTGGACTTTGAGGGTGGGTCCCTGTCTGGGGACAGACGCAGCAGCAGGGGTTGTCTGGTCAGTGGCTTGTTTTGGTGAGGATGTCCTCAAGGGTGAGAACATCCTTTGAGGGCAGTGTTGGATTTACTGCCGCCAGGCATTTCTCTCTGGAATGTCTGTACTAATTAAGACAGTTGTCTCATCTTTATGTAATTGATGACTTTGGTGACTGAGCAATAATTTAACAAAAAATACCCATGAAGTGTGCTGGAGGGTGGTCGTGGTGGGAAAGATGTGCTGCTGAGAACTGATCATACCTCGTCTCGTAGGGATCAGCTGGTGATTAGCATGCATGTGGAAAGCAGCGTCTCTCAGGCTTCTCTTTGGAAGGCACTTGGTGCTTTGCAGGGAAACTCCTGCTGGCAGTAAGCACACGAGCAGGCAGTGCAGGGATTGCTGGGCAGTCTGGAGACGCTTGGTAGCAGGTAGGTGGAGGACAGCATGTGGCTTTGAAGTCTTTCTCAGTTGTATGCTTGTATTTTCAAGCTTTCTGCAAGAATCATTAGGGAAAAATTCAGAGTGATGATGTTTTCTGTAAAGGAAGCTATTACTGAGTGTCTAGCATTGTTTTTAAATCCAAATTTCTCTGGGTTCCAAGACAAATGCTTCATGAAAATGTGTTTAGTCTGCAGATGTTGGTTTTATCATTCCTGTTAAGATAAAAATTTCAGAGATAAATTTCTTTAAAAGGAGTTTTAAGGTCTTACTCTGAGTTTTCTTCACCTTACCCTGCTTTGGAGCTCTGCAGCAGATCTCTTCTGGAGGCTGCGTGCTGCTGGGTGACCCGGAGGCTGGAGGCAGTGGGTGTGCTGTGCTCAGCAGCATGTCGGTTGGTTTGGGGTGGCTTTCTTCTGTGTTTTTGTCTTCCTTCAAGTAGCATTGCATAGCACTTAACTTTGCTGGTCCTTTTTCCAAATTAAAAAAAAAAAGAAAAAAAAAAAGAAAAAAAAAGAAAAAAATTTTTGGCCCCTCAGCGCTGGTGAATGTTGTCCAAAGTCGGCACTACACCCTCCCCATCCCTGCAAAGCCTTTCTCCAGCTTTTCTGCATTGCACCTGTGTGTGGGGCAGTGCTTTGGCTTAGGAGACCCCATTTCTTACCTGTGCTGAGCCAACGGCTGCTGGAATCTCGTAGTCCAAGGCGTGAGCTGAACGCTCTGCCTCTGCAGGAGTGTCAGCAGAGCACAAAGCTGTGTGGTTTTGTTTTGGGTGTCACTCCCCAAAGCACAGCCAGTTTGGGAAGGGGGAAGAGGTGTATCCAAGGAACCTCCTGATCCAAAGGGGAAAATGCTGGAGGCACTCAGGCCTGTTCCTGCGCTGAGCAGTGTAGGTACAGCGTGGGACGCTTCTCTGCTTCTCCGGCTTGCGCTTTTGGGCTGGGCCATCTCATCATTTTCTGTGACAGATGTCAGGCAGTTCGGTGTGTGAACGTGCTCTGCTTCTTTCTGGAGACATCTTCCTGCTCCATGAGTGTAGATTTATGTAAATTATATATAAATATAAAACCACCTGACCAGGTTTCTGGAGGGAAAAAAAAAGTTGAAAAACCAGACCACTCAAAAACACATTTCACAGTTCTTCAAACTTCCCCAGCTTAGCAAGCGACTGACATTGGTGTGTGTGGATGTGTTTCATTTATGGAATGAATCTCTGCACCTGACAGTGGAGATCTAGGGAGTTAGAATGCTGGAACTGCCACATGTCGTCCCTGCCCATCCCTCCAGCAGCCAGCAGAATTGCCCCTTCCCCCTCTGAACTTCTCAGCAGCCTTCAGTTCCTCTTTTCCATTTTGCATATCTGCTCTTCAAGCCTTCCGGGGAATTGTGACTTTTGTCTAGTTATCAAAAAAAGATTTATTATCCCCGATCTGTCTAAATTTTGGCTTGCTGTTAGTTTTGCTTTTCTTCTGTTTTTCTCTTTTTGGGGTAATTTAATTTCTTCTGAAGAGTTAGAATTGCTTTCTACATCTGCTTACACAATTTACTGAAGTCAAAGTCAGGGGTCTGCAAGGAATCCCTGGCTTCCAGTCCAAGAATTTAATGATTTTCCCTTGTCACAATGTCAGTCTGAATAGTTGTTATGCTGCCTTCTTTTTTCTGTTTAACAAATAAGGATCTTAAAATTGGAAGATTCTTACAGTTTGCTTTTGAGAGGTGTCCTGAAGTTAGCAATAGCTCTTCCAGAAAGATAATCGGGGAGCATTTTCCACCAGGAAAAAAAAAAAAAAAGTATTTTTGAAGCATCTCCTTGACCAAACCTAAGCTTACTCCTTGCCATCATCTGGGTTTTGCTATTTCTTGTGGATAAGCCATGGTGGTCTCCAAAAGGGCTTTGGGTGGATTCAGTTCAGGTGCAAAACTACGAGGCAAACCTGGCTTGTTTTTTTCTTTTCCAATTCAAATTATGAGAAACGCTGATGTATTGATGAGTGATCATTCTAAAGAAGTGTCTTTATGTCATGCACAATGCTCCAGCAGAACCTGCTGGCTGCAGAAGGAGAGCACCTGCTCGAAGCCACCTTTGTATTATGTCCCCAGCCCCGTTCCGAACAACAGGGCATCAGCCAGAGGTTCAGGAAGATGAAGTGCAAGGCCCAGTTGCCATTCAGGCCATTCTTCCCAACAAAGCATGGAGAATCAGCGGCCCTGAATGCTACAAAGAAGTGATCTGCTCCATTTCATAAATAGTTAAGAACACTATTGTGAATTTCAGAGTAACTTGTAGAGACAAGTTTGACAAATCAGGTGTTATAATGGGATTATTGACACTATTCTGCTCTTGTCACAGCCCGACCTCTTAGTGCACATTTCCCTTTTTACTGTGAAACAAGAAGCCCTTTGCAATTCTCTATTAAATGTCCCTTTAACATTTAATTTAATATACTTTGGCTGGAACAAAGGCTGCGGGCCCACGAGGGACGCCCCAAACAATATTATCTGTGGCCTTCTCTTTTGATGTAGATTTCTTGTCCAGTCACTCATGAAGTTTTTCTTCCCCAAAAACACGTCAGAGCTTAAAGGAGGGGGAGAAAGGCAGGTATCTGGTCTAGGTTTTGCCTCATTGGCCATTCTGTTTGATGAAAATTTAAAATGCATGATACAGAAGTACTTGTCCATTTAAAAATGACTTTAGAAGGCAGCCTTTTCAAACTGCCAGGCTATCTTCTACAGGTTTTTATGGAATTCCTGAAGTTAAGCTAATATTTCTCTAAGAACAGAGGTGGACTGTCAGCTTCTATTTTCAGTGAAAACATCTAGTTCCTTTTAAAGGGGTTGCTAAGCTTAGAATTACACTATTTCTACAAAGAAAGCCCTTCATGAAGCAACTCTTTTTTTTTTTTTTTTTTTCTGAACTGATGCAAGCAGATTTCTCTTAGCCTGCTTTTAGCAGTTATTTTTCTTTCCAATTACTGCGCTCCCAGGCACCCGCTGCCTGGAATGTTGGTACATGGAAGTGCTTTACTTCCAGATGAAAAACTGCATTCTTCAGAGCTGCTGGGTTGTCCTTTGCCTCCAGGTTGCAGCGAACGGGGCGGCGTGTCCCTCAGCCTGCTACTGCTGTGTGCATCGCTCCGCTCTGCGCTGGGGGTTGGTTTTCTTGAACTGCATTAGCACTGTAGCTTTTTTTTTTTTTCCCAAGTTCCACAAGAAGCATGATTTCTTTATTTTTTAAACGCACCCAGCCCAAACAGCCCTCCTGCAGTGACTTAGGAGGGCAGGCGGCTCACAGCTCAGAGCTTGAAAAATGGGGTGGAAACTTTGGTCTGCAAAGCACCAGCCCTGAGTCATGACTCCAGGCTGTGCTGCCCAGGCTTTTGCTCTAGAACCCAGAAGGAATCCTCCTCCCTGATGATATCTTTTATATCTTGGGAATGCCATAGCAGAAGGAAGTAGGAACACTTCTGCACTGTTCTGGAATGTGAAAAACTGCCATTAGGACTGGGCACAGAGCCCACACCCTATTCATAGGGCAGGTAGATAGCGGAGGTTATTCTGTTTTAATGGCTCTTTCCAGTTCTGACACCCTTGGTTCCCTGCTCAAGAACTGATCCTCACCTCCGAGGGGACAGGGTGGCCCCTGGCAGGGGCTGTGCCATCCTTCCAGCCTGCCCTTGTTGGCTTGGGGCTGCTGGTGTCACTTCCTCGGGGCTGCAGGTTCCTGGGCAACAATCTGTGAGTTGTCTGTACACCTGCGAATGCCGTGGATGCTCGTTTTTATCCCCAGAACTTCTAGGTAAAGAGGTAAATACTTGGTGAGTGAGCACCACCTATCATCCCGTTCTGCATTTTTTGCACATCATAAACAAGACAAAACCCATTTGTCTTGAATTATTGTATTTGCATTTATGTGCGTTCTCCCTCAGCCCTGCCTTTGTTCTGAAACCACCAACTTAAAAAAAAAAAAATCTTGTACTGCAGCTTAACACTGCTTCTTTACCTGATCAGCATGTTCACCAGTACAATTGAAAGGGCATAATTTGGGAAAAGCAGCAGTCACCAAGTTGCCTGAGAATGGTACTCCAGTGAAAATCTTTAAGAAGGTAATTCATGCAGAAATGAAGGTGTGTAGAGCTGCAGTCTGTGTTATCCTGAAGTTCTGCTAGTTAATTCAGCATATCTTTTTTTCTTTCTAAAATTCGGTAACTCGCCTGGTTTTGCAGATGATGACAAAGGTAATCTACAGGAGTTGTTACTCCTTTCTTCCTTGGGACTCCAAGAATGTCTGATTTCCCCTTCTGCACAGTGAGTAGAGGGCTTGGGGCCTGTGTCTAACAGACCTTTACGTCTTCATGTAGTGAAATTTCAGAGAAATCTTTCTGTCTGTCTCAGATCACTTTAACTTTCCTCTGCTGGTGAGCAAAATAAAAATAACAATAAAAACCTTGTTTAACCCCGTGTACAACAGTTAAAACGCATCAGCTTGTGTGTGTGCTGTCACAGCATTGGAGTGCGTTTCTCCAGGAGTGGCCTTGCATCCTGTCTGCTCCAGAGCTGCCCCTGACCCAGTGCTCCAGATTTCTGCCTGACACTTGGTGGTTTGTTAGATGGATGTAAGGCAAACTGGGCAGGTTTCCTTGGCTGCTGCAGCTGTTTGTCTTAGACCAAGGATTGCTTTAAAAGGTACAGTAAAGGTGTTCTTAACTATTTTTAAGAACTATGCTCCCTTCTTCCCCTTTGCAGCCCTGGAAGTTGTGCTTTCAGACCTGTACAAACCACAATGTGTTGACAGCTTAAAAAACACACACAAACACACACACCAACCAAAAAAAAAAAAAAAAAACCCGAAAAACTAGAGAATGTTTAAGTCAAATCTACCGTAAATGATTATTCAGTGTAAGACCCTGCGTATACAGTGGTTGGCTTGTTCAGCTCTGCCCAGATAAAAGGCCTTTTATCAGCCAGTCCTGCCTGCCGTCCCCAGAAGAGGGAGGGGGAAAGGAAATGTGAGGTTACTCAGGGCACTGCAGCCAGGAGTCCAAATGGCAGCTGCAGAGCAATAAAAGCCGGGCTGCTACGCTGGCAAACCGTGCTAGCAGCGGAGGAGCATGCCTGCAGGATCTAGCTGTGGGCTGTTTGCATTGCTTGCTGCTTTGGTGAATAGAGGAATAAATGGTTAGGGTGCTGGAGAAATGCGCTGTACGGTGGATGTGCCTCCCCCAGGGGTTTAGGAAACGCCATTGGAAAGCATCCTGTGTGGGTGCCTCTGGATTGCTTCCCCCTCACCTGTAATGTGGAACGCGGCGTGGCATTGGTGGCCGGGCTGGCAGCATTGTGGCCATAAAGCAGAACACCACGTGCTGCTGGCAGCACTCACCGGGATGGAAAGGAGGGGGCTGGTGCCTGGCTGAAAGGTTTCAGCCAAATCGTGCGAGCTGGGGCTGCCAGACAGAACTGCTACTTGCTTCGGTTATAAAACATAAATATTTATGTAAATATGGGGGTGGACTTAATGTGCTTTTGAGGTATTGTACTAAATTGAAGGCAAAATGAGGGGAAAAAAAGTATTACGGCATCCATTCTAATGACCTAAAATCCATGTATGCAGATGGGTCTCCTGCATACAGGTAGGAGACAGTGAGGAGAGGCCTCTGACCACAGCCTGGTTATCTTCTGAGATCCGGGAGTGGTGTGAGTTGGCTTTGTTCAGCAGTGCTCCACATTTCATGTCAGATTGCATGCTGTACTTGGGAAACTGGAAGCCTGGTCATTATTTTCCATTTTTCATGCAACGCTTATTGCACAGCCTGCATCTCATCTGTGTGCGTTAAACCACCTGTGCACTTCTGGGCTGCTGAGGTGCAGGTTGGTAAACCAGTGACGTGGCATCAGTGTGGGTGTCACACATGGGATGGAAAGCTACAGATACAGGGCAGGAACAAACCTGAAACACTGAGCAGCCGTTTAGTTCACATATGTAAAACACTTGCCAAAGCTGTTTTGATCACATAGATTTATTTCTCTTATCTCTTTTTCTGTTTTTGTTTTTTTTTTTTTGAGTATTATTCTGTGTTCTGCAGTTCCCTTCACTAGCAGTACACTTAATACACTGTCTTGTAGCTTGAAGGGTAGTTTGCCACATTTTCGACAGGAATAAAAGTATATTTCATAGTGGTTGCAAACAGAAACTAATTGAGTGGGAGGGAGTTCAAGCCTCCAGATTTAGGGGAAAAAATAATCTCAGTGCTGCTTTTCTTAGCTCTGAGTACAAATATGACTCAAACTGTTTTTTTTTTTACATTCACAAAGCACAAAGAGGTAACTTTAAAAATAAGTAAAGGGCTGGTCACTTTTTTTTTTTTT
>VXAV01007082.1:0-31316 GCA_013399715.1 Alectura lathami | reverse complement strand
GGGAGGCGGCGGGCGCAATGGCTGGGAGCGGGGCCGCGGGGGGGTGGTGAGGGTTTTGTTATTTTTATTTTTTTTTTCCTTTAAAAATTGCTGCTTGTGGTGGCAATCCGCTCGGAAAATGGGATCCCTGGTGTAGAGGGGCGGAGGGGGAGAAGGAGCTGAGGCTCTGTAGTACACGGAAGGGGCGAGGGAGTGAGCTTCTGGGAGGGTGTTAGTGCCCAGGGCATGGACTGCACAGCACCCCAGACGAAAATCCACGCTAATGAGGGAGTACGTGACTCTTTCCCACGTATGTTCGAAAATTCAAGTCGTATCCGGATGTACGCTGCTGGAGGACCCCACTGAAGTGTTCCCTCATCGCTGTTTTCCCTAGAACCAGCTCGTTTTCACTTGCAAGTGACTTTGCAGATTTCTATCAGCGATGAAATTGATGGCTGAGGAGGGGACTGCAGCCACTCCGTGCAGCCCAACTCGGGGCTGGGACAGCCCAGCTCCTGCTTGTGTGAGGCAACCCGCGGACAACTTCCTGAGCCTGGTGGCTGTGCGTTGGGCTGCTCGGCTCCTTGTTGTTCCTAGCAGAAGCAGTGACGGAGGTGTGCTGCAGGGGTGAGGCAGCCCACGGTTTCTCTGTGTGTAGTTTGTGTTCTCAGGGCAATCCATTTTTTTACTCAAAGGGGAAAAAAATGGAATCACAGGAAAAAATCTAGTTGCTTGATAGCCCTGCAAAATATAGCCCAAGTTGTTTTCAATATGCATAATCCATTACAAACCAATGTTATGAAGTCTGTTAGTCAAAATCTGGTTTTACTAATCTTCAGTGTGCCAGAATACAAATGGGTTTGTGGCGTTGGGGTACCTACGGCTTAAATGGAAGAAAAGATACACGTGCTGTAGAAGGACAAAAAATAGCTAGTGGGTAAGAAGATGTAACACAACTGATGTTTTCTGAGGTGTGGAAGAACGAAAAAATTAATCAGCAAAATTAACACTTCAGCTTTATTTTTTTTTTAATATGCAGCATCCTTTGTAACCTGCATATCATTTGTATGCTGCAACAGTTTGTTTTTTTTCCATCTGAAATCCAGCAGTAGCGATGCACTCAGTATTGCTTGAAAAGCAGCTGGCAGTAAATAATTTTTCACTGCAATCAATCTGTTCTTGTATCCTCTTTAAAACCATCAGTTTTCCATGTATATGCTAAAAATGCATTTTTTTTTTTTTTTTTTTAGGCAGGTTACCAGTCTGAAAATAGTTGGGTTATTGAGTTCTGCCAACCTGAAATGTGTGGGCGTAAGTGGTCACATACAGGGAAGCCTTCTGGCCAGCTGAATTTGGGGTTAATTCCCAGCCCATGCTCATAAAGATTGAAGGAAGTGTATAGACAATCATGGTACTCCCCTCTCCTGTACGTGGACATGAAACCTTCTCCTGAGGAATTTCTCTTTACTGAAATCTCCATCCATGTGTATCCTGTACAATTTTACATGTAAAACTTCATTAATAGCATTTTCTATTTTGAGGCATGTTGATGGTCTGATAACTAGAAACTCCATTGTCCTGATACAAGGTTACATCTGCCTGGATACACACTCACAGGCTGTAGGTGTGTGGATTAGGAGCGCAGCCCTGGCTTTTTGAGGGTGCCAGTTTATTGGTGAGAATTCTCATTCTTAGCCCTAATCAAATTGAGGAGGTCAGATGAAGCTTTGGTAGATGGTGATACCCATTTCTGTTGCAAAACCAGGGCCAATCGCATCATTCATTTACCCCAGAAAACACCCAAAATCTGTAGTTGGTCACTGATGGGAAGCATTGATTAATTTAACTGTTACTCAGATGAACCTAGCTGTAAAAAATGTTTTGGCTGTTGGTGCTAGGTAGCCAGATGTTACACTGCTGGCTTTCTAGAATGCCAGTGTCCTATCCCTCCTAAGGCTGTCTTAAAAATCTGGGTAGCAGTAGAAACTGCAGGGGGCAGAAAGCGTCCATTCCTCCCGTTTTACTTACACCGCTTACTGCATTATGCTTTGGAAGACCATTTTAACACTGCTTGCTGTTTGCTGTTTGTTTTTAATACATGCCTTCCCTGAGAATAACCTTTCACAAGCTCTAGCTCTCAGCTCAATGTTCTTTACGTCGAGAGTTTTACGCGGAATACCTGTGAAGCACTGTTGGCAGTTGGCTAGCTGTCTCCTGACCCTGTATTTGAATTCTCTGTCAGGAGCAAGAGGTGATTACGAGCATATCTCAGTTAATGCTGGAATTCTGGTGGAGGGTTTGGGAGCTTGTTCCCTTCTGAAGCGTTGTCTCTGCTGGGATTTTGGCTCTCGTACTGGTGCAGCGTTCTGTCTGCATCAAGGAGCTGGGCTGTAGCTTGCCTCCCGCATCCTGGCCAAAGCAGTAAGTGCAGCAGGCGTGCTGCGTGCTGCTCAGGCAGAGGCTTCGCCATGGTGCAGACGTGCTGCTGGTGGTGAAGCCTAAGTGAAGGCAGACCCCCGGTGTCACGTTGCTTGGGGTGGAACACGAAAGGGTAGAGGAGGGAATCTGAAGACTGGGTCTGGAAATTGGGGTGATGGCGATCAGAAGTTGGAACTCGATTTCCGCATATAAGTTCTGTGTCAGGTGGCAGAAAATCGGGGTTGACTCTCTTGGCTCTGGGACCTTGAGCAGGGATTCCTGATTTTTAATTTGTGCTGGAATATGTTCAGTAAGTATGAGCTTTGCCATCACCTTGTGTAGGTCATGGACTCTACCTTGAGTATTTTAATGCAGAAAATACCTCACACGTGATCAAAAAACGCTATGAGAGTCCTTTGATTTGACACCACTACTTCCATTCAGGAATCATGGAGCAGACAGAGGGTGGTAAGAAGACTTAGCTGACCCTTCAAGTCAGCTTTTTCCATGTTGTCTGTAGAGTCACACTTCAGAAGCTTTGCTTATTCTTTACAGTTGCAGATGAGAACAGTGTGTTTTGCAGCACTGAACAGTTTCTGTTCTCCATCAGAAAGCGTTCAGACACGTAGATGCCTCTTTGTGTCTTGGAGTGGGTGAGCAATCTGCACCTGAAGCTGCATTTACAGTTAAATTCCATCCTGCATTCTCCTGCGCAGACTGTGGAGGAGAGCTGTTTCCAGTTCTGAATGGTTCGTGCTATCACTGCTCTGAAAAGGTGCTCGATGGTGGAAGTGATTTGGCAGTAATGAGCGCAGCCATGATAGGCACAGGGTCCCATCTGAAATCTCAGCATGTTTGTGTTCCTGAGGGCAGATCAACAAACAGTCAGCTGTTAATTCATAGATACTTGAAACTGAAATTACTTTGGTTCATTTCCTGACATTCAGGAAAAAAAAAAATCTAATAATCTTTTAGCAAATAAATGCTGTGTCATGCTTTCCGTAGCAAGTCTTGTGGTTCAGGCTGTATTACATGTTAAGTTCTTGCTGAAGTGACCCTTTGTTAGAGGGTGAGCCGGTGGTGGACCTTCCCATGGAGTGCTTCTCTGCTGAGGCGTGCTTGCTTGCTTTCTCCCTTGAGCTGTGCCCCGTGTACCTGTCCAGGAGCAGGGAAGTGGTGCTCGGGCAATTTGCTTTGTACCAGAACAGATGGGCAAGGGACCTAACCGAGCTGTGCCGCCTTCTCAGGCTCAGTATTTTGATTTCTTAAGCTAAGATTCACTTACTAATTATTCTTCAACATTTCTAGCATATGCGCCAAACGTCTGGATTACAAATCCTGTGGAGAAATTAGAAGAGGAGTCCAGGATCCAAGAGGCATGTCTCCTTTCCAGCTGCACACCCCGCGTTGGCTGCCTGTGTGACCTGTCTGGCTCACTCAGGAAGGATGTTCTTGCCCTGTGTGGTGGGGGCTGCCTTCTCCTCCCTGAAGGCCCGTAAGAGGTGTCAAAATCAACTGCAGTCTTTGTTATTCAGAAGGTCTCTGTTGTGTGTCCCTTGCCATGTTTCTTAATGGTTGATTTCTTGGCCGGAGGTTAGGAATTTGTCTTGTGCCATGAACTCCGAGGTAGCAGAACAGCAGTTCCTGAGCTGTGGGGTCAGAACCATCAGGATTTAGCAGAATACTTGCTCGTCTGCCTTGCTCAGGGATCATCATTTGTGGTCTGGTACAGAGGCTGTGCAGCTCCCTGTCATTGAGGCTGACTCATGAAGTAGTTCTCTGTTTCTTGTTAATATGGATGGGGGGAGACAAAGGAGCAAAGGAAATGCAGATTTCCCCAGACTTCTGTCTCCTGGAGGCTGCATCTCTTTCTGTCATATCAGGAACAAACGTTTGCTGATAGCCAGGCTGGTTTTGGGGGCAGTTGGGGCATCTGTTTCATTTTGTCTGAATTCAGTGATCTTTTTTGCTAAAAGCCGCCAGAAATCTTGAAAGCTCTTGAACCAGAACGACAGCTATTAGCGTGAAGGTGAGCAGAGTGGGTTTGTTTGAGTTGTTGGACTATCTGTTGAGCTTTATTTTAAGCCACCAAAGCTCTAAACCCCAAACAAAGGTTAGCTGATACCCTCATTTTTGTCTCAGGCCTTAATCTGTAGCCCTAACATGAAACCAGAGCTGCAAACCAGTTCTGAACCTTCTACCTGCTTGCTTTCATTTGAGGATTTTCTGTCTTAGTTACTGGGGTAACAGATAACAGGTGAGTGCCATGGACTGGCGGGGCACGTTGCTGCTTGTGACTTGTTGACTCCCTTCTCCTGACTTACTGCTTCTTGAATCTTTGAGGGGGGGGAAAAAAAAAGTTGTTTTTCCTTTGGGATGTGTTCTGGGGATCTTGTTTCGTAAAAAATGCTGCAGCGAATGTTAGTGTGAAGTTAGTGAAAGATGGTGGCTCATCTGCTTTAAACCAGAGAAAGGTTGACTCAGTTGAAGTGCTTGTGTTTCTCGTGTTAAAGCTAGCTCCCGCAGTTTTTCTTGGTTTTCATGATGGACTTAGAGCTACAATTTCTTGCTCCTGTTCCCTGGTAGATGGGTAGATGCATCCCGTCTGTACATTCATCTGACTGATAACTACTTGATATTTATTTTCTTGTGTTCTCATGGTTCTCCAAGCATTTCTACTGCGTGTGGAGCACGTGACAGCACTGAAGGTGAGGAGATGCACAGGTTGTTGTTACTCATACATCAGCCACAGCGGTCTGAAGGTGACCTGTGTACCTCTTGCTGGACTTCCAGAAATATATTGTTACAGGGGAGTCATCTGTGTCAGAGCCTCTCTGGGCTTGGGCAGCAAGAAGAGCCTGCAGCAGCTCTCCCCAGCCCCTTGTTAAACAGTGGGCAGTGGAGCTAAGTGAGGGCAGCGCTCTGATGGTGCTGGGGTTTGTGTTAGCCTGGCTGTGTTGTCACTGTAGGGAGAGGGCTGGACCAGGAGCCTTTTTGTAGCAGAAGCAGTTCTAGAAGCTGATAGATGTCTTCTGACTGGATGGAAGCTCTGCCTTGATGGTTGTCTTCTTTTGCATATTGATTTGGCAGTCCTTTATGTACACTCTGCTTAATTCAGGACAACTTTGCTGCATTAGCTGGGAGTACAATCAATGCTGTAAAGAGTTAATCACTGCAAAATCAGCCTCCTTTCTGCGTGGTTCAAAACACAGCTCCAAACACTGGTACGGTATTAGTGCAGCTTGCACAGCAGCTGCAGAATGATGCCGGGCTTACTTCACGGCCAGGACAACCTCCACCGTGTTGATATCTCATACTTATCTCATATTTAAGAAAAATACTCATTTTCATCTATTTCAGGACCTATTTGATAATCAGTAAAGTGAGCTGTTACCAGACACCAATTAACTCAAAATAACCCAAGATTCACCTTATCAGTAGATAACTGAATAGCAAACAGTCTGCCTCCTCGCAGTCTTTTGTGTGAAATAAAGCAAACACTCAGGCTCTTTGCAGTCCTCTCTGTAAGTGGAGTGTTAGTCAAGGTTTCTTCAAAGCCCATCAGTTATATGTAACACTGCTTTAAAATTCCTCTTTCTTTCCTGTGTCTCTGCTGCTTTTCCAAGTTGGTAAAGTTTTTTGTTTTGTTTTGTTTTTCCCTTTTTCCTTCCCTGTGCTTAATGGAGCTTGAAATTAACATGACTCTTCTTGTCTGCCTTGTGCACAGTGTGGCTGGTGATGTCAGCTTATCCCTGGGAATACTTTTTTGAAGGTCTGCAGTGTGCTAAATCTGTCATCGAGTTAAAAAATCAGGTATTAGGCAAGGTGAAACTCCAAAAAAGAGTGGACGTGGTAACAAAGGTTGTCTTCAGCACACTTAACAAATGCAGTATCTTTTTTAGCTTAAGTAGCAGGGCCAGAGCGAACCGTGATGTCCCACAACAAATTCTGACAGCAGTAAACACCTCACATGCATCAAACGTCCTCACGCTGTAGTGGTGAGGGCAGCTGGCTGAGCGTGAGGCTGCCTCGGTGGTCAGGCTCAACAGGGAGCTGGCTTTGGCTCCCCGTACGGCCACGTTCCTCTGCCCTGCTGCTGTTGTGCTGACCCTTGGTTTCTTCTGCGTGTCTGCCTGGGGTGTAAAAATGTAACTTGTGTTTTTTCAGTGGGTTGTATTTCTGTAGGATTAAATTGTAGAGATGATTATTCTACGTTTCACTTAAGAGATTATAGAAAATCTCATCCTCTGCATTATTCTTTTAGCCTGGAGTTCTGTGTTGCAGCTCTTGCATGTAAATCCACAGTTCAGAAAGTAATGTGTGTAACTCTGAAGAGTAAAAAATTACAAATTTACTAAAAACATGTATTTTGCCCAAACACACACACATACTGCTATCCAGTAGTGTTTGGATATAGCTGTGATGTAGCTGATGGAGTGTCAAACGCTGTTGGGCCACCGCATTCCCTCCGTAGCCATTGCCTTGCCTTTCACTCAGGGTTTTGTGCGTCCGAGGCCAAATCCCAACGAAAAAAGGCCACTTTAGATTTATCTTTCTGAATCCAATGTCAAGGCTTATATGGATGTTTTCCTTCTGTTTTTAACGGGCTTTTCTTTCTGTAGAGTGCAGACATGAATTGTCTTACTGGACTGTGTGTTAGCACAGGGAGAGAAAACAGCATCTATAACCTTTATTTTTGTTTTTTCACTCCTATCACAAGAACTTCTGCCAAAAAAACAAAATTCTCCTCTCCTGTGCGTTCAGTCTTGTTGCTGCATGCAAGTCCGATTTTTAAAGGGCATTCTTTAGAACATTCTTGTCAAATAAAAGTAAGATTTATCTTGCACCAGATGTATGACAACTTTATAAGTGAAGACAGCTGAGATAGCTGACTCATTCTGTACCTTGTTTATGTTAGGTGAGGTCTGGTGACCCTGTGCCCTCTGGTGACAAATGCAAGACTTGTCCTAAGGTTGTGTGCTCTCTTTGCCTTGCTGTGCTTGGTTATCTTCATGTGACTGCCTAGTTCTGTCCTTAAACCTTGTTGCTACCCTGCCTGGCTGCTAACAGCCAGGGTGAAGTTCTCCCATGGGCATGTGTTCTATGTATTGCTGATTCCTGTCATGCTCACTTAGTGGGCACTCCTCCCAGTTAATTACGGGGTATGTTTGACTGTTAGCAGTGTTAATTCTTTGGTTGTTCTTGATTACAAGTCATGTTTATGGTAGTGGGGTGGGATCAGCAGTGATGTGGAGAGCAGAATGGGCAGAGTGGAAGTAGCTTCAGGAGTTATTGTGAGCGATGGAGGAACAAGGCATGGAAGGAAGAACAAGGCTTTTCTGCCTTCTTCTGTCGTTTTGAGGTTGTTCCATGAGGAAATTGATCTTCATCTTTGTCCAGAAGAATTTTTTATTACTACCCTTAATGATCTGTTTCGTTGTCGTGTACTAGTTCTGCTTCTCACGACTTTGATGTTTTAGCGATGCCCCCAGTGAATTCCCTTTTTTCTGCATCTCTTCACAGCTTTCTGCATCGATTCAGTGATCAGAATCAATTCAGACCTGCATGGAGCCCCGTCAATCACTTGTTGGCTAATTGAAGGGGCCTGAATCACAAAGTGCAGTGGAGTGGTTCCAAAGTTCACAATTCTGTGGAGTAGCAGTATGCATTTGTGACATTGTGCCAGATTTAAAAATGAAAAACACACGTGGAGCATTAGTGAACTCTCTTTACGGTGCTGAGTAACTCTTTTGTCCATCCACATGGTTCAGTATTTTGTAGAAGGGAAACATAAGGGGTGAGATCATGATGTGTCTGAGCTCACAGGGATGTGTTGTAATTGGAATGCGGGTTTTCAGGCCGTTTTTGAAAGGTTTCAGGCGGTGGGAGGTGGAGTTTTTTGCCTTGTTTACCGGGCTGTGTGCTGCAGAGGCCCGCCTTTAGAAGCAGCATTCAGCCAGGAGCTCCAGCAGTGACCTGAAGAACGACTGCATCGCAGCAGTTTGTTGTGAAGCAAGCAGCTTAATTCTGTAAGCATGTTGTACCTCCAGGCTGAAGCTGTTTTCAAAGAAGTTGTTTTAGAGAGTGTTAAAAAGAACACAGGAAAATCACATCGAGGAGGAAAAGGCAGGGTAGCAAATCTGATGGACTTCAAATGCTTGAGTTAAAATGTAAAAATGAGCTGTGTCTGTGGGTCTTGGTGAGACACAAGTGTGTGCTAGAACTGGCAAATGGTTTGGGTGGGGAAAATGCTGCTCAGATGTGGTACAGATGGACAGGAGCAGGGCAGTATGTGACTTGCTGGAGGAGCAGGAGGTGGGAGGTCTGGAGCCCTGTGCGTTATTGCTGAAGACTGGCAGCCCAGCACTTGGCTGCATGTTCTTGCTGTCGTGCCATTTTCTGCACCACGCTGGGGCAGTTGTGCTGTGAACCAGAAGGGAGAGCAGATAAAGATGTAAAAAAAACCACATCTTTTTCTTAATATTTCGTTTGGCTTGGCTCTGTGTTGTGTCAGTGTGGGGCTGAACAGGCAGGAGCTGCACAGCTGGCAGCTGGAGGGGAGGAGTGGAGAGGGCCCCGGTGCTCTGCCTGGGGATGCTTGTGGCACTGTGAGGAGCAAAGGGCTGCCCGTGAGCAACCGCTGCCTTCCTGCTGACTTGGCCACTGCCAGGTTCAGCTTGAACATTCTCCAGGTACAAATTGTTTGTTCTGTAAAGGGTGGCTGACACCAAAATTTGATGGAAAGCTTCCATGACCGATGTCCCATCCCTGGGGGTGCTCAGGGCCAGGCTGGGTGGCCCCTGGGCAGCCTGATCCAGTGGGTGGCAGCCAGCCCCCGGCAGGGGTTGGGGCTGTAAGGCCCCTTCCAGCCCCGCCGTTCCATGGTTCTGTGATTTTACCCGCCGCTGTGTGCGTGGTTGCTCTCATGGCTGTACTGACGTGCTGAGCTGGATAGATGAAACTCGTCTGGTGTCTTGTAGACATGAGGACTTATCCTGTATGCAAATAATTTGCTCCTCCAGTTTCCTTGTGAAAAATAAATGAACCAGAGAGAGTAGAATGCCTGTAATTTGTGATCAGCTATTACAGAAAATCCACTTTTCACATTACATTTAATTTAATGAAATGAATAGTGTTTTTCTAAGTAATCGAGTTATGAGCACTTGTTTCCCTCTTTAACAGGCCTGCCTCTAAGTTAAGATTTCTGTCTTTTATATCAAGCCCTGTTAAGATGTTTTAACCCTTTTTTTAATCATTATTTTGGCTTAAAGCATCTGGTCACAGGGCATGTGGCTAGCTCCTGCTGCATGTAGCTGAGGATGATGGGGTAATGGGATTGTAAATTAGCTATTTGTGGTACTGGTTTTCCTCTGGCCTACTCCCTTGTGTAGCCTAGAGCAGCCCGAAGGCTGTTCCGGGCTGTGCCAGCTGGCTGGAGCCCCCGGGGACTGCTGTGGCAGATGGAGGCAGCAGGAGCATGCAGCACTCACAGACCCCGACGTGTCCCGGGGTCAGGGAGAGGTGTGGGCACCCTTCGGCCCCACCAGGGCAGGGGCTGGTGCTGCTCTCACCCCGCTGGGGCTGGCGCAGCCCTGGGAGGGCTGGGCAAGCCTGGGGGGCTGCTTTGGAGACGCATGGTACAGGATATGGCTTTTAACCTGCTCTGAGGATTTTAGCATCTCTTTTTTTTTTTTTTTTTTTTTTTTCCCTGATTTTATGCTACCTTACTGTATCTGCAGTGTTGCATTCCATAGCTCATACAGCTAGTCAGATCAATACCTTCATACTGAGCTGCTGTGGTAGAGCCTGTTTTTTTTTTTTTTTTTTTTTTCCCCCCACTACTGAAAAACACTATCTAGCTACCTACCTTTCCAGAAAAGACACAGCTTGTTAACAGCAATGCATTTTCTTTTTTAAAAAATACCCTTCGCGTTGCAGCATGAGAGTGACTACTTTAAGCATGGTCAAAATGGAAGATTTCAGAAGTTTCCATCACTTAATTTTGTGACCTGGCTTTCTAGTTCTTACTGAAATAAACTTATTTCATAGAAAACCAGTGCAATCTGTGTGTGCTGGTGTGCACCAGCAGGCCTGCCTGCTGCAGGAACCTCAACCCTGCAGCCTTCTTAATGCTTGGGAGCAAGCCCAGGGACAGCACAGCCTTCTAGCAGCACCAGAACAGCCTCATCTGCAGATGTTTGCAAAGAACATGTTTGATTTCCATCTTGTGAAGGTGAGAGTAGTAAACGGGTGAAACACCTTGAGGAATCTCATTAACTGGTGGCTGCTCAGGCAGGAGAAGTTCTCTAGAGGGGCTGAGAGGTGGAAGCCACCCGATGCTTCATCCTTCTCCTGCCCCAGAAGGCATTATTGTCGCTGCCTCCTTAATGCAGATAACGCTTCTAATCCAGCTGCCCAAGATAGCTGTCAAGCCTGGATTTTGCTCTGGTGGCATTTGCAGTGCAGGTAGTTGATGTAACCCAGCATACTGACCAGTAGCTTGGGAAAAAAAAAAAATACAAAGGCTACAAATACAAAGGTTATTTTTGTCAGATTTTTTCAAGTATGTGATTTAAATAAGCTAATAAACTCAATGTAATAGTACATAAAAAGGCCTTTCATCTCCTCAGAACAACGTGTGTTCCTTGACAAGTTTAAAAAAAAAAAAAAAAGCAGCACAGCCTGTTGGCCTCCAGAGTGGTGTAGGTGCTAGTGGGACCGGGCAAAGAGGCGCATACCTGTCATCTTCCATGCTCCAGTGTTTATCTCTGCTGGAGGAGGGAGAGCTACAGGGGGATGGACCACAGAAAGCAGTGGATGGACAGAGAAAAGTACTGCTTTTCTCCCTGAGTAGTATCTCTTGCTGCTCCTGAAGGCGGAAGGCTGGTATAGCCCAGTCTTCTTGTAAAATCCCCTAGGACATTTCTTAAGTTTGGAATTCAGCTGTTTGTCTTTGGTAGAAAAGATGGGTGATATAAAGCCGTGTTTGTCATGAAAGGTAGTCTCGCTCGAAGTAGTGAATTCAAGGGAAGAAAGGCAAGGCAAGGAGTAACTTAGAAGCAGCTCTGGGGGAACTGAGAACAGAACTTTGAACACTAGTCCCCGCGGGAATTCACCGTGGGGGCAGTAGGTTTCTGGTAGAATTGGTGGCATTGGTTTGGTTGTGTTCATTGAGCGATCGGTTGTAGGTGGCAGCAGCAAGTGCAGTTTGTAGGAAAACTGTGAATTAAGCGGTGTGTCGGAGCAGCCCGCTGCCCCAGAGGGGTGAAATCATGTCTGTGGAGACTTGATGGAGTCATCAAGGCTGGAAAAGCTCTCTAGGGGTCACCAAGTCCAACAGTCAGCCCATCACCTTCATGCCCATTAAAGCATGTTTTGGTTTTCCCATCCAAAACAGGGTTAGCTTCATCATTGAAAGCCGGTGCTAAAACCTCTGGGTGCACCTTCCTGAATTCTTTCCAAAACAGGTTTATCCAAGCTGACTTCAGTTACACAGAGATGCTTCGGATCTCAGGGAGCTGAAGCTTCCTAGCAAGAGAGGGGGTGAATTTGCTTACAAAATTCTCAGTACACATTGTAACTTTAAATTTACCGTATTTGGGAGTTCAGAGGTACGTTGTATCTGCTTGAGGTGTGTGTTTGAAATAGGGCTCTTTCAGGGGAAATCAGAATGTGTTCTTTGCCATGCAGAAAGCTGCGTTCTGCGTAGAACCAGAGTGGTCGTGGTGCCCATCAGGCGGTTCGCGTCGCTGTAAGCGTGCTGTTATCTCCAGCTAGCACTAATGGCTTGTGAATTAGAGTATCTTTGTTTTTTAAGAGAGTAAATCCTTTTGTCCTGGTTTTCCTCAGTGCTGAGTCCCATAGCCTCACCTATTCATGTGCTTCAAGTCGTACTGCTTAGCTTTTGGGGCTCAAGCATTTCTTTCAAGTTAAGGTCTTGGAATGGAACATTTAATCTGCGAAATCAATTCGATCAGTGTTAAGAGTTTTACATTTCTTCTGGTTCATGAAGCAAACTAAAGCTGCACTGTAGATGTAGCTGATGGTTGTATTCTCGTAACTGCCTTTATAGGGGGGAAAAAAAGATGATATCAGACCAGTTCACAGAGCAGAAGTCATGCATTACAGTCCTGCTAATTTTGCAAGGCAAAAAATCTTCTGTGACTGTTCTTCAGAGCATGTCCTCCATTCCAGGCAGTGTTTGTTTTCTATGGCTGTGGGCTTGTTGTGTGTGTTTTTTTTTTTTCTTCCATACCTTGAGTTTCACTTGGTCTTTGTCTGTACACTGCCTTTTTTTCCCCCCTAGAAATTATCTGTTTGCTTACAGTTTAAGCAAATGTCTGCGTTTCTGTGCTATTAATTCCGTAACGTGAGCCCACCCTTTCAGGTCTGATCCCTGAGCAGTGCTCCTGACACGATCTGAGCAGACTGCTCCTCATGCCAAGGTTGTAAGTGTTAATCTTGCTGCAGACTGGGGTGATAATTCAGTGCTGTCACAGCAACACATGCTTGAAGTTGCTTCATGCCAGATTTGTTGGCTATATGCTACACCAGAGAAAATTATTTCAAGAGTCTTATTGCATAGCCAGATGCTGTACAGCTCCTGCGATCCACCTCCCTTCCCCCCTTTTTATGGCTGTTCTGACTTTGGGGAGGAAAACTGTTCTGCAGTGAAACGCATTCCTGTGGAGCACGAGTAAAGAGGTAGATGAACTTCTGGTCGTGGCTGATTTTCCTGGGTTTGCTTCCAGGGAAGCTGCGTTTTCTGTTCAGGCTGGAGAGAATGAAGGCTGTTAAGGCAGGGTGAGTGGAATTACAAAGGGAATTGAACAGTGCCCCTGTGCCGTTTTAATTACGGTCTCTGCAATAGTTGAGCATTGTGGAAGTTTTATGTTTTCTTTAAAAATGTGCTATGACTAGAGTGGCTTGGTTCGGAAGAGCTGTAACTTCTCCTGCCATCTGCATCTTCACAATCTCCTGAAGGAAGATCGTGCTATTGCTGGTGGCAGCATGTCAAGGCAGCGGCCTGTAAGATGCTGTTTGATTTTGTTACAACTGCTTTAGCTAGGGTAAGCTCTTCTAATGTGATCTCACTTGGAAATTTTCTTTTATGCTGCTCTGCACGTGCCCAAGGATACATGTCCTGCGCCTGGTATTTATGGCTCTAATTTACAGAGTCCTTGTTATTATTTGGGCTAATTGGAAGGTGATGCTGTAAGCCAGATCGCAGAGTAGAGGCCACCACTGTCATTTGCTCACATCTATCCCTTGTATCTTCTACAAGCCCCTACATCAGGGGCTGTTTTGTCTCTGGGATGTTGTAAGGGCCCTGAAGAGGCAAATGGGAAGCTTTCTGGTCCAGGCTCTAAGGTCCTACAGGGCAGCTTAACATTTGCCCTCATGCTGTTGGAAAAAGTAATTAAGTTACTTAATGCATAGCTTCTCAAAAACTGCGTTCTGTGCACAATGTTGTTTGATTGCTGGGGAAGTGAGCCTTGCTTTTGTTTCGTAGGAGCTGAATTTGCTGATGCCTTTCCCAGCACATTTCCAGCATAAATGTCAGTATGTGTAGTGGCTGTGTTGAATCACTGGTCACTCTATTGTCTTATTTTTTAGAGAAGTTACCGTGGAAGCTAAATTATTCTGGATGCACTGCTGTAGGTTGAGATCCAGGCAAAAATGTGGTCAGGAAAGTTTGCTCCAGCATCACACAAATTATACGTGTTGTGCTATCTCTTCTGCTTTTCATTTTTTGTGTCTAATTATTTGCAGTGCCAGACTGTAAGGAGCACTATCTTGAAAGCCAGAACTGGGTGAACCACCTCTGTACTTGGCAGGGGCAGCTCTTAAGCAACTTGAGATACTCTTGAGAAGGCCTGAGGCAGTACTCTCACATTCTTTTTTAAATCCTGCTGTAAAGCATAAAGACGACGTATTTGTCCACAAAACACTGCGCGTGTTTATAACCATAGAAACGGAGCAACAGATCAGAACTAGAAATCTATATGGGATCTCATTTAATGCTTTTGCTCGAGCCTCTGTGAGATTACTGATGATTTGCAATTGTAATAGGCTCCTTGAAAATCCCCTGTTCATGCTTCAAGCTCTAAACTGTTCTTACAAGTAAAGTATGCCAAGGCAATTCAGGTTTCTGCTCAGGTAAAGGTGTAGGAGTTCACCTTTTCTCCTTCGCTCCCGTGTTTTCCCTTGTTACCCCCATCCCAATGCAGCGGTTTGTGCATGTTCATTAACTTTAATTTTTCAGCAGACAGAGGCTTTCAGAACTTAGCAAATGCAGTTTTGTTTTCTTTTTACCAGTGCCAAGCATGCATAAGCTTTTGCTATCCTGTTCACTTCAGGAAGGGGTCTGGAGGTTTTTGGGCTGCTGGTGTACCAGCTAGTGCCCCAGCCAGCAGAAGGTGTTGGTGAGTACATCTTCCTTCTGGAAACAAGGACAGGCTAGATCAGCAGCAGAGCACAGTAAAACGTTCGTTGGCAGATGAGGTGTGCATCTGTTGGTATGACGGGAGCAATAATTAAGAATTTTTGGAAACTGTTCATGTTCCTATAGCGTGGGGAAGAACAAGGAAAGCCAATGGTGAGACATACCCCAGTTCTGTTAGTCATGTGATGCTGCAGCTTCAGATCCTCAAGCCC
This sequence comes from Alectura lathami, assembly GCA_013399715.1. Classification (NCBI taxonomy): domain Eukaryota; kingdom Metazoa; phylum Chordata; class Aves; order Galliformes; family Megapodiidae; genus Alectura; species Alectura lathami. The sequence goes on along the minus strand of VXAV01007082.1, from coordinate 16,262 downwards.
AGGGACTGCCTTCTAAGCATTCTGCCCCTCCCCAGCCCAGTTGCTCAGCTGGGAGACAGAAGCATGAGGCTTATCTGTTTGCCTGAACTGGTGGAGTTCAGACCTCAGCCATCTGCAGCTTTGGGGCAGGGCTTGCAGCGTCCTACCTTTTGATGACATTTCCCATTTGGAATGCAATGTGGTAGCTTTCTGAGGTTGCATCAAATCAGTTCCATACTGAAGGGGAAGCTCTGGGTGCCAGCAGACCATCTGGGGGAGAACTGAAACTCAGAAGGTGAGGCAGGGCACACAGAACCCGTGCCACCAATCTTTTGGCACAAAAATTCAGAACCCCCGGTGTACGGAGCAGCCCTGGCCATCAGTTATCCAAGCAGCATGGAACCTGCCAGAGTGCTGTTCAGGTGTGACTGTGCATTTGTATCTCAGTGGTGAAATACGGCTTTGGCTTGGTTCTGCACAAAGAGTTTTGGTGGTGCAGCTGGTGCTGTCCGTCCCAGCAGCGCACGGCAGAAGCTCTTCCTGCACGGGATTGTCAGCGGGAGTCCCTGGAGCAGACCCTGTTGGCCAAATTTCCTTTCCCTAAAGGATGTAATTATGTCAGGAGCAGTTATTGTGTAGGCTTGGCCTCTCTGTTCACGTGAACAAAGTTTTTTCACTTTTTTTTTTATTATTGTGATTTGAAATACTTTTGTGCAAAGTCTGTGCAGCCATGCATTGAACGGAACAGATAACTTTCTCTGTTGGCATATGCCTGTGTTTTAAATTCCAATGTAAATCCACTTAACAAAAGCAAGTTTTATCAGGCTGAAAAACAAGAAGCTGTCACATCACTGCTGTGACACGCGTTAGGTCTGTTGCTGCTACCACCCTGCCTTGGTTTAGAGGGAGTCTCCAAATAATGTACTTGCTGATGGGAAGCCAGTTGGAAATAACTTTTTTTCTTATTGGAAAACCAAGTGAGTATAGTTTTACATCCTTCAGCAGCACTGCTCGTGGTATATAATGTCTGTTTATCATTTCTTATGAGAAAACATGGAAATACTCCTCAATGTACTAATTTTCTACAGCTTTTCTAATTACTCCGTTGGTTTCAAAGTGGAGATTTGTGCCAAGGTACACCAGGGCATATTTGAACAAAATACAGAGCAATAAAAATGTAATTGTAATTCATGTGTGATGAACAAACAAAGCATTAATTGTATTAATTTTGCCAGCAGCCTCTGTGCCTGATGAGCGTGGCCTGTTCGCTCTTGGGCCGTGCTTCGTTAAGCTGTGGCCCTTGTACGCCGGCGGTGTCTGGCGCTGAGTCGGGGTTTCCCGATGCTGAGCTGCATTGGTGTTGCTCACGCAGTGACTTCATCTGCACTGTTTTACTAAACATGCAGATAATTGTTGTAAATGGCTTTAAAAACTATTTCAATGCCATACTTCACTTCGTGGAGGAATGCTAGAGAGCTTTATCTCTTATCACAAGAAACCAGAGCTATGTGATAAGAAAATGTTTTGGTGTTTAGAAGCCTGAAAGAACACGTCTGTACTCCTGTCGGTGATGCTGCTGCTGGGTGTAGATCTGGTGTTTCAGCTGATAGAAATGTTTCCAAATCGTCTATTTTTTTTTCTTAAGCCTAAATTGGCAGGGTTTAACACTTCATTTCATTGCACAGAACATCACTGGCATGGATTTTTGCCTTCAGTTGATTTAATTCTTGTGTGACTGTAGTTTTTGTTTGCCTGTGTGTATGTATTACCAAACAATGGTATGTGTCTGAAAATGCGTCCAACAGCAGTAGCTTGGTAACACAGCCAATGGTGATGTGCTTGACCTTGGGAAGGAGAAGTCAGAATGGTAATATGAGATACTTAAAGATGTGTGGTGTCCAGTGTAGGGCAGAACTCTGCCTTTTTGAGGATCAGGTTCACTAATTTAAAGATTAATTAAAAGCAAGGTTGTCTGTCTTCTGTCAGAGCAGCACAGCTAGGCCACATACAGAACTTTTTTTTCCTCTTTATCTTTTATTTCTTAGGCACACCAGCAACCATGTACATCCAGTCTTTTCCTGGGTTTAAAGAGGAAAGTCATTATTTTTAACTGTGTACAACATCAATGGTCATGCTGAACCTCTTTTCCTCTTTAAGAGAGTTTGCCAGGAAAAGAGCTACCTAGAGCCTTCTGGATAAAGAACCACTCTCCACTAAAATCACGGCTGTTTCTGATTTTTTTTTTTTTTTTTTTTTTTTTCTTCCTCAGTAGAAGCAGGATCTAGCTGCCTGTGAAGAGAGAGTATCTTCTTCTGCTGTGAGGGTGGAAAGACGAAACTGCCCCAGTGAAAGGTGGATGGGGATGGCAGTGGTGTGGTAGATGTGTGCACCGTTCCGCTGTACATCCCCCGGAGCCCAGTTTCAGAATGCTTGCAGAGGATTTGTTGTAAATTCTGCAAAATCTTGTTTTATACTGAAAATGCAGTGTAATGGCAGGTGAGGATGGACTGTGTTTTGAATATTTCTCAAACGGAGCAGATCTGTATTTCAGAGTGTTGCAGCTGACTGTCTCTCAGTGCTTGCACATCCTTCGTGGTGATGATCCCTTCTCTGAAGAACTGAATGATTTGTTGTCTCCAAATGGACTTCTGGTTATTTCAACCTGTTTTCTGCTTGTCAAGTAGCCTTAGATAACCAAAGCTCATAGGACTGTGTTCCCTTTTTACACCTCTTCACATCTTTTCCATTGGAGTCCCCAGGTACCTGATTTTTATTTTCCAAATAGATTATTGGAATTGAACAGTTATGTTCACACAACTTCTGATTTACATGACAAAGCATACACAGCCTTAAACTCTTCTGATAAGATACAATGTAAATAACATTTGAGTAATTTTTTTTCTGAAAACAGTCTGTAGCTCTATTGTGCAGATGTTCTTCTGGTGAATGAAGTGCTGCTTCTCTTAATTACTGGTGGTAACGGACGTGCTGTGAGCCCAGTGTTTGCTGACATCAGCTAAAGTCTAAGATCTGGGTTTTTATACTTGGCAAATGTGGCAGTAAGTGTGGTCCTGCCCCTTCCGACTGCATCGCCTTCGTGCGTGAGTACTCACTGGGCATCAGCTGTGCTGCGTCAGCAGTCAGTCTGCCTTCCCTTCTTTCAAGCATCATCTGCAGGCAGTGTTATTTCTAAAGCTACATGCTGCTGATGCGTTAGGTGCATGTGCTCCAGCATGCTCTTTCTGGCTGGTGGATGTCGTGTACTTGTGGTACATGTATCCCTTTCTAAAACTCTGCCTGCTCTTAGAGAAACTGATGCACTTCTGTCCAAATGGCTAACGATAACTCCTGGATGTCTGTGGCATTAATAGAAGTAGACATAAATAGAGCAAGGCCTCTACAAAAGCATATCTCTTCCCATCATACAAACTGTACCTGTGTTCAGACACTATTTTTGGATAGAAAATTTGCAAGGACTCCCTGGAGCTCTCTGTTTATTCAGTATTAGGAGTGCATAAAGTACCTTCCGAAGCCATCTTACAGAAGTTGTGATTCCATTGTCTCTAAGTAGAATGGTTACACTCATAGGTGTATACATAGGTATGTATACATGCACACAGTATATATGTTGTATTTTCATTTGGCAAGATTAATATAAGGGACGGTTTTTCTCAGCGGCCAAGGTTCTTCAAGAGCCAGTGGAGGAAAAGGAAGATGTGAAAGAAATGGACTGAAAAGGTTCTGATCTTATTTGCAGAACTCCTGTTTTGCAAGTTTTATGTATTTTCTTGGAACACAGAATCTAATGGGCTGGCTTACATGACTGGAAAGGCAATATGCAGATAGCTGTTCCTGCTTACTTGTTATCATGGATATTAGCTGAGTGTGTACTGTCCTTGGTTTCATGAAGCAGTGTAAGTGTAGAGAACAACCTGGATGCTTCATGTAAGGCTGCATGTAGGCAGTGCTGTTCCCCACCTCCCTCCTTCCGTCCATCGCTTGAGTGGCTGAAGCTGCACGTCCATCCCAAGAATTACTTCATTACTGAGAAATGCCAACACACAGATTCACAGTGCTGATGGAAAACACTTGAATGCGCCTGTAAACTTTCTGAAAAATCTCCCCTCTTAGAACCTTCTCTCAACATCCTTAATTTGTATGATTAATCAAAGAGTAACTAGAGTAATTCATTAAGTTTGACAGCCAAATTGTCTTCTGCATCAAAGTGCTGTTCTTGTAGCTCTCTGGCGGTGGACAGAATTAAACTTCTAATAGAAGTCTTTGCATCTTCACCAAAAAGAAGTGGAAAACGTGTTAGTAGCACGTTATTTTTTTTCTTGCCTCCAGGGCCCAGGCATTATGGCTAAGAGAACATCTGGAGGGTGAGAGTATTGTGTTTGAATACTTCTGTTGATCTGACATCTGTAATGGCAATAGTTGAAACTGCTGGAGGCAAACCTGTTTGCATTTCTTTCTAAAGGCAGGTCTTTGCCTTTTGCTAAGGTTTATAAACCTTTCTTAATTTGGCTATGGTTTTAAGATGTTTGTCTGCACATTTTTAAAGCTTTTTTCTTTGCTGTCTTGTAACTTGCGTGCGAGTATTTCAATTTCAAGAGCATTCTGTTGTGTGAACGTGAAACAGTGTGCCTTTACGAGCTCTAAGGTATCCCCAAAAAGATGCACTGTGGAACGAAGGGGTGGCGTTGAGTCCAAAGCTTTCTGTTGTGATGGATCCTGTTCTGCTGAACTTCGGATTGTTGCAAGAACTGCAGTAGTTCCAGGATTTTTAAAAAATTCTTAGCCTCAGCTTTCAACTAACTACCTAAAAGCTGTGCTCCTTTCAAGGGACTGCTATTTTAATTTATGCTTCTTTCTGGTGATACTTAGAAGGGGGTTTAGCATACGCTGTGTTTGCTACCATGAGGGTGCATTTGTGTTTTCCTCACTGGGACTGGGTAGCACTTTGGCAGAATGTCTTCCTTTTCCATCTTTTATATTTTAATAGAGGCATCAAGTAGCATTAGGACTTTATGAAACCTAATTAATTCAGAAAGAAACTTATACAGACAGGCTGTGTAATGCTTAAGGCTCTGAGTATGCTCTTATGCTTGACATCAAGGCAGGAGGGATGGTTTTGGTCCTGAAAGCAGTGTTATCTGCACTTAATTACATTTTCATCCTTGCTTCTGCAGCCCTTCCAGCATCTTCCTTTGGAGTTGGAGAGGGTAGGTGAAGCTTTTTTAGAGACAGGCTTCTCTTTAAAACACAGCTAGTAAAATGGCAGAAGGGGAGCTGTGTTGTTCCTGTTTTATTTTTATTTTTTTCCTCTATAGAGCATGGGGAATAGGAAGAGAGATCTTTTTCTGATATGAAAGAGGCTTTCACTGTAATTAGTGGCCTGGAAGTTTTTCTGCTTGCTGTTCTTATCCCCATGTTGTGAAAGCTGGCTGTCCTGCTGGAATGCCTTTTTGGAATGCAGAGGTGTGTTTGGGCTGAACAAGCACGTGCTTTGCCTAATGAGCTTTCCTAGCCATTGAGCCCAGCTGGCTGCTGCAGTCTGTATTTGTTTTGTCTTAACTAATTTTTCTAGCCATGCTTTAAGTTAAACTAACACTTTCTGCATTAAATGACAACCCAAGCACAATGTCCATAAATGAAACCAAACACTATAATCTGCTAATTTTTGTTTTCAGTGCGCAGCATTATGTAATCAAGCAGCCTGCTAAAAAGCAGGATGTGGAAGTAACACTGGTGGCATGTAGATGGTGCTGAACCAAAGGGATCGGCCTTTGTTGAAGGAGATGTCGGAGCTGAGGTGTTTAGCACTCCCCTGGTACAGAGGATGAGAGCAGGGTCTGGCTGGCCAGCAGGAAATCTGTTCCTGTCGGTGTGGTTTGCTGTAGGAGGCTCTGCACATCTTCACAGGAGGCTACCCCTGAGTTTGTTTCCAGGGCTGCTACAATCTTGCAACTGCCTCTGAGGCTGCTGAAGTTCCCAACCCTCTGAAATTCAGCTGTGGTCGTTCAGGCTGGGTCGGAATTACAAATAAATGTTAGATGAAGAACGCAATGAAAATTCCAAAGTAGTCATAGATCAGTTCTACAAGTTTTCAGCAGTTGCTCTAAGATTGTCCTTCATGTATTTGTGGAACTTAAATTTTCTCTTCTTACGCCTCCCCTTCCCATGGAGCAGAGGCCCTGGCGCACGACTGTGCCCGGTGCTGTTGACACAGCTGCGGGAGGCAGCGGCGGTTTGGCTCTGGCACTGTCCTCTCACCCCCCCCCAAACCCATCTGTACCCCACCACAGTGGCCTGGTGGTGTCTGCCAAAACACAGCAAACTAAAACTGCCCTGCCCTGTTCCTNNNTTTTTTTTTTTTTTTTTTTTTTTTTTCCTTTTCTACTGACGAATTTATGTAGTTCAAAGCTGCAGTGGGTGGAAGCTGCTCCCTTTTCCTTTAGGGTGAACAGCACCTGACCTGCACGTCAATGCTTCCCTGCGCTTGTACTCGGTGTGGGCAGCGGTCTGAGCTGGGTCAGATGAAGATCTGATCTATGCGATGGTTCTCCATGTTGCTCTTCGGCAGTGAGGCACTGGACTTTTTTTTTTTTTTTTTTTCCTTAACACAAATGGCAGTGGACAGATTTAGGGCCTGGATGTCAACTCAATTCCCTTACAGGTTTGCCTCATGTTTATTAACCTGTGCCTGATCGGTATCCAAGTTTGTTTCCTGAAGTCAAGATGACTGACAGGGAGCCCTCAAAAAGATGCAAAGAATTGCATAGGTAATTAAATTTTTTTTTAAAGGCATACTTGTACATGTAATTTAAAAAAAAAAAAAAAAAGCCTTCTCCTAGCACTTCTTTCAGTACTGCCCAGAGCAGACTTAGCGTATCAGGGATGAATTTCTCTACGCTTAATTTAACCTCAATACAGAAATTTGTCTGGGTCTTCTGAACTAGCACTGATGCTAATGCATGAAGTGTGATCCGTTAATGGCTTACAGGTATCTGTGAGATTTTTATGTAATCCAATTGTTTGTTATATTTAAAAAAAAAAAAAAAGATTGTTGGGTGGTTGGATATTGCTGGGAAGAAAATAGGAGTATGACAAGGAGATCTCTTTAGTGGTAGCCAGCAAACAAACAAATAAAAAAAAGGGTAGAAATGAGTACTTCTACTGTGAGGTTGTCATCTGCATTTCCGAGGGGAAGGGGTTGGCGGTGTAACTTTAAGCTTTTTTCCTTTTTTTTTTTTTCCTTTTAAATGATCATTAACAGTCCTGATGTCCATGATGGAAATTCAGAAAGTGCTTCAGAGACACTGACCTTTGCATTATTAAAATTGTCCAGGGATTGTTATCCCAGCTTCTCGGTAGCATTCTGAAACTGTCAAGAAATGGTGTCTTTGCCTTTTTGAGTTTGCTGCCAGTATCTGTCTGTTGTTCTCCAGCATGGGAGCAATCAGAGAGTACCCTGAGTTGGACGGGACCCACAGGGATCCTGGAATCTAACCCCTGGTTCCACACGGGGTCACCTTAACAACAGATTTTAAGGATTTTGTTATACATTCAGTTAAAATGTAATAGGGTAAGGTTAAAGGTACTTCAGATGTAACAAAATGTTCTTTCCTGTCATAATGGAAGTTTGGCTTTGAGATGTGTAGCACAGCATGTTGTGTGTGGGGGGGAAACAGAGCTGGATTCTTGTACTTAATGTTTCTACAAAAAAAGGCAAGTATTTCTTACAGCAACTTTTTCCTTGTGAGCAATATGCTCTAAACTCAGCTGTGTTTTTGGGAGTGCTTCCTCTTTCCTCCTTCCCCCTCAGTTCAGTCCTTTGGCCTTCGGGTGAGGTGAACCTACTTTGCAAAACAAGTTAATATTCCAACTGCATCATGAAATATTGAAACAAAATAATTGGCTGTATGTCCTAGTGTGAAAAGACAGGAGCCCTTCACTAAGGAACTATCACTCACCTTCCTACACGTAATTAGTGATTAATCTGGGGGACTGCAGCAATTTGCAGCCTCTTTTTAATGGATGCAGGGCTGTCACAGGAACGCCCATTCCCCAGATACTGTTTTTCTGAGGATGCTTTCATTCATCATCTTCATGAGTTTTAAGTCAGAGTGGGAAATGAAAACTATTTTTCTCTTCCAAAAGGTGTTTTGTGTTCTCATAGCTTATAAAAACTGTTATTAAAGCAGACTTGTGTGTCTGTAGGGTTCAGAATATCCATCTGTCTAAATCACGTGTCTGTGGAGTGCCGCTCCCTGACCACCTCTGTCCTATCTCCATAGCGTCAGATTTGTGAATGTGCTTGAAATTTTTCCAGTGAATGAAAGACCTCGTGTTTTGCTCTTGTAAAATGAATTATTAATTGGTTTTGTGCTGAGGTATGAGGCAATAGAGCTTCAGCTCCCTGGATTATCAAAGCGTGTTCTGTGCAAGCACATTCAATTTACTTTCATCCTCTGGACGTTCCAGCCGCTGACGTGCTTCTTGGCTTACAGTACTGCTGTACCTCTGTAGCTATATGAACATGAATACTGCCTCAGATGCTGATGTTCTGGTATCAGTGGAAGTAGAAAAGCTAAATTTCCAGTGTGGCCACTGTGAGTCCGTCATGCTAGTGAAAGCAGTGATGTTTGAAACCCTGTGAGTGTTCTGTCTTGTTCTGTCCCAAATGCTTGCTGTGAGGCTGTAGAGGGTTCACCTGGCCTGCGATGAGACTGTTTTGTGCGTGCAGGTGGATGGTCTTCTGTCAGCTCATGTTCCTTGCATGTTTTTAAGGGGCACTGTGCATTCTGAGAAAGCGTTTGTGGTGCTTAGGGCCAGTCAGCCTTGGGAAGCAGAAGCAGCGAGTGTTCTGCATAGCTTTTGTGAAACTGAAAGGGGAATTTATTTCGTTTTGTAACAGTTTTTCTTGTGGGCATTTTGAGGGGACTAGAACTTGTCTTCAGCTCCTATTAGACAAAAAGGAAGTTTTATTCTTATGGCAAGAAGTGACTTTGGCTTGTGTGCCTTATTTGTTTGTTATGTGCATCATCATTGAAACCCACAATTGTCAGAGAAGTCCTAAGCAGTTGGGTTAATTTCTGTGCTACCAGTAGGCTTGTTTTGCTACAATAAATATAAAAACGTCATGTGTAATAACTCCTAGAGTCTTAACAGAATGGTGTGTAGCTCATAGGAAGCTTTTAAAAGCGGAAATGTTTCCTACCAGACTAATGCCTTTCTGGTTAGTCTCAACAATAGTTCTACCCGATTCAGTGCCTTTTTTTGTTTGTTTGTTTAAATAAAACAAATAGAGTGCCTCTACTACCAACTGTCATTCAGTTGCATTCATTTTCTACTCATCTCTTTTTTTTGCTGAGTGTATTTTGTCTCATAAATAAGTCATGCCACAGAGAATCTGTGCTGTAGTATTTCCCATCCATCTTTCCTAGCAGCAGAATTGCTTTGACTTTGATGTGGACTAATTACGTTCACATTTTTTATGGACATCTGCAGTTGGTTAAAAGAACTATAGCTGAAGAATCTGTGCTTTTCTAAATGAGGCTGTAGGACTCGTTAGGATTTTGATCTACATAACCTGAAGTTGTTTTTTTCTGATGAAGGGATACTACCTAGAGTACTTCCATCCAAGCAGCATGGCAAACTCCCCAAGAGAATACCTGTTCTCACAGGGAGAATCAGATTTCTGTGTAGCGTTAGGCAGGGCAAAACGCCTCTGCAGCACGCACCGGGCAGGTCTGCTGTTGGCTGGCTCCTTGCACTGCTCCCAGTCACGTGCTCACGGATTGGATCAATAAGTTCCCTGATAGGCCGGTTAAGAGCACTTCCACGATTTGCTGACACGGGGGAATGGTGAGGAAAAGTAATAGATTTTGTACTACATCTTAGAATACACTGCTGCGGTATTGGCGAGCCCCTTGTTCTCATGTGAAATTCGCTACTGCAGTGGTGCATTGCAGGAAATGGATAAAGATCATCAGCACCGCACATCTCCAGGCATCGTCCGCATCCTGGGAAAAGGGGCAGGCGTTGGAACCTTAAGCAGCTTACCTGTTTTCACAAGGCAGATATGCATTCCACTCCTAAAAGAATCTCACTGTAGGGGAACACACCATTTAATTTGAACAGGATCCATTATTTAAGTTGTTTAAAAACATAGTAGGCTCTTAAATGCATCTTTTGTGGAGCACTGGAGGAATTGTTTAGGCTTGTAAATGCTGGTGCTTGGGGTGAGCACCTACTAAAGGAGAAGCAAATAAGCAATTTCAGCAGAGTTATTTGAATTTGGGAACGGAATTGCGTTTTTCTGATTGAAATACCACTTGTTACTACTGTGACTTCATATACAAAAGCCAGAATTACTACTTCAGAGTGTTCTCCTAATTTTCCAATGTCCTGTGCTTTTAAACTGTACACCTTATAATTCTTTTTCCCTCCCCAAGTTTCATTTCAGCCTTATATCTGCTCTGAAATTGTGTGTGAGACAAATTAGAAAAGGTGTCTTGTTTGTTTTTGTGCGTTAAGCACAAATAAAGCAAACCACTACAACAGAGTCTGACTCAGTACCTGTGTCGTAATATATCATCCAGAGCAAGAATGGGGGAAAAAAATCCTGTATTTATAGGTTATGTGATGACTGGTGAGATCTTTTCGCACTCAAACAAAATCCTTAATGCCATCGAAGTACCCTAGTTTTTGACTGACTCACGCTGCTCCCTTGGGAAGAGCCTTTTAATCCAGGTGTTGTTTTTAGAGTTCAGGTAGGCTTTGGCTGTTGCGCTCTCCTCGTTTGAGGATGTAATCATTGCAGGGATGATTCCACATAACATGTTGCCTCTTCTGAGTGTCGTCCATCCAACTGGTCCCTTAACTGCTGGGTGTTGGAGCTTTAGCTGTTAACCCCTTCAGCGTGCAGGTGTTCCAAGCTTCAGATGGCACAGATCATCCATAGCAATAAATCTCCAGCTGTGCTGAGTGTTTAGGGTTCAAAGGCATTATTACTGCACAAATATCTGCGATTGCTCCACGTGTCACTGCCCCTTGTTTGGGGATGGCAGCACCAGCAACAGGCAGTGGAACAAATAATCAGAGAACCACAGAATATCCCGAGCTGGAAGGGACCCACAGGGATCACCGAGCCCAACCCCTGGCGTCCTCCACACAGCACCACCCAAACCCTGTGTCTGGGAGCGGTGCCCAAACGCTCCTCAAGCTCTGGCAGCTTGGGGCCGTGCCCCCTGCCCTGGGAAGCCTGCTCCATGCCGACCACCCCCTGGGGCAGAACAAGGGCTCGCTGGTGGTGCTGTCACTGCCCGTGGCATCACCTTTGGTTTCTGTTGTCTTGGTATCGTTGCCTGTGCCGTAACGGGGGACAGAAGACAAAACAGCTGGATGGAAGGATTTTGCTGTGTAGATCTAGAATGAGCCATCTAAAGTGATATTTAAAGACTGGGGGGAGACTCTCTTGTGTCTAGAAGTTGGCATCTCTGCACGAATCCAAGATCTTATTGAAAAATAAGTGAAGTCTTCTCTAACAAGTAATTTCTCAGGAATTACTTGCTTGGATGCTAATAAGAAACTGTTTGATGGGGACAAATAAGATGATTTTACAGATGTTTTCCATCCTGCCTTCCAGTGCAGAGCGGCATTTGAGCTTTGATCTAATTGAATGAAGGGCCACATAAAAGCAAGTCATTCTTGTTTTGCATCCTTGGGAAAAGAAAAAGACTTGCTGCAAGTAGCTTACTTTGGAATAGGGCAAGGCCACTTCAGGGCTGGGCAGTCCTAGTGTACGACTGTGTAATGGCACAGTGAGATCAAACCTGATAGAGGAGAGCTAGGTAGGGCCTGGTTCTTCCTGGTTCTAGGCTAGCAGCAGGCTTCCAGGAAGGCCTTCCTGGCTCTTACAGGTCAGTCTTTGTTTATATTAATCCAAAATCCATATTTGTGGTGGAGGAGAGAAAAAGGAGGCTATCTTCTAAAAGAACTTTTTGAAATTTTTGTGATTTGTTAATGGGTTAACCTAGGTTAAAAAACCTATGTTATCTGATACTTAGTATAATATAAACTTATTTTTAAAGCTTTATATGTGGAACGTGTTTATAGGGTTGTTTTTTTATAGACAATTGTTTAAAGTTTGCTGGTTCAAGTTTGCAGCAGTGAGTCCTCTTATTTTAGACTGGATGTGTTTCCAGCTGCTGTTTAAGGGAAAAAACTCCCATATTTTCCTTAATAGTGACAGGCCCTTGCCGGTTTGTTACTGTTGTATGAGTGAGTTACTGAAGTAACTAGTCTTTGCGCTCTGGTTCAGCGATATCCATTCCTATTTTCTGGTGCAGCTTGAGGAAGAGAACCCAGTGGTGTGGCTATTGATCCATAAGGCAGTGCACACTGGGGCAGTACCAGCTTTGTAGAAGTTCCTGGGATAACTTACTCCAGACGTGTAATCTTCCAGCAGAACAGATAGCGGTATTTCAGAGGATGTTTGTGGTCCTTTTGGCATCGGTCTGAACGCTGCTGCTTCTAGCAGATTTGTTTTTAGAAGATGCTTTTATAGATGGCCTCTTTTCTATTGTGAAGCAGCCCCTCTACGTTGCTTCCATGTTTCCTGTGTTGCTGTGGATCCGCATTCTCACGGTGTTAATAACAATTCTCTTTATGTAGAGCACTCTTCTGGTGTTCAGGTAACTCCTGAAAGCACCATACCCCTCGTCATCATCCCGTGGTTTGAGCAGGAGGGTCTGACCATCCAAGGGAAGATACTGTCAGATAGGCTTCCACAGCCATTTTTCTGGTTAATTTTACATTTGAGAAGATAAGTTGCTTCCATGTCCTGAAGTTTGTAAGTGAGCTTTCTAGAATTTATTTTTCCCCTGCCCGCTGTTCTGCCATTGTGATTTCTTTGCCTGGGGGTCCTCGTTTGATCAAAACATCCGACTGGCTCTATGCATTTGGTTCTTGGTGGGCTGCCCACACTGTTGCGGCACGCTGTCACTCCTGGGGAAGGTGGCTCATGCTGCCGTGGTCATTAGGATAGAGTTCCATTCTCCCAGGCTCCAGAGGATTTGCCAGCCTGGCATCAGAGCACTACAGAACACTTAGCACAGGCTTGCCATTGCCAGATGAGGAAATTGAGATAGTTTGTCAAGTCCAAAAAAGACAACTGAAAAAGGAGTAGGATTAGCATTCTTCTAAATCCTTTAGACCAAAAAAATACTAATTAAACAGATCATTCAAAATACTCTGGAATTGGCCTCCAACACTTTGTCTCATTTCCCCTGTGTGGTTGCTAATGTGTCTTCCGAGGGCATAGGAAAAAACCCTGCAAATAAAGGCAATAAAAGAATGCCATCAAAAAATCAAGAAGCAAAGAATGCAGAAAATACTAAATGTTTTTATTTTCCTCTGGCAGTGATATTTTGCAAACTATTTTCAGCATCATGGTAAAAATAAGATAAAGTGATCCCAAGGTTCAAGCAGTTAAGTTTAATGTTCATATAATTTTGGCTTATCAACAGGCAGGTTACTCAAATTTCGGCTTTTTCATCTTGAATTCTCAGCTGTAATATCAGTGTGGTCAAACCTGTGCTGAGATGACTGGGGCTGGTCTTCCTGCTTGCAGGCTTGGAGAGGCATCTTCTGTCTGCTGTACCAGGTGCCAGTATGGGTGCCAGCGAATGCCCTGGTGCACAGCAGGCATCCTTAGCTGATGCTTGCAGTTGAACAGAGCTGAAATAGTTATCTGTCTTTTCCTGCTGCTGCAGGAGATCTAAATAATTGTTTGGAATAACACAGTTTTATAAGTTTCCCATATTTGGCTTTTTTTTTTTTTTGAAGGTGACTTTCTGAACATCTGTCAAACCCACAAATAGTAGCTTTTGCTGCCGCTACCGCTGAGACCCCTGGTCTTGGTGGGATTGGAAACAAAATATACATTGATGGAATATTATTTAAAAAAAAAAATCATTTCTAATCAGACAACATCACAATAAAGACTTGGTTGCAGGAAGTGAGTGAACAATACTTAAGTTGATTTTTTAAATTATTATTTTTTTTGAAAGCTAATGTATCAGAAATGTGAGCTTACTCAGAGTAACTCTGAATCATCCTACCGGCGTGTGGAGGAGTGATTTATGCCACAGAGAACTGCAGAATCAATCCCTTGTTTTTCTTTCTTGAAATCTAAGAAGTCTGCTCTGGAGTTTTAGACTTCCAGAGTATCCCAGGCACCAATCATTGGATGGTGGGCTGGTGGCATGCCTGCCTGGAGGAAGAAGTACAGTGAATCTTCAAGTAAGTTGGGACTAAGAACTGACACGAATGTCGTAAGGGAAATTTGATCCAAATTTGTTACTTTTGTGGTGCGAAGAGTACTCTCCTAAGGGCACTACATCTTGTCAGCAGTGCTTTAATACTGGCTTTCTCTTCCCACACGGCAAAGCGTCTTGGTGTACACAAACTCTGACTTTCAGAGGTGGGGGAAATGAAGTAGGTTTCTCTTGGGAACTTTTGACATTCCTAACGCTTGTGCGTCTGCATTGGAACTTGTACATGATGGAGCACTTGCAGGGACCCATCGCTGGTGTATCTGCAACGTGTTAACTGCCACGAGAGTATCTTAGGAATGTGCTGTTCTGCGTTACTTGTGAGCACGTACAGCGTGCAACACCTTTCTCCTGATCTGTTAACCTCCCAAGCCGCCTGCTGTCTTGTCGGTGTTATCTGGTTCATCTTTTCCAGTGGACTTTTGTGATGAATATGGTCTGTGAAGGGTGAAAGGTAGGAGGAGGTCTTTGGGTTGTGAATTTTGGACTGAGAACAGCTCTGTTCTAAGGGTGCTTTGATATGTTTGGTGTGAGCATAAGAGGCAGGGCGGCTGAAGTACCCTAACGGGAAACTTCTTTATAAAGATGTTTTCATGTACAATTAGATAGAAACTAAGCATCTAAAGCTCCTTCTGGAATAGTTGGAAATACAGGAGAATGGTTTGCAATAGCCAGGGACTATTCTGTGTCTCATTTTTCCTGCACAGTGCTTTGCAGGAGCAGTGCATTGCCATTCAGAACAGCTCGCTGGTTTGGGGGTGGGCCGGTATTACCTGAAGCTGAAGCAGGTCAGTAGGTTTCTGAACACCTGACGCATGATGCTCGGTGTGACCTTCTCGCTGGAGGTGGAGCCTGTGCAGACCCAGAAGAGGAGACTTGGGGCAGAGCAGCGTGCGGACGACGCGCTCCTGTTCTCCAGCACTGCGCTGGTGGTGGGGCGGTGAGCTGACAGCAGGCTGCTCTGACAGTGTGGAGACCACCAGGCTAGTTCATCTGACCTAGGAGTGCCTGCTGCTTTCCTGTTGACTCACTCCATGCCGCAGCTGTGAACAGCGTCACCAGCAGGTAGCTTGTAGAGCTGGGTTCTGTCGGCCTGCCTTGTGAGTGAGCTGCGGTTGCTTCTCTTACGCCTGTCGCCGGCCGGCTTCCCAACAGCGCCCGACCACGAGCAAGGCCTGACTTGTGTGCTGAAAGTGTTGAGACTTGTTTTAAAGCAAGCTTGGGGCTTTATGGGTCCGGCTGACTTTGGTTACTCATTGGCAGTGTTCTGTTTCATCTTAGTCAGACTGTGGCCTCAGGAGATGTGAGCGGGGTGGGAGTATTACGAAACAAAGTAATTTGATTATTTGGGGGGGGTGGGAGGGTGGCAGCTTTGTTTTAACTGAGCAAATTGTTTAAAAGCACATACAGATGGAAAGGAGACAGCTGATCTTAAAAATAGCCACTATGGCTTGGGACATTGATTTCTTTCCTCATTCTGTTGTCTTAACATCATTTTCTTACAATTTTAGGAAAAGTCTTGAGCTGTACTGAACAAACAGAGGATATGAGTAAAAGAGCTTCCTTTAAGTAAATGATTGAACTTCTCTTTTACCTGACCACTAAATTTTTACATTCTAATATTTCTCTTAAGTTTTCATTCAAATGGAAATTGCTGTCCCAAGAGTTTTTTTTGCCTTTTTTTCTGAAAATGATCAATTTTTACCTATTCATGTCATCTGTTTACAATACATTTAATGCTAAAAGATTTATTTTTAGCTGGCTAAGTAAAATGGCTAGTTGCTTGAGTTGTCATAGCAGCAATCTTAACAGATGGACTGATCCTGTTTAGCTTCTGCAGCCAAAGGGCAACCGCTAGGCAACAGTTTGACAGTTCTGCGGCATTTTTTCTAAAGATGGAAATTGTGCTGGTGGTGGTGGTTTGGTTTTTTTTTTTTTTTG
>VXAV01007081.1:39544-51855 GCA_013399715.1 Alectura lathami | reverse complement strand
ATTTTTCCCAAAAAACTAGTTTTCAAGTGGAAAGGAATACCTTTTCAGGTATTCCTGAAAAAAATCACGATGTCTCAAAGACAACTAATTTTTAATTTCTGATACTTGGACGTGTATCACCATAAGTGGGAAACAGATGCTATAAGGGGACATCGTAACTGGAAACAAGACTTGCATATGGGATTTGTCTGCTTTCAAGGCAGAAATTGAAAGCTAAAGGAGTGGGCACTGGAGCTGCAAATGGGAGACATTGTGTGTGATCCTGTATGTACTTCTCGCCTGAATGATTCTGACAGGCTTTTCTGAAGATCTGTTTGTATACAGGAAGATGTGGTAGCCAGCTGAATCCAATGTGAAAATGGGGGTGGAGGGATAACACAAAAAGAAAGAAATGATATAAACATGTATGAATTTTAAACATGATGTTTTGTTGCACAGTTTGATCTGTCATAACAATAGCACAATCACATTAAAATCCATTTTGCATGTGGGTTTATATTTAATTTAAACAATTCTTATTTGTCACCGAACTTTATAAGTCTCAGACTTGTAAAACTTTCAGACTGTTCATTGTCATAGTTAAGAAAAAATATGTGGTTTAAAGGTCATAAAAAGCCAAAAAAACACGTCACAGTAAGTTGAAAGTTGACTGAATACAAGTGCCTAGTTGTATTTCAAAAGCCAGAGGCTTCTGCAGGTGCTGGTAGATGTCTTGTAGGTTATATGGAAGACCCATACTACTTTGGAAAGATGGAAAGAATAGTGGGGTGTTTGAGAGTCTCCAAAATGTTTAATTCCTCTGAAAATTGAGGCCACTGGATCTTGCTTCTCCTTCCTTGGGGAATGGAGTAAAATGGAGCCTCTGAGTTACTCTAGTGTGTTATTGCTTTGACTGTAAGGCAGTACAGACGGTAATAAACTGCTTTTGAGAATGTTTACAGGTCTGTTTTCATTATGTTTAAAACTGTGTGCTTAGTTTTATTGTACAGCTTACTCCCCATTTCATGAATTTCCTATACTCTAGTGGGACAGACCCCTTGTCATTTTAATACTAACATCCTTGTGAGATTTAGATCATGCTTTTGCTTGTGTCAGTCCAGCACTATTAAAATTGGAATGCATCTTTGCACTCCAGTTTTAACACACCTTCCATGCCTTCCATGTCAACAATTTCTGAATATACATTTGCTCTTATTACAGCCATACACTTCAGTTTTTATGGTGATTTTACTCAGATGTGGAATTTAATTCAAAATTAAACATTTCAGCAGCCTTGATACCTCAAGCCTCAGGTTACCAGGACATCTTTTCACTATCTTGGGAGTACTCATCTATGAAATCCACTGCACTAATCACAGTGGTCTTGGATGCTAAACTTCAGGTGTGCTTTAAGTTTCAGATGGAAGTGTTTGAAATACACCTAACATCCCCATAATGGAAAATGTAAATAAAATGCAGTTTCTTAACCTTTCTGTATGAGAGAACAAGCTCCTCACTTTTAATTGTTTTACAATTATGCATATATGAATTAAATGTCTGTGCCTGTACATTTGGTGAGTAACGTAACTTTTAAATGTCAAATTTTGAAAGATGTTGTCATTCTGTCATTTTGGCACTTGCATATTTGTGTGAAAGCATTTATTTAACGTGTATTCATACTGATGCTTCACTTTGAACGTCCTATGATTATAGCTTCTGTAGTTGCCACGGTTTATATTTCCGTGAATATATTTACTACTGGAGGGGGGAAAAAAAAAAAATGTGTGAGGTGTATCTAGTGTTACTGTAGGCAAGTTCTGCATGATTGATTTTGAATCTTCCAGAATTTTGCACTGTAACTTTCCATTAGGTTACCCAGCTAGTAGAGTATGGGGTAGTAGATAAAAGCCTCTTCCTTTTTGTATAAAGTTCTAAATGTAAAATGTACACTAGGTCAACTGTTGTAAGACACTTTTTCCTCTCCACAAAAAAGTGTATTTTGCCTATACAGTATGCAATTAGCTGATAGGGAAATACCAGTCTGTCTTTTTGTTTTTTTGTCCTTCTAAATATGGGCAGTGTGTATATAACTCCTCAGATACCTGAATTTCTTTCTTCTTGACTTTGGTTTGGCCATTTCTTAAGTTATTTTAAACATACAGAATAAGGAGGATGTACTGTTTTGCCCAAGAAACATGAGTTTCCCTCTGCTAGAATCATAGAATCATAAAGGTTGGAAAAGACCTCTTAGATCGTCTAGTCCAACTGTCAGCCTAACACTGTTATGCCCACTAAACCATGTCCCTAAGTGCCACATCTATGCATTTCTTGAACGCCTCCAGGGAAAGAGACTCCACCACCTCCCTGGGCAACCTGTTCCAATGTCTGATCACTCCTTCAGATAAGAAGTTTTTCCGAAATATCTGATGTGAACCTCACCTGGTGCAGCTTGAGGCCGTTACCTCTTGTCCTGTTACTACTTACCTGGGAGAAGAGGCCGACCCCCAACTCACCACAACCTCCTTTCAGGCAGTTGTAGAGAGAGCAGTAAGGTCTCCCTGAGCCTCCTCTTCTCCGGACTGAACAGCCCCAGTTCCCTCAGCCACTCCCCATAAGTCTTGTGCTCCAGGCCCTTCACGAGCTTTGTTGCCCTTCCCTGGCCACAATCCAGGGCCTCAATGTCCTTGTAGTGAGGGGCCCAAAAGTAATATTTTGGGTAAGTGGAGCAAAGGCTGTTTATGCATCTTTCAGTAATAAACTTTTACTTTTAATTAGTTGTTTCAAGAAATGCCTAGACAACTATGGAAGCAAAAGCTGTCTAACTATTTTCTTTAGAGTTACTTTCATCTGTCTTGGGCTGAATTTCTATTTGTTTGGGATACCTTTCCACATTTTGCAGTGTTTTGCTCATGCCTCAGCTAAACATAATGGTGTAGGAGTTCTTAAGAAACTTTATAAAATACTTTCTGAAATGTTTATACTTGTAATTTATTAATCTGCTTTCTCCTATATCTCCTATACTATCATGTAGAGGAATAATAAGATGAATTATAGAGCCTAATAGTTAAGGAAAAGTAAGGTTCCATAAATGGTATTCATGTAAAATTAAGAAAAGGGTAAAGTAAGGTTAAGAAACAGGAACTGAAAACATTAGGGGTCAATTGGAACAGCTCTAAGTAAACAAAGTTGATTTTTGTTCCTATAAACCAGAGAAGTGCATTCAACTTTACTGTCAGTAGCATGATTCATTTTGTGAGTTAACTACACTCATTATGTTAAAACACAACAGCAACAAATGGGGGGACATGAAGATTTCTACTGTTAGTAGTTATGGTGAGGTTCAACCAGATGCTGCCATGACTGTATCTGAAAATATTCTGTCTTTTAAGACGACCTGGACTTCAGATGGCAACAGATGTATTTTCTAAATACTTTCCTAATGTAAGTGCTTCCTCCCACTCTCTAGAGTTTTTCTGACACTTGCATAGTTAAATTAAAATTGAATTAAAAGTGAATATCAAAGATTTAGATGGTTAGGAATTGAGAGCAAAGAGAAGTCAGTTCTTTAATTGAAGTTAAATGTGTAAACCCAACACTTCCAACTTCCAGAAAGTGGTATATAAGCACAACCTGATTTTGGTTGTATGGATACATTGTATCCATATTGTAGTCTAGGAGAAATACATGTGCATTTCTGCTTCTCAGTAGTTTTATTTGTTGCTATTTGACTTCTGTCTGTGAAAGCTTGTAGGAACTTTACTTTGTTCCTACAGAAGACTCTGTAAAAGCCTAACCAATGAACTTGACCTGGTAGATATTTAGAGTATTTAAAACAAAATGACTCTTGAGCTGATAAATAAAATGCAGAAATGAGGTAAAAGTATGGTCAGTTTGAATTGAGTGACTGTGGAACAAAAAAAGTACTGTGATTTCAGATGTACAGAATACAGACACTAATTAAATTCTCATATGTGCAGAATAACTGTGCAAGTGTGGGTTAAATAACTGATTGTATTTAAATGTTTCTAATTTGTTGCTTTCATGAGTGTTTTTCATTGCTTGATGGATTGTATTAAAGAGTACGGCAAGACTGGTTTTAGTATTTCATAATAGATGAACTTTTTTTCTCTCCCTCCGGCCTCCAGGATTATTTTTGGATTAAACCAGGCCTACATCTAATTAATTGGTGTTCTATATTTAGTTGAATTATTTCATAAAAAAATGTGCCCACTTCTCCTAATCTTATACAGCATAAGTTAGGCAAGTGTATTGCAGAGAAAAAGGGAATGTGACCATGGTTAGCTAGATGTAGCTATTGTATGCAGTAATTGTCTTACTTCTATGATAGATAAATTAATAAAATGAGCAATAACATCATCAGAAGTATATTATCAGAACAAGCAGGTAGTTTTCATTATTTTAAGAGTAACTTGCAATTCACATCAATGCTGTTGGCCAGGAAGATCTTTATCATTGATACAATTTGCAAAAATAATCTTTTGGCCAGCTTTGCTTGCACAGCACTCTGGCAGAAGGAATTTTTCTTGCACCTGTGCAGAGTGTGCAATAACTTATTCTCAGCTTTTCTGATGAGGTGGTTAGTGTCTGTTGTTCCTTACAAAGCCTGTTTTGAATTGTCAGTGAAACTAAACACACTGGAGTCTGCGATGTTATACACTGAAAGACACAGTAATCACGGTTCCTTTGCTTTACTCCACCAATCTCCATTAACCTGCTGTGTATACTTATTTTCGTCTTGTTTTCGCCTGTGGTTGGACTGAGGATACAAATAATCTATCAAAAAAAAAAGATATTTGCCACAGGCAAGAGGGCAATTACTGATAATTGTCTCCATCCAGACTTCTAGTTAGGAATACAGAGCAAAGAAAAGTTGTTTTTAATTAATAATAATAATAATAAAAGCAAGAAAGCTCAGCTTCTTCCTGTCATTTGGGACTCATTACTATGTCCATAGCTCTCCTTACAAACCACAAAAACTAACACCAAAAGTAAAAAAACAGCCAGTTTCCTAACAAATGCAGAATAAAGAAGTTTAGGTGGAAGACTTCAATGACTTGTATGTTTCTGGGTTCTAAATTTGCAATTCTTCTGTGTCATTGCTTGAATGGTGAGCAAACCACCAAGCAAAACCAAACTGATGCTTGTTCTGCACTGAGGAAATGGTTCAGAAAGATGGAGCAGGCTTCTTTCATGATCTCAGTAGGAAAACCCTGACAACAACTGGCTTCATGGGATAACTGCTGTAATAAGACAGAATAAGAAGTGAAATACAGGTAGTGAGCAAGTTTTTGCATCCTTTCTGATGCTGGGCATCTGTGCTGTCCTGCAGCACCAGACAGAGCCATGGTAGATTATGGCATAATGTGCAGAGCAGATCCAGTCTGTGGAGAGAGGTGCTCCCTGTTGGTCATTTGAGCCAATAGATATCTTCCATCCCTGTTTACCTTTCCAAAAGCTGTTATCAGTTACAGGTTATATTAATAACATACAGGTTCGTAAGCTCTCAGTGTGTGGCCCAATATAGAGTGCATGGCCTTTTGAAGATTGCTAAACCTTTGAATACAATGTGATCTGCGAGGATTCCTGGTACAATGCTGTCCATCACTTTGATTTTGCTATTGTTATGTAAGGTGACAATAATCAAAGCAGTTTGTTTTCTTTGTTTGGTCACTATTTTCTGGCAAAGTGACGTTCTGAGATTTTTGAAAGAATTAAAACTGATAATTTTTTCAACTCTCCTTATGAAAGAGATAGGACCCAAATGAGAAAGGTAAAATGAATGATAATGCTTTCCTTTATGATAATGCTTTCCTTTATTTTACCATTAAATTGATGAAGGCATCCAGAGAAACTGAAAGGCAGCAGAAGAAACCCAGCAATCTTTATTTACTTCTTTACCTTCTGCTTGGCTTGGAAGTTTTCCTGTGCCTTTTTTTTTTTTTTTTTATAAAACTATGTTTCTGGTCTATACTGTATCAGTTGTGATTTGTGGAGCATAGAAGAGAAGAGGGGATTAAGATATTTAAACTGGCTTACTAGATTGTTTGCCTAGTAAACAAGTCGTTGTTCTCATCTTGGTGACATTATAGTGCATGTCTATTTAAATTTATTAGGATGTGGTGATGAAACAGTGATGACAGGGAGAATAAGGGAACCTAGCAGTAATCTGTTTGGAAGGGCCCTTTTTCGCATTACTTATATGAAGTTTACATATATATCCTCACCTTTTAGCTCCTGATTGTGAATATCATTTGTATGTCTGACTTGCCTGGTTTGCTGTCTCTTTACAAATCTTGTCTGTGAACAGGGTCATTCTTTTTTGTCTTCACTAGCATTATATATTTGTGTGTTTCTTAAATTTCTGTGTAGCATACTATTTCATTCTCTGCTATGGTTTACATAGTGGATGTTTCATGAATTATATGTGACTACATTGGTACGTTATGGTTGTTTTATAGGTGGTGATTCGTGCTGAAAATGGCGAACTCCTCTATCGTATTTCACCATGGGCAAGATACGTAGTCCGTTATGAAGGCAAAGTGAATTATGATTGGGTACACTGGAATCCACCACAGTCATATATAGTAAGGCTTAAATATTATTTTCAAAAACTGCATAAAAACACGTATAATGCTATGTTTGTATCCCTATTTTGGGAAAAGGGAGTTCTTACGTAAAAAGAGTCAGGTACTAGTTGGAATAGCCACCTGATAAATGAAAGGGCTGTTAGTCAAGTCTTATAGTCAAGACTTTGACAGAAACAAGTGACTTTAATGATGGATGTTTCTGAGCTACTTTTTCAGTCTCCCATGGAGTATCTAAAAAGTAGTTATCCCTGAAAATGATGTCTTAACCTTGCCTTTTCACATTCTGGGCAAGTTCAGTAGCTATTCCAGGGCTAGGCTAGCTAGGTGGGCTATGGTCACCACCGTCTGGTGCAGAACCTTTCCTTAACCCCCAGCCTGACCCTCCCCTGACACAGCTCCATGCCGTTCCCTCGGGCCCTGTCGCTGTCCCCAGAGTGCAGAGATCAGCGCCTGCCCCTCCGCTCCCCTGGGAGGAAGCTGTAGGCCACCATGAGGCCTCTCCTCAGCCTCCTCTGCTCTGGGCTGAGCAAACCAGGAGACCTCAGCCGCTCCTCCTGCCTCTTGCCCTCTAGATCCTTTGCCATCTTTGCGGCACTCCTTTAGAAGCTCTCTAACAGCTTTATGTCCTTCTTACATTGTGGCACCCAAACCTGCACCCAGTGCTTGAGGTAAGGCCGCACAGCGCAGAGCAGAGCAGGACAACCCCTCCCTCGCCTGGCTGTCAGTGCTGGGGCTGGTGCACCCCAGGGCACAGTTGGCCCTTTGGGCTGCAGGACACACTGCTGGCTCGCGTTCAACTTGCTGTCAGCCAGAACCCCTTTCCATGGCGCTGCTTTTCAGCCTCTTGTCCCCCAGTCTGTGCATAGATCCAGGATTGCCCCATCCCAGGCGCTGAATCCATCCTCTTCTCTTTTTAAACTTCGTAGGGTTGTTGATTGTCCAGCCCTCCCATTTGTCAAGATATCTCTACAAGGCCTCTCTGTCCTTGAGGGACTCAGCAGCGCCTCCCAATTTAGTGCCATTTGCAAACTCACTTAGTATACATTTGAGTCCTGCAGCCAAGTCATTGGTGAAAACATTAAAGAGAAATGGCTCTAAAATGGAGCCATGCGGAACCCCAGTAGCAGCTGGCTGCAAGCCTGATGTAACCCCATTTACTATAACACTTTGAGCCCAACCCATAAGCCAATTGTTCATTCATCACATTGTTTTTTTCAAGCAGTATCCTTCTGGACAAAATGCCCAGTGTAAAGTGAGAAACACCATTGAAAGCTTTACTGAAATCCAAAAAGATTACATCAACTGGAGATACAGCAGTTTTTATGACCCACAGTAAAAAGGAGGCAAGAACATCTGGGGTGCAGACATGCCCTTACTGAGTTATGTCAGATGAAAAGAATTAACTATGAGTAAGAGAGGTATCTAGTGGAAGTAACAAACCTCAAATACACCTTCTTGTTTTGCATACTGTTCAACATCTGTTTGCTCTTCACAGATGTATATCCGTGTGCATTTTAGCTGATTTTGTTCTGACTTTTTGATCTCAAATATTAAACTCACAAATACGAAATAAAATCTTGTAACTTTTTATTGGGAGAGGGTAGAAGAGAGAATGGGGAGAAATGTATTTCAAGTTTTTCTGTTTCTTAATGTAAGTTTTTTGTTTTTAAAAAATAAAATCCCAATTAGATGTAAACCTTTTGTATTTCCTGTTGTATACTAATGACGACCACTTTTTTTTTTTTTCTTTATAGCGTAGGCATCACTCCCCGAAGAGATTAAAAAGCCTAAGAATCTATGAATCTCATGTGGGAATTGCTTCTCCAGAAGGGAAAATAGCTTCTTATAAAAACTTCACATACAATGTACTACCTAGAATAAAGGATCTTGGTAAGTAATAACACAAATACTTGAAGAGATTTTTTTTTGCCTGTACTCCTATTAGAAAATTTAATTACCAAGTGTCTGAGGCTTTTGTTTTTCTTTTTTTTTGCATTTTCAGATTAAAAGCAATGCAGAAATAGATTTTTAAGGCAGACCAAAAAAAAAAAAAAAGTTGAAATCTATGGAAAAGAAATGCAGACTGAAGTAGAACTTGAACCAAAATCCATTCAACAGATTTTAAAATAAAATTTGATTCAAAAAGCCTAGATAATTATTGGAGGGCAATTTGTTTTTGGCATGACTTGCTTTCCACTTGAAAACAGATCTGTTTTGTGATTGTCTTTGGGAAATACGGTGTTCTTAATTGGTTCTGCTAATGCTAAAAGACAAAGAACAGAAAATATGATGTTTTTTGTTTGCCAGAATACGTGTGCTAATTTTTTCTTTAATCTCTTAACAGTTGTTATGAGGTGTCAGAAAATGGAAACTTTAAACATGAGAAATTCTCCCTTAGAAAAGAACTTCTAGTATATTGGAGGGTATATGTGGAACAGTTGGCATGATTAAATCAAGAAGTGTAGCAAACTGTTCACCTCAATCTGCTTAATGATTTTTTTTTTTAAATTCCTGTGGCGTCTTTGCACTGTTTATGTAAAGGACAATATTGGAACTTGTTAACTTTTACTCCCTGTGATGAAATATGTTTTATTACACTCAGATGTCAAATAATCGTGACATACATGATTGATACTTTTCTGGATGGTGGCTGTGCTTATCTGTTTTTTGATTTTTATTTATCAGAGTGTCTGAAGAAGCTATATGCTTTTCTTGTAGGCTTATTTGTTGAGTCAGTGTTTCCCAAAGCATGACTTTTGCTCTTCAGTAGAGTGGGATTTGCAGGTGGGATGTGTGAGCTGGCAAGTCTGGAGACCCTCAAAAAATGTGTTTGGATTGTCCATTAAATATCTGTGCCTCTTTGTCTACTCCCGAAGTACTTTATTGTTTCTAGGCGGTTAATAAGTTTAACAGAATTATTAAAGCTTTTTATCATAAAAAGGCTGATATAACACAAAACAAAAGCAGTACAAAGTTTAGGTTGGGTATACAGAACATGATAGGTAGTGTTCTTTCTTATTTTAAGTAAGTAAACTCTGTGAGAATTGTCTCTTTTTTTAGGTGTATTTTTAAGGGATGCTTGATTCATTTTTGAAATGTCTGACTTGCTAAGACAAGCTTAAAGACATAAGTATGAAAGAATACTGAGATACTAATAACTTGTAGAAATATGTGCATGGAAAATTAATAATGAAACAAATATTAATAAAATAGCGAAACTAATTTGATGCTATGCTGCTGTTTTTATTTACAAAAGTGCTGTAAATAATAAATGCAATGAGCTTGCATTATAAAACATCAGTGTATCCGACAAACTGCTGAGTTCATGCCAACTAATAACACATATATTGGTGCAAAATTTGAAAACAAAACCAACAACAAAAGTATATGATTCACAGTAGAGAATGAAGTGAAGATTTTGGTTAAACTACTAAAGAGAAGTGATGTGGTTGCAGGCATCTCAACGCACTGTAGATTAAACTTGGAAGTTACCTTTTGCTGACTGCTTTTACATGCTAGCTAGCTGGGACACTTACTTGCAGACATTAATGATAGCTTGCTTCAAGCGTACAGTAAGTAGTTTCATTGCTAGTAGCTTGTTTCCCCTTTAGATTTCCCACTCTTAATTGCACTGAAATGTTTTAGGTGATACAAGAGCCAGTATGTCCCTTACACTTCTGTACTGTCTTGGTTCTCTGGTAAGCTCAGAACAATAGAAAAACAATAGACAAAGAAGGCAATACTCCTGTGTTTCCTCTCCTTTGAAAGATTCTTAGAGAGGGGGAATGCAATCATTAAGGATAAACTTCTTGTAAGTAGTAAGAATAAGACTCCAGGAGGCATAAGGTATAGTGCATTCCCTCAACCCCATGATCAACACTGCACGTGTCAAAAATGGAGTTCAGGACATGCAGTTAGGCATTGTCAAATTAAGATTGCATTTGCATTCTGGAGTCAAATTAAGTCTATATTTGCATATAATTTATTGCTTCTTACATGTATTGAATCTCTCAGATTTAGTTTTGCATAGATTACTTGACAATTAAACTTCCCATTTTTAAAGGAAGATCATCTAAATATAAACTATTAAGTAGAATTACTTCTTGAGAGAGATTGAATCTCTAGTTAGCTGTTAATTATACATTACAGTTAAACCAGCTAAAATAAGAGAAGGATAACGCAAACTGGAATTGATAAGTAACAGGAGTTAACTTCTTTTTTTTTAACCGTTCTTGAGACAAGGATGTGTTTGTTTTGTATCTATAGGTTATAACTGCATTCAGCTGATGGCTATTATGGAACATGCATATTATGCCAGTTTTGGTTATCAGGTCACAAGCTTCTTTGCAGCATCAAGGTAGGTATAAGTACTTCATCATCTCTTTTGTTCTTTCACCTTACTCCCCATCCATTAAAATCGGTATGTCTGTATGTTTTTGATTGCAAGTACGAGCTTAATGGAAGAGTAGTGGCTTAGGCATTTGCTATAGCTTTCTCTTAAATCTGAAATTAATTTGTCAAAGTCATCACCTGTTTTGCAAAACATACAAACAAAAGTTGTAAGTAACTTTAAGCTGTAACAGTATATTCTATCTGGTCTAGGTTCAGCTCTGTGCATGTTTTATAATTTAAAAAAATTTTTAACTGTCGGTTTTTAATCAATGGTTGCTACTTCAGAGGCTGAAAAAAACCTATATAAAATTGAAAACTAGATGAAGAACTGGTGAAATTGATGTATTTGCTGTTAGTAATGTTAAGTCTGAAGTTCAGATTGCTCCCCTCATAACACAGCTCTTTTCATGCTGATAGCCGTTACGGAACTCCAGATGATCTGAAAGAAATGATAGATGTTGCCCACTCAATGGGCATCACTGTTCTGCTGGATGTTGTGCACAGTCATGCGTCTAAAAACTCTGAAGATGGTCTCAACAAATTTGATGGCACAGATTCTTGCTTCTTCCATCCCGGTACTAAAGGAACTCATCAGCTCTGGGACAGCAGGCTCTTTGATTATGCAAAGTAAGTATACTATATAGTTTCAAGTGTTTTAGTGATAATTATCTTTTAGCAGTTATATTAAAGCTTCACTACGTGCCAAACTGAAAAAATCGCTTAGGTTGCTTAACAGTTATTGTATGCTGAGTTCAATTCACCTACTTTGCTAAATATTGAAAATCTAAGACTAAATAATTGTATTAAATTTTTGTTACTCTTCTGTGATCTATGACTATATATGTACATAATTATTAACCTTGTGCAAGTGTGTGGTTTTAATATATTTAAACATAATGTAGTTATGTCTTATATTTGTATATGTTTACATATAGATAGGCAGATATCTCTATATAAGTATGCTTTTAATTAACTATAATATATTCATAAGTATTATATATGCATTATATATAAGTAGAATATGTATTTATATATAAGATAAAAGAATAATAACAGCTGAAGAAAACTTGTAAATTCTGGAAGTCTATAGTCAAACTGTCAGATTGTTGAAATGTAGTAAAGATTTTGCCCCAGGCCAACTAACTCCATTCCAAAACTTTCTGGATGTGGATTGACTGTTAATACAAAGGAAGAGTCATTTTCGATGGCAGTTTGCTTGCAGGCATCTTGTTTTGGAGCTTGTAGAACTTACATGTGGAGTCTGTTCTGAGCAGCATGACCCAGGGTCTAGAGAGCCAGTCTTGGCACACTTAATTTGCTAGTGTAGATACA
>VXAV01007081.1:11341-28160 GCA_013399715.1 Alectura lathami | reverse complement strand
CTTAACTCTGTATTAATCTGTGCCACTAAGATTAATTTGTATTTTTTGTTTTCTGAATAATCTTTTTCCTTAAGTTATTTTGTGTCTAAATGTTAGTTTTGAAATGTGAGTAAACTTAGTATTGCTGAAATGTAATGGCTTGTTTTCCTCCTGGCTGTACAGAACGCATCCATGCAATGTGTTCTCAGAAATTCCACACTTAGAGAAAGTGTTCCATGCCTGTGCCTCAGTGGTTGTCACTTTGGGGAAGAGACTCAGCTCGTTGCTTCTGAGACTGATCGGGGGGAAGTGACACATTGCTTCTGACCCCTTCTGCTCACAGATTAGTGTAAGCCCCAGGAGGATAGTGCTTTGTTTTGGTTTGGTTTTGGCTTGGTTTGGTTTGGTTTTTGGTTTCTACACAGTTCACTTCAGGGGTATGATGCAGCTTGGATCTTGCTCTATACCAAACAAAAGCTCTTTTGACCTGTTAACAGCAGTCTTGTGTTCTGTTGAATGATACAGGAATGTTTGTGTTCACATAGAAAAGCATTCTGTAAAACTGTGAGTGTGGGAATCAAAAGTGGTTCAGCCATTCTAATTCAGAATTGTGTCACCAAAGTGAGAACCAGCTGTACAGATGCTGCTTCATGGTCCCTTGAGGCCAGTGATGCTGTCTTGGAGGCAGCATTAGGCAGAGGAATTGCTTTTCCATGTAAGTGAGGGAGGTAGACAGAGTTCATTCTTTTTGTTACTGTTTTTGGAACATAATAAGAGCAGTTACCCTTTTTTATCACTGTTTAAACAAAGTGCTTCTGAATAAAGGTGAAGTGGTACGTGCCAATTAACAGTGTGGGGAGAAAAAGAACTTCTGTATCAACTCTGGGTGTGCTACATGCTTCGTTCAGAAAATAACTTTTAAGAAGATTCACTGGAAGTTAGCATTATCAGACTAGTGCCAATTCCTTTAGTATTATGTTTAGCAATGCTTTGGTGGGAATGAAACCAGTCAACTGTTGAAATGTTAGGGGATAATTCCAAAAGTAATATTTCAGCAATTCAGTGCCATTCTGTGTTGATTATACACTAAGAATTGAAAACAGGTAAATCACCGTAAGTGTCTACATTTTTATTTTGTCAGCAGTTCCACATATTTTCTCTAACACATAACTGCTGTTCCTGAATGTCAGCATTAATATGGTTCAAGAATTTCAGCTTCAAACCGTTTTGGGTATAACCAATATATTTTTTTTTGTCCATTTTGACAAAATGACTGGCTTAAATGCATTACTCACTTGCATCTCAATATTTCATGTTCATCATGGACTGGAATTTAGAATTCTTAGAGTGAATCATTATTTTGCTCTCATTAGCACAGCAGAAAAAAGAGAGTAAATACTGAGTGTGACTTATAAGCAGTTTCACAGGTTTTCTGCTGACCTAGTTGTTAAATTCCTCATCACCTTGTGAAACCAGGTTGTCTAAGTAGATATGTGCTCATTTCACTTAAAAAGCAGATTTCTCGTTTGAAATATACAAGTCATTACTCCCCAAGGGGGAGGAAAAACCAACAAGACTTCCCTGGAAAGACCTTATTTGTTTTGAATGTTGTCTGAGTGAATTCTGAATTGCTTAAATTTCTTATGCTGTGAATCATTTTGTTAAATGCTAATTCAGCATATATTTTTCCTCTCTTAATTTCTGCAAGCAATGAAAGAACTTTCTCAATTTTATGGCATGCAAAAATGTGAGAGACTGCTAGGATCCAATTTAATGTATAGCTTTTGCCCAAAAGAAATTACGTTCTTAATGAATGCTATCCTGTTTGCATATCTGTCTGTTAAATTATGGGATCTATTTCTCCTGGAAATGTTACTGGATTAGTGCTTATACAGTGGATATATTTCAGTTATGCTATGATTTTGCAATTCTGCAAAGTTTTGTTTCTTCTGTCAACTTCTATTTATAATGCTGCTGCTTCCATAAGCAAATTGACTTGGATGAAGTCATGAACCTCTGTATGATTTGTGATTTGCTTGTTTCTTTGAAGCTGTTTTTCTGGCTCTTGTTTCGGAGCTATGTAATTGTCTCCTTAAAGGTCAATATACTTGCTAGTTAGTATTTGGTGCTATTCCTAGAAATTCTCCTAAAACTCTCCAGTTTGTTCTTTTGTGAGAAACAGAGTTCATCTGTTTGGTTTTTTTTGTTTGTTTACTTATTTATTTACAATCTTCTCTCCCGTGTGCAATCAGATGACTGGAAAACATCTTCTGCTACTACTCAGGTTTTTGAATTCATCAATTTGCTAATTAATATTTTGGTTCAGCAAATCCAACTTGTTTACTCTTATCTGTAGTCACTTTTTCATGTAAAAGTAATTACAAAATGTTTTCATACTGACTCTCTATCTTTTTCCAAAGATCAACGTTCAGGGGGAAAAATTGCATATGCTACCAATCTTGGGAATTCTGTGTATGTTTTACAAACGTGCACATCCTCTTCACCATCACAAGTACTAGAAGCTTATAGGGTCAAGCAGTGTTTAATGAGGGGAACCAGCTTCTGAGTCTGGCTGGTGCTTGTGGCAATTAATCTATTCTTTGTACATGAATTATTTTAATCATGAGAGATTATTTTTATCACTATAGAGCTACTGCTGACATGGCTCACAGTGTTTAGCTTACAGCAAAGAGCTTTTTGCAAATTTGATGCTGGCCAGGAAAAAATTCAGCAAGCATTGGCAAAAAGTTACATCTGTACGTGGTAGGCTTGCCAGTCCACCAGAGTGGTGATACCTTTCTAGTCCTTTCACCATCAGTGTTATCTGTTTTTTATTGTTCATTCATTGCAAGTCATCTCACCTAAGAAATAACAAATATCTGAAAGGTTCTGTAGACAAGATATTGTGATCTTCCTGTTATAGTGTTATCTTGTAAATTAAATAATTCAGAGGAAAAAAATTGTCATGTAACGCATGCTTAAAAAGGTATTAAATTATTGAATTGAGGCAGTGAACTGAATGAATGAATTTCCTAGCTTTGGAATTTCTGATTTATTAATATTTCTGGTTTTGTATGCACAAGTGTATCTGTATGCAGTACATGCAAAGAAAATGAGAAATAGGGGTTGGTTATCTCACGA
Organism: Alectura lathami; assembly: GCA_013399715.1. Taxonomy (NCBI): domain Eukaryota; kingdom Metazoa; phylum Chordata; class Aves; order Galliformes; family Megapodiidae; genus Alectura; species Alectura lathami. The sequence continues at coordinate 25,040 of VXAV01007081.1, read as the reverse complement.
TCAGGATTTTACCAGCTTCGTGATATGTCTAGTATGTCCCCATGTTTTCAGATTCAAAGTAGCCCTCATATGAGGAAGGTTGTGGGAGGAAGGAAGGTGAGGGTATTTGTTTTGTCAAAGCAGACTTTGTTCCTTGTGTTATAATAGCCTCATGAGTGTGCTGCCTCTGTCCGCTGAATAAAACGTGTAAAGGGTCTCCTTTATTTGCTAATGCCAGCTATGTGCATAGGAAAATGAAAATAGTGACGCTGACAAATGCACCTTGTGCTGGGTGTACCCCTTCCATCTCACCCCTTCTGCCAGAGGGTGGTGGGTGAGACCCTGCGTGCTTCTGTGTAGCTTGCATTTCTTCCTGAGCACAAACCTGGTAGCGGGTGGGATCGTTGTTGGGACATTGATTTGAGATAAACCCTAACACTGGCAAATGTTGGACAAGTGGGCAAAACAGTGTTTCACTGCATCATGGGGTTGGTTGAGGTGGATGAGCTGTCTGCAAGCTGAGGCTCTGGGAGCTGCACCTGATGCAGCATGAGCTGAGGGTGTCAGAGGGCAGGGACAGAACAAGGCACAACCAGTGGAAACAAGGGTGAGTAAGTTTGAAACTACTGAGATCAGTGTGCTGGGAGCAGAAAAACTTTTAGAAACTCTTTTGCTCTTTGTTGTGTGTTTTGTTCACAAATGCCTCTATGTGCTTACTTTGAAGCTTCTTTCATACTTTTGATTTCCTGTCCCTGCTTTGTGTGTTTCATATATCCCATTCCTGTTATTCTGAATTGCAAATAATATTTCCTCAACTTCCATTACTTTGGGCTCCAAGGAAGTTCTGTAACGCAAGAGGTGATTTGGTGCTAGTCACTTACTGATGACATACTATTTGTGTATATAATCAGGGGGAAAAAAACAAACAACTTTTCAATTTCTATTAGGCCTAGAATTTGCGGGAAAACCATGAAATCTCGGGGAGTCAATCTTTCCTAATATAATTTCCTTTCCCTTTAAGATCAATTTGCACAGAGTATAACCATCTTCAGAGAGACAAATGAAATGTACACTGACCAATATTGTATTAGAATGTGTTAAAATACTAACCTATAAAGATGTGTATGTACAGATAGATGGTAACTCTTTTCCTAAGCTCTGACCTACTAGCTTAAATTTCTGTGCAGTAATAAACATGAATTCAAAGAGTGGGGAAAAAGTCGTTGGAAAAGTAAAATGTCCAGTATGAGCAGCGTATATTCAAATGGGTACAGGAACTGTAGTTGCTGCCGAGGTTTCTAAAAATCGCCATTCATGTTATTTCAGCTGGGAAGTTTTGAGATTCCTTTTGTCTAATTTGAGAATGTGGATTGAAGATTATGGCTTTGATGGCTTCCGATTTGATGGTGTTACGTCTATGCTGTATCACCACCATGGGATTGGTAAGTAATTTAAAACTAATGTAAACAGTCCTGTTGCAGCTCTGTTGTGGAAATCGTGATATAAAAATTCACTGAATACTCAAAATCCAGATTTGCTGATATCTTTTTATGCTGCTATATGGACAGATGTGAAATTATGAATAAAAATGTGGATATTGCAAAATACATTTTAAAAATATGACTGTGCCCTTTAAACTTCCTGTCTTAATAGGCCAAGAATTCAGTGGGGATTACAATGAATATTTTGGTCTACATGTGAATGAAGATGCTTTGTGTTATCTGATGTTGGCCAACCACATGATTAACTTACTGCATCCGGAATGCATAACGATAGCAGAGGTAAAATCAGAATTTGCCATATTCAATGACATCAGTATTGATTAGTTCACTGTGGGATTTGAATTTCCTGTTAATTACCAAGTCACACTTCAGGTGCTCAGGAAGTGACGTGAGCAGAAAAATACTAACTAGGGGACAGGCGATGCCTTGTGGGGGGTAAAAACTACTGGAATATGCATTTTGGGAATTTTCTATGTATTAATGGGTCACTAACTAATGTGGGGATTTCTTTCCTTTCCATTTTTTCCTCTCTTCTCATCTCCTTCAACTGGGATTCAGGATACTAAAGACTAACAGCCCTTGTGCTGTTTTGCATATTTTGAATTATATTGGCATAATTGACAATTACCCTTCATAATGTGATAAATTTATAAATACTGAATGTGTATGCTAATTTATGTTTAGTATTAAATTTCCCCAGGTTTCTTGAGGGAGTAAACAGTTCATTGAGTTCTCACTGGTATTTAATTTATCTAAAAGAGTCTTGTAAACCTTGAGGATTCTTCTTTTGTTATATTTAAATAATTATTTTCATTAAAAAAGAAAAAAGTTGTATTTATTAGGGACTACAGAGATCATTAATGAAACTTTTTTGTATTCAAGTTCCCAGTTCCTCTTCAGAAAATAAAATAATGCTACTTAGTTTATGTTATAGACTAAAAGCTTAATGGAAGGCTATCAAATACAGCATCTGGTAAGCAATTAATAATGAATTTGAGGTAATTTCATTAATCTGTAGGCTTACTTGCAGTGACTTCTTCTGTAAGTAAGAAGAAGGCTTATTTTCTTGGAAGCTGTAGATAAGCGTTCCTACCAATGAAATGTTAGGTTCAATCTGGCTTAAGAACGAGAGTTCAGTCTGCTAGTATTGCCTGGCTTAAGAGTTTTTTTTCATAAGTTATCTCATCAGTTTCTCTTGCTTGAGTTGGAAACTGCTGCTGTTTCAGTACGTCTTCAGCCTCAGGGAATCACTGTACAAAATAAAAACCTGATCCATATGTTTTGTAGTTAAAGGGGCACTTCAAAAGGAGAAACTGCTGGCATAAGAGAAAATGACAAAAGACAATGAAGAATTTCTGCTTGCCTATAGTGATGTTGGAATGAGTGCCATATGAATAAAACATGGTTTTGTGTAACAGCAACCAATGATAATATATTCTTTAATTATTTGTCTGATAATTTCTACAGTTTTTTAATTCACTGTGTATTCACTGTCTTAGTAGTTTGTAAATATTTAGTTTTTTCATTTTTTCTTTTAAATAAAATTGTGATCAAGGTTTTATATAATTAAAAGAAAAAATTTTAAGTAAAATTACGTCATGCCTGAAGGTTTATAAAAACAAGAAGGCAAAAAAAATCTATACTGCAGTGATTTTATTCTTTATTTGCGGTTCGTGTCAAACTAAGGTGTGAGCATATGTTTAGGCATTAATTGTGTACATCTGAAGGAAAACATGTTGAACAATCTAATATTGTTTATTTTTACTTACTTTTCTGGTGTTCAGGCAAACTCTGTAGATCTAGGTGGATATAAATATTAAAGTTGAAGTTTACTTCCCACACTTTCAAAACTGTGAATAAAGTCAACGGGAGCTGTTTAAATCTCAGGCTCCCACCCTTGGCCTTGTTGGTATCACAGAAAAAGGCTTTTATTTCAAGTCTGATATCTTGGAGAGCATTAGTCCTGCTTTTATCCCTTGATTGATTTAGGAGATCTATTGAACTTTCCTTTCTTGTATCTAAATATTTGGACTGAAATTCCACTTCACTAAACTTTGAGATTTACAGCATGTGGATCTCTAGACTTAATCACCTTGATATGGAGATATCTGCTTAAGGAGATTCAGTACTGCAGAAAATACTTTTTTAGTGCAGGAATCCTTTTGACAGCCTGCCTTACATTTTTTAAAGCTGTGTGTACTTACCTTCAGTATGGCTATTCCTATGCTTAACTCTATTAATTTTCTTCAGTATATTGAAAGAGTGAAATTATATGTGAAATACATAAATATTGATAAATACTTTGAAATAAATTAGGAATTACTTCGTGTTAGAGGGGAACTAGGGCAATGTAGCCTAACCTCTTGCTCAAAGGAAGTCCAACACTCAACTCTCACAGGGTTGGTTGCTCAGGGCTTTTTTGAGTTGGCCTTGATAACCTCCAAGGATGGGTCTCCCACAGCCTCTCTGGGCAACCTGTTCAGTGGTTATTTAACCTTCCAATGATTTACCTTTCTCCATATATCCATTTAGCACCATCTCTGTATCAATTTAGGGCCTGTGTCGCTTATTCTCCTGCTGTCTATCTCATCAAAGAGACTGACTCTTTAGTAACCCCTCAGGCACTGGCTGCTGCTAGGCCTCTGTCCTTCTTCCCAGACGGAAGGCCCAGCCTTCAGCCTCCCCTCGCCTGACAAGTGCTCCAGCCCCAGGTGTCTTGCTAATGTTCTGCTAAACTCCCTTTGCTTTGGCAGGGTCTGTCCTTAACCGGGGTGGGGGGGGCAAAAATTGAATGCACGTTTCTCTGTGGTCTAATGAAGGCTGAGTGAAGTGTGGTAATCCCTTCCTTTGATCTCTGGCTGTTCATTCAGCCCAGGATGCTGCTGGCCGCCAGAACAGGCTACTGGATCCTGCTTAGCTTGCTGATAGCCCAACGTCTTTCCAGCAGAGCAGCTCCCTGGTCTGGCAGGCCTTAGCCTGCCTTGATGAAAGGGGTTAGACCATCCCAGGGGCAGAACTTGGCATTTGCTCTTGTTGAACTTCCTGAGGCTGCTGTTGATTTATATCCTGTATAAGTATGTATGTATGCCTTCAAGTGCAGATACCTTTTTCACTCCAAAGAGTGCATGGAAACTCCAAATCTTTTGATGTTAATATGGATTTTGCATTGAGTTAATGTTCTAGTTTAAGAGATTTTTCTGGAGGTCTCTTGCTTCTCAAACTAGTCTAATGCAGCAATTGGGTTGAAAACTGGATGAATCCAGAAAACCAAAATAAAATTCCTAATTAAGCTGTGGTTCTAGTCAAAATTTAATTCCATATAAACTCTTGAGTAGACACAAGAGAGGTGTGTGTTAATCCACAGCCACTGTGGTGGAATGACTTCTCACTTGCATAAGGTAATACAACGGGGTGTTGATAGGTATTTTGCAGTTATGTGGGGATTTGCATTTTCTACACAGATAACCTAACTTTAGAAGGAAAGATGCTATGTGACATAACTGCCTAATAAAGTAGTGAAGTAAATACTTTAAGAACTTGGAATTGTAAATTTAAGAGTGATCAGCCTCCATGAATATGAAACTGGAAAACTATGCAAAAAGAGTATGTTACTTTCCAGGGCTAGCTGAATCAATAGTTTTGGTTTTACACATTTAGGAAAAGAGTACAGATTATATTTTTCTTCCTTACTGTACTTAATTCAGCCTTTTACTTTTATGCCGTCCTTTATGCAAAATATCAATAAACAAAATGAAGGTTTAATTTGTCTTTTGTTAACCACTTTCTTACTTACTATTGATCACTTGAAACTCAAGAGAGCTAATTATTTCAAATTCTGCCTCTACTGAGGTCTCTTTCCCTTCAAATATATATTCTGTTCAAATGGTTTGTAGTAGAATATTTGAGACAAGTCCTAATGCTTCCCTGTAACTTTTGCATTCAAATAATGTCTCCCTGTTGCAATCACCCACAGATTTTTCTCCCTCCCCATTCCCCAAATCAATCACAGAAACTGTAGTTTACATAGTGCTTATGTAAAGCAGAATACAGCTGTATGGTGGAAAATCTGAACTAATAATTGCTATACTTGCCAAATTATGTTGTGCATTATTTAAGGACGTTTCTGGAATGCCAGCTCTTTGCCGTCCTGTTGCAGAGGGAGGAGGGGGATTTGATTATCGACTAGCCATGGCTATTCCAGATAAGTGGATACAGGTGAGAAAAGGTGTTTTAAAAGTATGTTCTGCTCTTCCAAGTGGTATGTTTCTCAAACTGCATATACACAGAAACTTTTCAGAATTCTGCTGATGAATTTTACTGTCTCCCTCCTCTGTTAACTTAATGTCCTATTAGAATAAATTCTGACAGGCTTGTGCACAGATATTAGTGGCTGAAATGAGAGCTGTCAGATATCATAGGTTTCAGAAGATGAGCAATATCATGGGCTATTCTTTGCATTCTAGCTGTTTTTTCTCCTTTTTTCAATTCAGTAGGCATTGACTCATTTTATTAGAAATACCCTATATTTTGCAGCAATGGTAGAATGTATAGTCAATATTGAATATGAACAGGTAATTAATAAGATAACCATATGCACATAAATGAAAAACAAACAAAACATACAAGGAACCCTCCTGAAGTTGGGCATAGCAGTTGGCATTAAGCATAGGTAGAGCTGAAAAATTAACCAAAGTAAATATAAGCTAATTACTCCAACAGTCAGTAGCATGGGTTTACAAAAACAATAAAAGTCTGAGTGCTCTTCAGGAACAATAATATACTAATAAACACTGACTATGATAAGGATTAAAATCACCTTCTCCTTATTACAGAGAATCACAAGAAAAAGAATGCAATAATAAAAGAATGGAACAATCTCAAAAGGCTTTTACTGATGTTATAGAGAGTGTTTGTCAGTTAGATGTAAGATTGTATCCAAATCCCTAGGGCTATCACGATAATCTGAAAACAATAAATGTTTTATATGAGCATTAATGCCTCAGTAAATGTAGTGAGTAGCTTGAAATAAAAAGAGAATCAAGTTATCTTCAGGATCTTTCATTTTTGTAACTAGGAGGTAGAGGGGAGATCAACTGAAAAACAGCTTTTAAACCCCTCTTTCCATGCAGAAGACCAACTTGCCAGCTTTTCTAACAGCATAACTTTGGAGTGTGAAGTTCATATGCTGAAATGGAGTGAGGGCTCACAATTCTGTAATAGCAAGAAGCACCATGTTGTGATGTTGTCTTGCTTTGTTTTGTTTTTCCCTTATACCTTCAGCATCCCTACCTCAATTTGACAGGCAAAAATAAGTGATTTTTCTAGGAAGTAAAATGCAAGTGGCTGAGTTTATATTGTACAGGAAAAAAGACTTAACATTTTAGAAGATTTTTTTTTTTTTAATTATGGGTGGATAATCGTTTTTTAGCAATTTCTGCTGTGGTCTGCTTATTTTAGTTTACTGTGGTTATTTAGGTGTTGATTTTACAGCACCTAGGGTAATGTGGGCAAAAATCTCCCTAGATAAGGACACTACAAATAAGTAACCACAACAGAATACTTTGAATTAGAGAAAAAGGAGGCATGCCTAGTTTGTTACCACACTTCTTTGGACAAATTAAAACTAAAACGATTGGGAGGGAAAAGTTTACAAAATCTATCAGCTGCTAACAAATTGCCCTAGAGCGCTTGCTGACATTTCTCTCCAGCTCTTAAGTATATATATTTTAATAGCGTGTTTTTTCTGGGTAACTTCCTAAAAGCAGTTTTAGACCTGAAGGATCTCCAGGTTTCCATGAACTTGTTCTGTGGAATCTGTAAAAAGTAGCTAAGACAGGATAGATGCCATAACAGTGACTGTACTAGACCAGGTTAAGGGTACATCTAGTACGTAATATGCTGCATAGGTACCTGGATGTTTTCGGGGCCAAAATTTAAGAAGGAGGAATGAAATAGTTGTCAGTTGCAATCAAAATATTAAATTTTATGGCATCATTTCAGCATTCTTGATGTCACTGGATTTTTATCCCTTCTATTTTTATCTATATATCTACTACTTAAAAAGCTATATGTCATGTACATGTGTATATCATGCATATAAAAAAATATTTAAATTGGAATCATCAGTGGTGCATTACTGCATAAAGTACTACAGAAGAAAGAAAGTAGTAATGCTGAAATTACATTAGCTTTACAAGAGGGAAACAGTGTCATGTGAGGCAGAAAATTGCTATTGATGTGATTTAATATTTAAATTGCTAAAAACCAGGAGCTAGCAAAGCAAAAAATATCAAATATGTTTTTTTATTCCAAAGCTCTGGTTTTCAAACTGTGATTTGTAACTGTCCTGGAATTTTCAGATCAGGGAAAGTGCAAGTTCCTGTGCTAAGCAGATTCTCATTTTATTGCACACTTCATGGCAACAGCATAGGTACAATCTTGCAATGTTCCAATCTCCGCAACACAGCCCAGTACCTACACTGTAATTGTTAAAGATTCTGTCATATGTCGAGGTTTCTTGAAATAAAGGGTAACCTTTCAGTACAATGAATAGGAAAGTCTGTGCACACATATTTCTTCCCAGTCTTTGGTGCCACGTACTCTGCAGCTCATGTAGATCATATGGCCCACTGTATGAAATTGTTCACATGATAGGTGGCAATTGTTGGGTGGCAGTCCTGTTTTCCGTGCTTATACATGGAAGTACAGGAGGACTAAAGCATACAAGTTGTTAGTGAAATTTGAGAGAGAGAAGTTTCTTTGCGTTATCAGAGAAAGCCCCTTGCTTCGAAATATAGGAGCAGGAAAAGTCAAGGTTCACTATTCATGGGAAATTTCTGTGCCAAAATAATGAAGAAAGGTAGTACTGTGCTTTTAGTTAAAACAGAAATATCTTCTGACTGATATTTCCTTTATTTCTGTAGATCATTAAGGAGCTGAAAGATGAAGACTGGAATATGGGCAATATTGTGTATACGTTAACAAACAGGCGGTGTGACGAAAAATACATCGCATATGCAGAGAGCCATGACCAGGTATGATAGCTATTTTTTGTTTTGTTTTCTTTGTCATATATAAGCAAGCGAAGTGAAAGGTTTAGAGGTTTAGTGGGTTTTTATTTTTAAAGTTGAGCCTAGACTTGAAAAAGATATTTCAGACATGGGCAGGTCTGGTGTACTGCTTGTGTTTTGTTGTTGTTAGCTTTTTTTGTTTGTTTTTGATCCTCCCTTGCATGGGTGGGTGGTGTTACCTTTCAGTTTTGTTTTTTAACAAATGAGTTCTAGCTTCCTGTTCTGCCTGCCAGTCACAGGACATAGGAAAGCATAGAACTCGTAATTTCTAAAAATCCAGTTTCCATAAGGTAGACTGGAGCTCTATTTATGATGAGCATAAACAAGATGACAAGTTAGCAGATTTGGTTACTGAATCTGTGTTTGAAATGGTTGTATTCCCCTCAAGAAAATGTTTCATCTCTGAAAGAACTGTGACCTCCAAGCCTATTTTGAGATCTAAATGGAGTATTCTTTAACAGTTTAATACAAAACACCGCAATTGTAATGATTCTCTGTCTGGAAAACAAAAAGTAATGATTAGTCTTGATAACACTCATCTTCCATAATCTTTCTAGTAGTTGCTCCTGAGGAATCAGAAAACATGATGGTTAAGAATTTTAACATTAGGAAACTTAAAAAGAAACAAAGTTTTCTAATAAAAGGTTTAAGTAACTTATCTTCAGCTCTTTATGTAAGAGATTAACGTTTTATTTTCTAAACCTTCTACAATATATATCAACAGAAGTGTCTAAAACAAGAGCTATACTGCCTTTTAAAATAAGAATTTGTCAGCTTCCTTTTGTGTGCCTATTTACCCTGTTATCAATGAGATTGATCTCATGCTTTAAGTGAACACTGTGTAACAGAGTCTGAATCCTGGTGAAGAACTTCAAGTATTACTTGGAAATGAGTATTTTTCTGATTATATGCTTTTATAAATGTGGATCCATCATCCCAAAGTGTGACATATATAGCATTACTGTTGCCATTGTTTTATTTCATGCTGGATTTTATCAGTTTTTTTCATATGGCAATGTTCTTTTGTTTTAGAATCTTATGTTTTGAAATAAGATTATATATTTATTTTGAATTTTTTTTTCAAGAAGATAGTTGTGTGGATTGCAGACACATACCAGGATTATGTGCGAAAAGTAGGATAGAGAAATGAAATGGGATTGTAGATAAAATTCAGTGTAAAGATATTCCTTGGTGTACATAAGGATATGAAACAATTCCACTTTCTTGTGTGTTGTTGATGGCAGATTGTACATCACACCCATGTGGTTACATATCATATAATACAATAATTAGAAACCAGGCTCACTGTGACCTGGTGATCATCAGGAGGGGCAAGTTGTTGGCTTTGTGAACTGGGTCTAGATTGTGCACACCAGGCCGTGTCCTTGACTCCTCACCAATCAAGTCCTCAGCTTACAGTATAGATTTTTTTTTTTTTTTTAAAGCAACATTAGAAATGCTTCTAGTACACCTAGGGGTTTACTTCACTTTTTTTTTTTCTTTTAACTATTACAGGCACTTGTTGGTGATAAGACATTGGCATTTCGATTGATGGATGCAGAGATGTACACAAACATGAGTGTGCTCTCGCCTCTTACTCCAGTTATTGATCGTGGAATCCAGCTTCATAAAATGATTCGTCTCATTACTCATGCACTTGGAGGAGACAGCTATCTGAACTTCATGGGTAAGTAATCTTAAGAGCATGTCTTTCATTTTCTCATTTACAGAGGCTTGGCAAGGAAATAAAAATATATGACACCATCTTACAGCCATACTATTTATTTTCAAGCATAAATATTTTTATAAAGGTTTAGTACATATGATAATACACATTTTTTTCTATCTGTAAGATATATTGTATAACAAGAAAATAAAATCAATGTGGCTCCTAATTGTAAAAGTAATAAGTTTTAAAAGTGTGAAAAGCTATTTCAGGTGATTCTGATTTATTGTTCAAGCTAGTATTGTAGTTGTGCAGGTCTGTCAGATGGTAAGTCTTGCCTTACACAGACAGGTTCTTTCATCTCTGTTCTTCTCTATGAGGAAAGGTTGAGGGAGTTGGGATTGTTCAGCTTGGAAAAGAGAAGGCTCCGGGGAGACCTCATTGCGGCCTTCCAATACGTGAAAGGAGCTTACAGGCAGGAGGGGGACTGACTTTTTGAACGTGTGGATAATGGTAGGACAAGGGGGAATGGGCTAAAACTGAAAGAGGGGAGGTTTAGGTTGGGCATCAGGAAGAAATTCTTCCCTGGGAGAGTGAGGCGCTGGAACAGGCTGCCCAGAGAAGCTGTAGATGCCCCATCCCTGCCTGTGTTCAAGGCCAGGCTGGATGGGTTCCTGGGCAGTTTGATCTAGTGAGCTAGTGGCTGGCAGCCCTGTCCATGGCAGGGGGGCTGGAACTAGATGATCTCTGAGGTCCCTTCCAACCCAATCCATTCTATGATTCTCTCCCAAGATTTTTAGAGTAACAGTGAAATAACTAAGGATAGCTCTGTGCTTATTTCAGTTATTCATTATCAAGTAATTAATGCAAGGAAGTAATCTAGAGTCAATTGATTTTAATTTCATTGCTTCCAAGTGAAGAGCAAGAGCTTAATGAGGTGTAGGCAAGGACAAGTCTTAGAGACAGGAGGCATGTCCTGCTATGGAAGCAGTGAAACAGTAAGGCTGTTTTTGTTCATAACCTGTAAAATACAACTGTTGCATTGCTTCCTAAGCAGTATTGCTACAAAACCATCCAATAGTTGTTCTCATGTGATCAGCAAGTTACAGTTCCAAGTAGTAGTATTAAAAATTGAACGTTGTTCTTAGCTTTACATGCAGTGCTGAAGCAGTTCATCTTTCATGCCCTCTTCCTTAGTTTCTTTGCAAAATAATCTTTACTTAACCTGTAGTAAACAAACAAACAGTCCTGTAATGTGGTGTGGCAGGTTTTGTATAACTTCTGTTAGTCGCATGAAGGGGAAAAAGCCTGAAAGCATGCTGAAAAAGATCTTGGATGGTTTTCAGACAATGAAACACTTGGCAATTACAAAAGTTTTAGCTTGATGTTGCCTTCAATTTTTGTTAACTGTTTTTTATTATCAAGTTTGAGGAGAACTGGATCTATCTTGCTCTTTTTTTCTTAATAGTATATTTAAAATATACTATAAAATATATATAAATATGTATTAAAATGTTTCTAATTAAAAACAAAACAAAAAAAAAAGAAAACAGCCTTAAAGGGAATGCTGGCATTTGATTTAACCATGTCTGTACTGATGCATGTTCTGTTCCTAAGTAGAAAAGAACACTGAAAAACTTGCATACCATGGTTGTGTTTTTTTTTTAATAATTAAATTAATACAGTGCAGAAAACTTCTTTATATGATGTACTAGTAAAACTATTGGTTCCAATGAAGTTTGTTTCCAATAAGATTTTTTTCTCAAGAATGAAGAAGGGCGAATGAAATAGATATTTGAGTTGTGTAATCAGGCACCAACACACACAAGGTATGATGTGTGCTGTTCCATTCAAACGAGTGATACTGCAGTAGCTGAGGTGTTTAGAAAATATGCCTACAAAACTGCAGGTGTCTCTGGCACAGATTGACTTCATAAGGTTAGAAAAACGATCAGTAATTCAATGTGGCATGTTAAATTCAGTGTGTCAGTGCAGGTTGACTGAGCAATTAATATTGTGTATCCTTGAGTACTGCGAATGTTTCAGTAAATAAATTATTGTGCTGTGTGTAAAAGGTGAAAAAAAATTGCAATGAATGTTGGAGGAAAAAGCATATAAATTCAGAATGCTTACAGTCCAGTGTACTTAAAATGCATGTTGTAGCATGCTATTTAGTTAAGCAAATACAGAGACAAATGAGTTCTCTAACTTTCAGTTTTGAGAGAAAGGCAAGAGTTAGGAAGAGAAGCCTCAAGTGAGGTAGCAGGGAAAGATGAGGAATCTCTCTTTTCAGAACACTTGGAGGAGGCACTCTGGGTGCCTCTGTGCTTCTATAGGTCTTTAAATATAAATGTATCGTTTTATTTTTCTGAAAATGAAGATACCAAAGCAACATGCTGCCTTCTCAATACTTTGCTTACCTTAGGGAAGAAGAAACTCCTTCTAAAAATAAATAATTTTGTATCAGAGATGCACATGGGATTGAAAACTTGTGCTTTCAAATATATGCTTGAGTTTCTCTTTGAAGATCTGGAATAATATTTGATTACACCTGTGCTGGAGTATCATTTGCATTTGGTATGTGCAAGCAGGTTCTTTCCGAGGGAAGTTTTGCCTCACTGAACAGTGACTGTGACTTTCTCCTGACACCAACACTGCATAGTTCTGTCCTTACTACAGTAAGAAACTATTACAAAAGTCCTAGGAGTTATCCTTGTTTTTTCATGTTTCTAGATGTTTAATTTTCACTGAAGGCCCAGTATAGGCAAGCAGTGATATACGAAAACTTAAATATGAATGGAAAAAATTTGTCATGTCAGTAAATTACTTTCATAGTAATTCAAACCCTCCTGTCTATGTTTCAGTTCTCTATGTAGCTTTGCAAGTAATCTCTGGGGTTTCATTTGCCCATCTGGAATGGAAGACTTAACCTAGAAAGGAAAAACAATACGCTTGGCTGAAAATGAGCATGACAATGATTAACATTCTGCTTTAGGGAATGAGCACACCCAGGAAGGACAGTTTCTTTAATCATCATCATCATCAAGTAGTAATCGTTCTGATTCTTGTGCTTTCAAAGCAGGTAGGGAGCAGCAATCCTACTGCAGCTGTAGTTCGTTCAACCCAACCGCTCTTTTAGACAGAGATTTTATTACTGAGACCAGCCGCTGCTGGTCAGAAGATGTTATGGGATTTTAGGAAATCACAAAAGTTACAAGTTCTTTTGTGCAGTGCTTTAATGGTGCCACAGCATTTTCTCCTCTGCAGGCGAGCTTCCATGAAGATGTTGACATAGTGCACATCTGATTGTCCGACTTCTAATGATAGTTCTAGAAAAACTGCAAAGCATTCACAGTGTGTGCTTATGTTATATAATAGAAGTGAGTTTTCTATTGACAGTATTGGTGATGTTTGTAATTGGAATGATATTGAAATAAAACATGCATATAGTATTATGTAAAGAAGTCATAAATATTTGCCTT
>VXAV01007080.1:147767-160316 GCA_013399715.1 Alectura lathami | reverse complement strand
GACCCGCCCCAACAGCTCCACATCCCCTCTGTACTGGGGGCCCCAGGCCTGGACACAGCACTCCAGGTGAGGCCTGACAAGGGCAGAGTAGAGGCGGACGATCACCTCCCTCTCCCTGCTGGCCACCCCTCTCCTGATGCAGCCCAGGATGCCATTGGCCTTCCCGGCTGCAAGAGCACACTGCCGGCTCATGGCCAGCTTTTCATTGATCACAACACCCAAATCCTTCTCTGCAGGGCTGCTCTCAAGGAGTTCTTCTCCCAGTCTGTACACACACCTGGGATTGCCCCGACCCAAGTGCAACACCTTGCACTTGGCCTTGTTGAACCTCATCAGGTTCTCGTGGGCCCACTTTTCCAGCCTGTCCAGGTCCCTCTGGATGGCATCCCTTCCTTCAGGGGTATCAACTGCACCACTCAGCTTGGTGTCATCAGCAAACTTGCTGAGGGTGCACTCGATCCCACAGTCTAAGTCGTCAATAAAGATGACGACTTCAACAAGATTTTCCCCAGCTTTTCGTTCTCTTAAGCACTGCCAGCTGCCCTTGTTCTTTAGTGCCCTGTATTGTGTCAACTAACTTGAGCCTCACTGGATACAAAAGAAGAAGACTGCAGTATCATTAGTGAGAATTGCCTTATTTTTATCTCTGTTTTCCTTTACCTGTCTGAAGAAAAGTAGTCCCCATCCCCCTTACTCACTTATCACATGGTTTAGTATTAGTATTACATAGGGTTTTGTGCTCTTGGCTTTTCACTGAGGTGGCTTGAAATCCCTGTACTCCATTGGAAAAGATTAAATCCCAATGACAGTAGTAAGAAGTGGTGGATATTTTGAACATGACATCATATCTGACTTGATAAACCTTCCTAAACTTTGCAAAGCCTACAATAAAATCATGATAATTGCTAATACTGTTATTTTCCCATCTGCTGAAAGTCACTTTTCCTGAAACAATTATACTGATAATATATTCAATTAAGTCTTTAAAAAAAAAAAGCTTTTATCCTGAAATGAAATCGCCAGAACAGTGCAACGGCCTGAGTTGGGTACACATAGTGCAACTATGAGAACCTTAAATAGAGTAGCACAAAGATGTTTCTGTCTACGTAGACAGCCAAGAAGACAGATCATTAATTATTGAGCTTCACTGTAATCCAAATTCACATAAAGCAGAAAATGATTTTTTATCTATTTTAAGTATATTATAGGAACGGTTTTTAGTGATAGGCAGGCACATAAGCTGCTTCTGTTGCTTTCAAAATTCTAGCCTATTTTCCTCTCTCTATCTCAAGAAAAAGTCTATAGAATCAGACGAGAGAGCATCCAAAAATAAAAATCTCAGTAGCAGAAAACAATGGGTACTGTTTTACATAATACACACCCTTAGACCTATGCATTTTAGCTTGTGGAGACAAGGACAATCCGATATTAAATTGCCAGTTCAAAATGACAGCACAAGACAATGTTTTATACAGTTTGTTATACTTTGTAGAACAGACAACTAAAAACCATCAATCAGTTTTTGACTGATTGGTGCCCAAACCTTTGCCCAAAAACTAGAAATCTGCAACAGATGTTAACTTTCTGCCCATATTAGTGGTCTGCTCAGCTGGCTGCAATTCCTGTAGTCAGATGGCTCTCCTTCAACTCCATTCATACATTCCAGCAGGTCATACTTTGTGAAGCCTCTAACAACTAATTAAATTTTTATTTCAGACCTCTAATAGCTCAATCAATAATTTAGGGAGAAAAGAAAACATTTTCTGGGAAAACATTAGCATAATATTCACTGAAGCTGTATCACTCCTTCTGGCCATATTTAATTTCAGCAAGATGAACAAAGAGAAAACACAGTATAGCTCAGTGCCATACAATTTGTGTGCAGTGTCAGTTTTGTATCTTGAAGCACTTCTAAATAGCTTTTCTGCTAAAGCAGTAATCAATTAGTACTAAAGCACATCTGTAACAAAGCAAGATGTTCTCTTTGGAATTGAATCAAAAATACATTTTGCAAATGATCTCTCATTCCTGTACCACTTTCTTTTAAATGTTACAATGAAAGAAATTACAAACTTCAACTCCAAATTCCATTGGATCAGTGATAGTTAGAAAAATTTTGAAATAGTTATCTCTAGAGGGAATCTTGGACTTCCAAACTTGCTTGCTTTAACTCATATATCATTAATATTTCTGGGCTAAAGAAAATGTCTGATTTCCAGGAAATTATTAGGATATTTTTTAGTCAAGGCAAAAAGTACTTAAGTATTAAGAGTTGCATCTGATTGTGGAAAACACACACACACACAAATAATTAGTTTAATGAACTGTAAAACAAGCAAAGGAAAAGAAATATGATATGAAATGTACTCAGGTACATTAGTAAATGGGAAAAAGATCGCACAAAATCTGTCTGAAGTGGCCTCTAGCTATTATATATATGTAGCTATATATATACATATAGCTGATATATATATATATAGCTGTGATATACAGTGTAACCAGTTATAATATAGAAGTATAAAATTGATAGCTGTAACATAAATTCATAAGCAGCTGGTTAAAATAATAAATATAATAAATGAATACAAAAGAAACTGCTGAGATTATAACGGACTGGCAAATACTTTCTTGAAAAAAAGGGACAAAGAGTAATCAAATATTCAGTGAATCTCTATTCCTAGCCCCAGTTTTAGATACAGGCACTGCATCCATTGGAAACACATGCCAGATTCCAAAATATTTCACTCTGGCTTGCATTGCATTAGCTAAGCCGATGGGAAAGGCACATAGACATCGTTCAGTCTGCAGTAAGTAGGAGAGATCCCCTAACCACACTGCACACTTCTACAGTGGAGGGAAAAAAATCTCTGGTCTTCTCTCCCACTGTTATAATGAAGAGGAAATTACCTTGATAAGAAAAAGAATACCCATATTTGAAGCAGTCTAGAGAGGCCGCCTGTCCCCCGTTCCTGCTTGTGGAGCAGTGCTATTTCAGACCAGGCTATGTTTGGCAGCAGCCAGACGTGTGATTTGGACAGAGCGTTGGAAGCAAAGATGGTGAGCTCATCTGCTTGTGGCATCTTGTGCAGGCTGGCCTTGCAGAATCTGCAATGGGCAAAAAGCAAGGATCTCTAGGAAAAAGCTCTGCTGTAAAACTAAACTTGCTGGTCTTAGAGGCCTCATAAGTCCAAGGATTCTAGCCATCCGTTAAAGTTATCTACCATATGTTTTCATTTGTAGAAGGAATAGGTTCATAATGTACTCTGAGTTGTATAAACAACTAAAGATTTTGCTTTTTTTTTTTTTTTTTTAAACATACTCCTTGTCTTTCTTCTCCAGCTTGGCTTTGAAGTGTCATATTTTCTGAATCCATTTTTCCTCTGGGCAAAGGAACCAGACTATTGGCCCTAGTGATTCCTTATATCACCAAGTAATCTGGAATGTACAACACCCTACTGATGATTATATAACAGATTTTAACTAAATAGTCCTTAAACTTATTTCTCTGATGGTTTTTTTCTTTGTTTGCTTAATTTTTTTCCTCCAAACTGAATTGTTCTGCCATCATTTATGATTATTTGGCATTGGTGCTGGAAAGAAATGGGATGTAGGCAGATCCCATATGTAAATAGACTTTGCCAGCACAATGACACTTAGAATCCTGATTTACTCAAGGGAATAATCAATTCTCTGTCAAAGCATTTTTCACGTGAATAAAAATCCTGAGTTTATGTGCCTCTTCCAAAACTCTCCCTCACTTCAGAAAATCTGTAGAAAGCTTCTGAATACTTCTTCTCATCGAAAAAGGAATTTCTGTCTCCTTGTAGTTCCTGAAACAGTCTGACTTTGCACCTCTGAAGTGTCTTTGATGCAAAGATTATGGTTAGAAAGCTGCCAGGAGCAAGGTGCTTAACCTGTCTTACCACAGATGTCTAGCTGAGATAACACAGAAATAAAGTACACAGCTCAGAAGCACACATCCTGTAACTTGATAGATTTGCTTTTAATTTCTTTCTGTAAATAAGGAAAAAAAAATAAAAAAGCTTTAGGATTTTAAACAGTCTGTATCAAATTTCCCAGCTTTCATTCAGAAAAGAATTAAGCCGTGAATACATAGCAGTTTCTGCTTCAGTAGCAGTTAATTATAGCTACATCTCTACTGAGGCATACCAAGCATGGAGCAATATTCTATGGATATTTTTGGCCCTTGACCTGAGCAATTTAATGAACAATCAGACCTTGCAGAAAATTTTCTAAGCAGAGATTGTAAGCTGATTGTTGTTATAAATAACCCAGGTATTTCTTTCGTACAAGAAGTGTAAACCAATCATTTTGCCCTTAAATAATAGAAATAATGTTTTTCCATCTATCCAATATTAAACATACCTACAATAATATTGTTAGGAATGAATGTAAAAGAAAACTGTCTTATTCACAATCATTATCCTTTCCTTTTTTTATAGCCTGTGTACCTGCACAGTTTCTCTTTCCTTTAAGGACAAATAATAACTGTTCCTTTTGCTGGCTGTTGGCTGGTTCTTGACATTCACGTACATCTTATTTAGACAGAAAACAGAGGTCATCAAAACCCTACACATCACAGCTGTCAGCTATGGAAATCTTTCCAGCTTTACCATTTTCTTCTGTTTCATTTCTTACAAAACAAAACAAAGCAAAACAAAACATATTCTGTCTATTTGAAGGAGCAGAGCACCTACAGCAGCTTCTCAAGGGCCTCTGATTGAAGCCACTACAAAATTCTTCTGCTCAATTCAAAGTTACATAACAAATGAGACTTGAACTTTAACATCTTATCTATGCCAGAAAACTTAAAATATAAATGTTGGGTGTGTGCTTAAAGCTCAGTAGGCACTCCTAATAATCGTGTATGTGAACACTTCTACTCTGGAATCAGTCCCTTCATCCTCGTTAGCTTTATGTCCATTTTCACATTCCTGTGACATGCAGTTATAAAATTTCACTTGTGGCAATCCCATGAGGTGGCTAGCTACAGAAAGAGGTTTAAATTGGAGATTTTTTTTCAATTACTGCAGTCAAGTTCCAAGGACATAATACACAATAGGTACTATACAGTGGTCCTCTCACAAGAAAACACTTTAATTATAGGTTGCTGGCAGAGATCCAGAGGAAAGCTGGCTATCATTACTGGCTGAAGGCTTTCATCCAGTTAAATTCAGAAAAAGCAATGCAAAGCGGACAAAGCAAAGTAATTACCATTATCAGGAGGAAATACAACAATACTAGAGCTGGTCTTTGCTCTTCGCAAGAGATGTGGTCTCTGGTTAAGGTAACAGTCTTGACCTCTGTAAATTCACACAGCTAGGCTAGAGTATGTGTGAATATTTAGCAACCTTTTCTTTCTTGAGAAACAATGCTTAGCAGGGCAAACATCATACGTTTGATGACTCTCATTAACCATACATTTGAAGGAAAAGCAGCTGCTCTACAGCACAATTCTTTTCTGTGTATTACCTATATGCACCTATGTATCTCATCTGTGTGACGTCAGTAGGGGATCTTCATTTGTTGTTACATAATGAAGTGGTTATTTAAGCTGATATCATATAAAATAAGCTGTGTGAGTGATGTAACTAAGTATCAACTATTATTGTGAAATAATGATAATGCAGACACAAACCAACACAAACAAGGTCATTAGAAAAAAATATATTAGGGAAAAAAATCCATGGAAAATTTTAATTTCAAGCAAGTAAAATGTTCCCCCCAACTGCCCTTGCAACATAAGAACTCACTGCATTTAACCTCCTGTCACCTGTGATGCTAACTGGTGAGAAAAGAGCTGCCTACCTGCAAGATCTGTTGCCATTTAGTAAGTGTGCATCTAGAGCTGCAGGGAGACATTTTGCTGCCCACACAGTTGTTTCAACGTCTTTATCAATTATCTCAGCCACCTGCAAAGGCACCTCTCAGAACCTCACCCTAGAGCTGGTAGCTACTGCACTCCTAGCACAGTCCCACTTGAAATACCCAGGCTGAGAGTGGCTGTATTGGTGCAGTACTGAAATAATGCAATACTGACTAGGTACAAAATACCACACTATTCCCATGGGTTGGCATGGTCTACAGAGAAAATACGGGGACCCTTCTCCAAGATCTGGGTGGTTTGGGCTCATTCGTCGTTCTCTTTTGCATGGGCCTTGCAAAGAACAGGATGTCACAATCATATGTTTTGCTTTCTGAAATAGCTGGTGGATTACATTGAAATTTGGGACAGAAATGTTTTAGCTAATGAGGAAAATGTTGTGTTTCACCCCAAATACTTCCAAATTATGTATTTCATTCAGCATATAAAATGGGAGATACTTTTCTCCGATGAATTTTTTCTGGCATAGAAGAATATGACAATATCTGGTGGCAAGTGCATTGCAAAATGCCTCCAACACCTCTCAAATTTAGCTTTTCACATTACTGAACTACTGACCTCTGTCATCGTTAATTACAATTGCAAATTTTCCAGCATTATTTCATAACCTGATGGGGAAACACATTTCCTGTCCTTTTAGGAAGAGGAGAAACAATTAATTACAAGGAACACAGCACTGGCCAACCATTCCTGACAAGAGACTGATCACTTTCAGCTTCTTTGGAAAAATAATAAGTTTTACTCCTGGAAAACTGGGTATATTTTCTTGTGTGATTTGTGGATTATTGTATGGCTTTATTTTTTGGCTCATGTTATCTAAGATTTTGGGGGAACTTGTTTTCTGATAATTACAAGGAACACTGATAGTTGTTTGAAAAATTGTGTTTCATTCCCTTTTTTTTTTTTTTTGGTAAGAATTTTGCAATGCTTTAGTAAAATGCAAATAGAGGGTTGTTTTCTTTCTCTTTCAGAATGATGGACTTCAGTGAATTCTAAGCATCACCAGGCATCTTTCTTAATTATTTTTCAAGGAGAGGTGAATCATTCTTTTCTGTGAGTTCATGAATTATGTATTGTGTTGGGTACTATGCTCAGTCATGTGATTATTAATATCTCTTTCTCTCTCACATACACACACAGTTCTCAATCATTCAAGGTTGCCTTTTTTCTGAGGTAGCTGAATAATTTCTTCCTTTCCATCTGAGGGTTTTGATATTCTCTGTTGAACTGCTCAGCACTCCCTTGGGTCTGAAGGCGGAGGTACCCATCCTGCTAGCTGCTCAGCATCTCTGGGGACCACTAAGGACCCTTGGGCCCTAAGATCCCAGCTGAGCAGTATAAGCATGTTGAGCAGCAGGACAAACCTCCCTTTGCTCAAGGCTGTGAGGATGCCTGAGGCAATGCTGCTGCCACCACCTGCACTACAGCAGCAATACTTTTCTTCCGAGGCTCTTCGCTCTCCACCTTGCCCACACACCACCCAGGCACTTTTTCCAAACAACTCCATGCCATATTACTACCAAAGACTTCATTTATCTCCATGTGTTACTATATTCTTTGTACTCCTACTGATTCAGCAGGTTTTGGGACATATTCCAAAGGTGTTAACAAAAAAGAAAAATAATCTTTTTTAAAGAAATTTTGTCTAAAGTATTAATATTTGAGTTTGAGCTTACTGCCTATGTGAAAATTGCAGACCAGATAAGAAACAAACACTGTATCAAACATAAAATATGGTTTTCTCTTTTTCTCTCACAATAGCAGTAAAGAGACATTCTTTTTTCTGTGGTTTTGTGACAGGAGCAAGATCTCATTGAGAGAAAACAATTACATATTAATATTTTCATGCCTAATATAAAGCATATTTTGGGCTAGAATATTTTGCTTTCTGGAAATATATTCCTGCAGATATAAATCACATTTTTGTAAGGGAACATAAAAGCAAATTTCAGGGAAATGCAGAGAAATGTGATATAACTAGGAAAATAAAAATCCGTATAGTAATGGAATTCATTGCTGATCAATAGAGCTGAGTGGAAGGTGACATTACTGTTTTTTTGCCCACATTTAACAATCATTAACATCTAGTTTTTTTTCAAAACCAGACCACAATCAAATAACATTTTCAGAAAAATTGTATTTCTCATACTCATTGAACAACAATTCATAAATGCAATAAGCTTATTTAATATCCAAATTTGACACCCAGGGTCATTCACATCTCTGGATTTGAATGTAGGTGTCTCACAAATTACTAATTTCTAATCCTCATGCATCGCAACGAGTCTCAGACTCCCGTTCTTGTTTTGCTTCAGCAAAATGCCATATTCTGACGAATTGGTGCAATGTAAGACAATCCCAAAGCAACATTTTTGTTTTTTTACACATTTTACTGGGTTTTACAAGAACTGCACACAAACACAGAAAATAAAATTTAAAATGAACTCCTTCTGCTCTGAATAGTTGGAAGAAGGGTAAGCTGAGGCACATCACTCAGAGAGGGAAGACGATGTCCTTCTGTAAAGAGAAGTTCCAAAAGCTTTGTTATATTTTTGTGAGCATCCTTAACCCAAGACTTTTGTTGCGCCAAACACAACCTTAATAAATAACTGTCCAAAGAGCATATAGCTGGAGCATTTACTGCATAGGAATTTTGCCCTCTTAACAGCATCAAAATATCAGTATACTGGAATATAAATACATTTCTTACTGACACTGAGATGCTTCCCAAACTCTTGAACCCATCTGTGCCAGGAAAAAGGAATTAAAAAAAAATAGCCTCTTGGATGTTTTTAAACTGTAGCAGGAATGGCCAGTACAAGGTATCCAAGCAATACTGCTACACCATGGCAACAGTGCATCCTGATCCAGCTAGCTGCCAGGGCTTTCAGGACCTTCACCCATCTTCCTGCCATGGACCGTGGGCTCTGTGCCTGACGGCTGTTCTGCAGAAAGCCTTATGCTAATTCTAACAATCCCTAAGCTATTTAGGCTGCATTTGAAACAGCACTGGTTGACTGAGGAAGGCTGTATTTTAGCATTCCAGTCCAGCCGGCCTTCAGGAATGAAATATTGACTTAGCCAGCAAATTGGCCATTTCAGGGAGTGCCCCAGGCCCTTGTCTGGCCAGAATGGGTTTCAAAAGCTGCAGCTCTGCCTCTCATTTTGTTTCTTCCCATTGTCTGATCAACAGTCTTTATAAGTCCCTGTCTATGTTTTTAGCCTATGAAGAGGGTCGGTTAGTTAGGAAATTCACTACAGGCACTGCTATTAAGTGGTTTACCTCTGCTGAATTTCTGCATTTCTGTTTAACGTGCTTCCTTTTACTCCATTAAATCTTTGCTACAGAACTGTGTGCAGTGGTCATGTGGTAAAAATACAGCATATCATTTATAAAAACAAGACTTCATTAAACAGAGATCAATATAAATCTTTTGTGCAGGCAAAGAAACCAGTCTCCTTGTGGTATAGTGTAAGCCTGGTATTTAAAGCACTCCTACTGAAGAGGACAGAGCAAAAGCAAGGGGCAAGTCACCATGATATCTACCACAGTGGAATATAAACAAAGTTATTTTGTATTAGCCAAGGGCTCAAATGAATAATTACTTTGAATAAGGCCACTTGGAAACAAGCTCAAATCACCCCAGAACTGAGCAAAGAGTTCACTTGGAAGAGGATCAGTTTGCCAGATTTCTACCTTTCCAGCCTCAATTCAAACTCGTGTTTCCATAGCAATGACTGACTGCAATGTCTGGCTAAGTTTTGATGCAATAAGCATGTTTCAGTCCTGTATGAACACAATATTTTCATAAATTGATATCATGCAGGTCACTGATTATTCAAATAACTTCAAGGAGCTTTGCATATCTCTGTTTTAAAGAGAAGTGCTGTAATTTTAGAGATATTTCCCTCATAACGGAGGCAAACAACTTGTGAATATCATGTACAGCATCATCTGCAAATAGCACATTGCTGAACTAAAAGGCTTTAATGTGTTAGACCAGTGGCCAAAGAACCAGTCTCCATGGCAACTCTGTATTAAGTTTCCCTGCTACAACAATTGTGAAGACAATTCAATCACAACTCATTTGAGCTGAATTCTTCTACATTTCTAAATGGCTCTCATAAATATTTCCACTTCCAACTTTTTGTCTCAGTTATAGGAGAAAAAAAAAAAAGAAAAAAAATAGCAAAATGAAAGGCTGACTTTGGGAAGGTCAATATGAGTCATTCTACCTCCCTGGCCAAAAAAATAAACATATATCTATTAGAGTTTAAGTATGCTAGAATGTTAGACACAGCACCTACTCACAGAGCCCAGGCAGAGTCCATCAGATAGGGATTTTTCACTTCAGAACTTTCATCGCATATATGAGGGGCAGATTCTTTCTAAAGAGCAAAAATACTTTCCTCCCATACAGATGAGTGCCAATCTGTAGCAGAGCTACCTCTAAGGATTCTCAGTGCCTAGCAGAGGCCAGCACCTAGACCAGCAATGGGAATATCCGCAAAGTAGAAATCACTGCTACTGACTACCTTCTGCACAATGACCCATTATATTAGGGGCTTCTCCTGAAAGTTTTCCAGTTTGTTTGTAACTGGATATCCAAATATGCCACTCTCTCCAGCTTGTGAGCTGACCAGAGCTCTTTGCTAGGTCAGACTTCGAAACAGGTTGGCTGATGTGGACACTCATGTACTTGATTCCTGTGCTGGATTACAGCAGCATAACCAGGGAAAGAAAACAGCCTTCCTCAGAAACCTCCATCCAATATCAACGCATCTGCCCACCAGCTGAGGCCACCATGAGCATATCACAGCGTGGCTCCAGTGTCTGCACTGACGCACCATTAAAAATGGGCAAATGCGCGGTGTCATCCCAGCTAATTGGGCTCTGTGGTGGGACTGACCTTTGCCGTCTGTGCGATCACCTCTCTGACCACAACTACTGCTTTCCATAGCAGCTCTTTTCCACTGGAACCAAGGGTTGATATACACATACCTGCCACCATGGGGACAAGGCTTTATGGCATAGTGGGTAAGATTTTGGAAATAATTTTTGATGAAAATGAAACTCATTGCTTTCAGAAATTATATTGCCTTCCACATCTTTTTAAATTCATTAACTGAAACTTAAAAAATAGCTGACAGCTGCCTTTAGAAAAGTAATAGAGAATGAAATAAAAAGGCTACTATATATTACCTATAAGGCTCAAATATACAGAAATAAACCTTGTGAGAGAGCCTACACAGCCAGTGATACAGGTGGAACCTGTAACCTCCTGCACAACCCCTGTTGCATTTGTATATTGATCTGTTTCTGAATGTCAGGCTCAAACAAGCACAAAGCTTCAGAGCAATAGCTGAAGTAGAACTCCCAATTTATTTTCCATATTACTAAAAGCACTAAGGCAGTATACTTCTACTTGCTATGAAATAGGGATAGGGTCTGCACCCCTACTTATGCTGGAGCACACTGCCTAGAACAGTGATATACTAATTATTTAGCAGGGTCTGCTCTCAATACCACAACACTAATAATTAACACAAATACTGCTGAAATTGAGAGTTACTGCCGTAGATTTAGTTCTTAGGTTTAAACCATTCATTCACCTAAATTCACTTAAAAGAGGAAACAGGTTAGACAAAAAGATCTGACAGTTTTAAATATATTAAAAGTTTTAATGCTCTATTTATAAGACTTGCAGGAAGGAAAACTCTGTGTGGTTTCAGGTTTCCATTAAAATACTTAGCACATGTCCATTTGTGCTTATTAAAAACCCACACACTTTAATCTGACCATCTCAAAGAGACATAGGTGGGATGTTTTAAGTTTCCAGGCCTCATCTAATTATTTTAATGAATTGATACCACGAAGCTACAACAACATCCTGAAACCACTCCACCTTTCATATGAGATTAAAACTTGAGCTGGACTCATTCTGCTTATCATTACTGATCTTACCAGTCATTATACGTATTTCTCCTTAATCCCTCTTTCCTGTAATATCTTAAGGTTTGACTGCAAAATGGGGGCAAAGTCATTTAAAAACATGAGACACCAAATGAATGTCTACAGGTAAAATGTCTTATAGCAATGAAGTGTCCATTTATTTTAAAAGCAGCAAGGTTTAATGGAACATTACCGAAGCTTTTAATCTTTCCTCACGATATTTCAAGCAGGCTTTTTCTCCTGGGAGCCTTGTCTGCAGGGATCCTAGAGCTAAACTGCAGTCAAGCTGCAATTTCAGCAAGGGTTGAAGTAGTTCATGCTTAAATTAAATTGCAGAACCCTCACAGTAGGAAACTACAGTAACAGAAAAAAAAAAATCTTTACATAAAGGCCTTTGTCTTTAATCTCCTTCATTAGATGATTAGAGGCTTAATTACAATGACTTGCAGCAGGGCCAAACCGTACTTCCACTGGAGTTAAAATGGCTTCAGAGGGACAAAAATCTAGCCATGAGCATCAGCCCATACATTGCACTAACACATTTTCCCTCATAATCTCTGTGATTTAAAGACTTTCTTCCTCATAAGCAGAATTTATTAGCTCTTATCCCCTGGCTCTGTAAGTATGGTTACACTGCTTTTGAACCAGAAGTGAATCACATTCACAGAAAGCAGCTCCATGAAAGAAATGT
>VXAV01007080.1:121054-134652 GCA_013399715.1 Alectura lathami | reverse complement strand
CATCTGAATGCACTTTACTTTGAGACAAGCAGTTTAGTGCTCATAACTCTTTCCAAATATCAGTATATGCTTTTCCATTCTTCTCCTGAAGAATTTAAAACTGATTCTGAATAATTAGAGGCATTTCCTAGAGATGTAATGTGTTAATTTTAAAGTCATCACGTTTTTTCAATTGCTCCTGTTGTTTCTAAGCTTTTCTAAATGCAAGCCAAACACTCTTGATATGACATTTTGCCTAACATACACCTATTTGCTGGAGACACCTGGTCACTTATGTAATTGACATAAATTTTATCATATTTAACATGAAAGAACATCTCTGTTGTCTACAGCCATATTATATCAATCATCGTGTGTGAGAACTGGGAAGTTCTACAAATATTTCAGTTCTCCAGTGAGAACACTCCTCAGTCCTGCAACTATTTTGTCACACTTCGTTCTGCCATGAAAAGTGTTATATATTCTGTTGGCAACACTAAAAATATCATAAATATTTTGTAATGTTTTTTGTATGTGTGCACAGATACATGCATATACATGAACTTAATCCAAATTTGAAACGCCATGTTTGACAAGAAGCCCAGTAAAATTAATGGTGGCTAATGTATTTTTTTCAATTTCTTTATAACCAGTCCTAGCTGACTTAGTCAAATATAAAATTGTCCCGTTCACAGAAAGGGTGATCTTTATTTCTCTGTTGACATATTTCATAACATTGGTAATTTCCATCACAAAATATAAAAGGGGTTACATCAGAATCTCCCATACAGTGTAAATGATTATCCTGCTGTTCAAACCTCATAATAAATACTGCTGGCTGTCCATTGAGAGTGTAAGCTAAGGTGAATAAAGTCTCTGTGGGGCACAATTTAGAAAAGTAAGGATGTCTGACTCAATAGATGTTGGATGATTTAACAAAAGGGTGCGTGAGGTCATAATGACAAATTTGGCCTAGGTGAAATGCCACTCTTTCTTTTCCTCTAATCCCTTATTTCAAATGTACAGCACACCTACATAGATTTTTACTTTCAAACCTTTACAAAATTTCATAGGTTCCATAGAAAATGTGAGGATTTTATATCAATAGAAGGCCTGCATTACTCATGAGTATACCATCATGAAAATTAAAAATGTGTGTATATATGAATTTTTCTTTCCATGAAATTTCACAGAAAACAAACATAGTAGCAGGAGGCAGTATGAAAACTTCTCAGTCCCAAAGACTGATGTTTCTATCTGACAACTTTTGCCTGGCAGTTTTATATATACATACAAAAGATGTTGAGATTCCATGCATTTAAATCCAGAAATGGATTTCAAATAAATGCTTTTACATTAAAACCAGGAAAAATTACTTCTCCTCTCTTTCCCTTTAAAAGGAAGGCTGTGTGTTAAGGGAGGTTCAGCATAAGATAACATTTAGCTTATTTCTTTCCCTGGACAGTTCAGGAGAAATATGTTTCTGATACATTGAATATATGAATATAAGCTTGTGGGTTTTATTTAAACACAAATATTGTACACATCATTTTCTTACAGCCTACATAGACCACACGTTGAAAAACTGGTCTCAGACACATTACCAGTGAGAAATGCTGTGGTGTGAAATTCAATAGGCAGCTATGCTACTTTTCATAAAACTGCAAATTGGATGTAGACAAAAGAAAAACAAAACAAAACAAATACTACTCGCAGAAACAACAGAAGTAAGAACAAATAGGGAAAAAAAAAAAAGCATAGGCTTTTATCAACACATCTTAGCACATGGAAAGTGACACAAACATTAATAACAAGCAGTCTTTTCCTGTTTTCCTCGAGGTTTTAAACCCAATAATTATAGCGCATAATCAAGTGTTGAACTTCTAAAGCATGAATCTAAACCTCAGAAACAAAGTATTCTGCTAGCTTAAGGTTATTCTTATGATGGGCCTTGCTCAGAGTATATTTTTTAGGCTTTATCCAAAATTGCAGGACAAGAATCAAGACATTCTTAGCAGGACTTCAGGCCATTCCTCTGCTTTTCTGCCATTCCATGTTTTTCTGGAGCACTAGTGTCCAGGAAAGACCTAGAAAATCTGAGAGGCAGCACCATCTCCCTAGGCATGCCGTAACACCTCCTGTTGCAGTGTATGTGGAAGAGCCCTCTCCACCTGTAGCCAATTCCCCAGTCATTTAAGCAACACAGTTAAAACAGACATGGTGGAAACAGAAATGGTGATGTAGGGAAATGTATTTCAAGCTATACTTCTGAATGCACCTTAGAGATGCTAGCCCTTATCCTTCCTGCTCCTTGCTGCACACTTCAGGGTCAGAAGTACTCAGGGAAGTAATATCAAAAGCAGAAATAGCAGAAGACTCAAACAGCAATTTCAACAGCAATGTCTCCCTAACATCCTACAACTGGAAAGAGGAAGCCTGTGGAAGATTGCATGCTTCTGTTCCAACCCACAGTACCTTCTCTGAAATAGTATCTTACAGTCAGCCAGTATGGGAGGGAAAAGAGGGCACCCAATTGAATATTCAGTACTTCATCCAGCTTTCCCAAATAGAACATACAGAGCCTGGAGTCTCAGGTGTGTGCCACTTAAAGACAGGTGAAATCAGTTTCCCACTGAAAAAATAATCAAATCAAATTGTAAACACTTACTGAGCAAAGAATTGCTTTTTTTTTATTCAAAAAGGCTTGTGGAATAACATCAATATCTTTCTCAGCCCTAAGGACCCCCCGCCTTTCCCACTCAGAAACATTAGTGAGATAAGAAAAACAATGAGTTTTAGAGGGAAGAGCCAGAATATTCTCGGCAATTACAGCAAAAGTGGGTAAATTTATTTCAAGTGCACAAAGTAATTACATTATTTCATTGATGATAAGTGTTATTTCAGGCTTACCGTATTTTGTCTTTAATGTATGATGAGTTTATATTTAGGCAGTTTGTTGGGAGAAAATGCAACTTTTTTGTAATGCCATTTAGTTACATTCATTGAAAAAGTAAATTCTGGCAGTGCCTAGCCCAGATTTTGGCAGCTCTCATAAAGGTAACTACAATAATTTTAAAACAACAATATTTATTATTAGCACCAGAAAACTGAGAATCAGACTAGCCCTCTCACTTCTCAGTACCTCTGATCATGCCTCCTCTAAGGAGAAGAGTTGGGCTTTGAACATTCCAGAAAGATGAGTGAGTGGTGAAGCCAAGTCTGAAAACTTGTCTTCCAGTCCAAGAGGCTTCCCCAATAATGCGACGTTCCTCTGTCAAATCAGAACAATCCATCTGAACATAGTAGGAGGCCACAAGCTGTTTCTGTGAACAGCATGTTTCAAATACAGATTTCAAAGCTCTTTACAAAGATTACCTTTATCTTCGTTTTACGCACGGAAAACAAAAGAAATTGGGAAAGTGATGTTTCCTAAGGGTGAGAATAAGAGAAAAAACATCTGCTCCCTAGTTCTCCTCTAATACAGTTTCTGCTAGGCTAGAAACTTGAAAGCTGCTAAAATATGCCTTTCCTTCCAAAAATGAAAACAAAGAAATAGATGAATGCATGTTTTTAACAAAGGGGCAGATTCCAGCATAAAGTAGTGCTGCAGGTGGATGACAATGTACAGCTTCCTATATTCAGAACAAAGTTGAAGGACCAGAACTCCAGGGGGTGCCAGTAGATCCGCTGGTTTTAGTGAATATGTACTCATTTACACCAGTGGATTCAACTGTTATCTACCAAAGCTAAAGTGATGGTTATAGAAGTTTCTTTATAAAAAGTTTATTTAAGAAAAGGAAAAATCCTTCCCAAAAATCTACCTGTTCCAAAGATGAAATTTTGTTGAAGTGAAATTACGATAAGTAGAAAATCATCTATATATGTGTCCAGAGTCCACCCTAGCTTTGCAGAAATTGTGTCTCTGTAACAACTTCATAGAAATAAACCCCTTCCAGAGGTTAACTATAGGCCTAACCTGATGGAGAAAGCTAACAGTGAATATGACTTTCATTTGAAAAAATCTTGACAACAGAACACTTTTGGTGCTGGCAAGGTAACGCTTTAGGTAACCTCACAAGTCTTTTCCACACCTAGCATCTGTGCTTTTGTGAACTTCCAAGGTAACCAGTACTTTAAATAGGCCACAGTAGCCAAGAGGAAGCTGAGTAATTTTTCAGGCGATTTCTTGTGGGTTTTATGTTTCAGGGGGAGGGGAAGGGGTGCAGTCTCATTCCTCACAAATGTTTGTATTTTTCCATCAATTGAATTTTTTGTATATAGAGTACCGCTTTGAGGTCTATTGACAAAGTTAAGCCAAACTTAATAGGCAATGTATTCTACTGCATGTCTCTTTAGCTCCCAAGTATGTGAACAGAAGTGCCCTTGGTTTCGTTCCCTTTACTCTTTCTGTTCTGCCTGCAAAATGCAAGTACGTTTGTGACATTATAGCTACCGTAATGAAATATGACAGCATAGAGGCAGGAATGTCATTGTATTGCCATGGCAATAGACAAACAGTGTTTATTACTGGTAGTTTTAGGCTTTCACTCGAGCATTGGAAGCACTTTTTAGTTCTTTCTTCTTGTGCAAACATATTTTAGTGATTTTTGGCTGGCTTTGTCCTGGCTGGCTCAATGAGGTGCAAATTAAGCCGCAGTTACCTGGGCCAGGAAGATCTCCTGCTCCACTGAGAAATAAATCAGCCTGCGATGACAGATTGCATTTCCACTGCCACTCCTTCCCTCAGCTGTGGCAGGGCATGGTACCTTTGTATTTGGTCCAGGGAGCTCGATCATGCACTCATGGTCTCCCAGTCCTGAGTCATTCAGGTTTATGAAAGCTTAAAGCTAAGGGTGAGCTTAGTCCCTCCGCTTAGCATGTCTGACAGAAGCAGTAAAACCAGCACTGTAACTTTTACTAATACTTGGGCTAAGCTTTAACTGACATACTGTTCAAATCAAGATAGATTCTTATTTAACATACTGGCATCTTAAGTAATTACTTGAACCTCTGAATTGCCTACACTTCTATTGATCCCACTTAAATGATTTTGTTCAGTGAAATGTAAATTATACTATAACGACATTTGTCAGAATTTATCATAAGTATCAGCATAGATGGAAGAGCCTTGGGAAAAAACGATTCTACTGTAAGACAGTCAAATTAATTAGCAGGCCAAACAGCACTTGTGACTCGACTTAGATTCTGCAGCTAATATTCTATTCAATTTCTCTTTTAGAAATGTTCCTGTTTTATTTTCACCAAAGCCAGTAAGGTTAATATGGAGCATTTAATGCCTATAAAGTAAGTTATTGTTTTATATGTTAACTGGAATAAATTGATACTTTCAGGATATTTTGTAACCTAAAAAGGAATATTAAACTAGAGAAGACGCTGAATAGAAAAGTTACATTCATTTGTTCTTCTTGTTGTTCTGGATCTTAAAGAAAAATATATCTGTATTTAAGCAGCCCCAAAGAAAGAGGTGTTAAAGTATTACTTATGACATAAACACCTAATCATGGGGATTAAGGAAATTACAGATGTTTAGAAAGTGTCCGTGATCCCAGCCAGAATCTCTTGTATATCAACCTGATGATTCTGTCCAGCCTTCTCTAAAAGTCTGTTACAGATGAAGATTCACGTCCTTCACTGGACAATCCATTCTAGCATTTCACAGCCCTTAGCAACTCCTTTCTAACATCCCATCTGATTGCCTGAGATCTATGGACACAGAGCAAAGAAAAGCTTTTTCTCTGCAGCAGCCTATACATACAGAAGATGGTTACCACATCACTCTATGATCTTTTTTTCAATGGGATAAACATCCCCACATCATTCACTCTTCCCCTACAATAATGTCTTAGAATGTTTGGACTCATTGCTGGTTTTTGGGCTCTCTCAAGCACTTTGTTTCTTACTTGGGGAAAAAAAAAAAAAAAAATGGTACAATACGATACCCTGAGAGATAAATGAATTAAACATTTACTAACATTTAAAGTTTAGTTAATATGATCAGTCTTTCTTAGAAGATTTTGTGTTTCATCACAACATTGTTCCTGTCTTTTTCTATGGATTTGATGAGTTGACAATATTACAGGGCAACATCAGGGCAACACATGAAAATGCACCATTGGTTCAGAATGTGCTGCAGACCAAGCTGCGAACTAATGGGAGGTAGTATTCAGTCTGAAAATTGCATGATACGCCTAGAGAAGCTTGACCTATCTGAACAATAGGGAGGGAACTATGGGATAACAAAATGGTTATTAAGCCACGAGAGCAGTAAAATCAGTTGATTAAAATCAAGAAGCAAAGAAGAAAACAAGTTTTGTGTAGAACAGAACCTGTGGATGTATGTACTCACAGCATGATGGGTAGTGCCCTACAAACCTGTTTTCTTTCTAATTATGAGGCTAGAAAGCTTGAAACAACCGATTAAAAATAAATGTCCGAAAATTTAATTGAGAAGTAATCAAAATGAGGAACTAGAAATCTTCTGAGTATGAATGTCACCATAACAAAAGGATAATCGTAACTGAACAAAACACGAGCTTTATGGAAATGGAGATTAAAATTCTCCGACAGTGGCAGCAACTTACTAAGACTCTGATCCATTTTTCAACAGTGAAGTCCTTAAATAACACGCAATTGTTGGTCATTTCCTATTTCTTCTCTTTTGCTGAAGGAAATATTTGCTGACTTTGCTTCATTTTGAAAAATAATATCTTATATAGTGAAAATAAGTAACAAGAGAATTGTTTCTACCAATGTGAGTCAGAGTCCTCCATCTCAAAACCACAACCACAGCAAGCAGTCTGAAATCTAAACCATGCAAACAAGCATACATTCATTTCCAATAAACCACTTAATAAATCTAAATTACAAATAAAGCATAAATTGCCTTTTGAGATAACAATTTCTGAGTTCGTCAGAAGAGTCTGCATTGAAGAACAACTGTTTTAAGCTCTTTGCAGCCCCTCAAGAATGTAACACATTACATACACTCTAAGTAATAGCAGCTATACCTTTGCTGAGAGTCTAGAGATTTTTCACAGACCTGTTATTCCTGATCATTTTTGTCTTTCACTCCCACACTTTGGGAAATCCTGTGATAAAAACAGTCACAGTCCCTACCTACTAATGTGAGAGAGGCCTCCCTTCTTTTAGCTTCAAGTCCTACATAGTGCATGTTGCAGCTCTGAAAACGTTCCCCTTTGGGAGTATTTTAAGGCAGTTGCTAAAATAAGCTCTGCCTTTTATCAGCTACTAAAAGGTTTCTGCTCTGCCTTCTGCAACATATTTACCTCTGTAGAAAGAACCCACCAAAGTTAGAGCTAAGCTTGTCTCCAGGCTCCCAAAGAGAGAGAGCTGCACTACAAGATCAAATGGTGAGGAGTTCGCTTTCCAAAGCCTACTGACAAACTACTCATAGCCCTACAAGTGGGACTTCAGATAAATTTGTGAATTCTGACAGCATGGACATGAGCATTTGAATGTGGAATGAGTGATGGAGATATCCTGTTCTGTCCAGAGTAACCCACAGCTTGTCTGATCCCCAGCACAGGTCTCATAAGGAAAGACAAGGCCTCATCCAACAAAATCTGAGATGGTGCATTACACAGATCTAGACCAGGGCCCCTAATAACTAGTGGTCATGTTCAGATGCAACAGTTTACTTTCTGCTTTGAGGTAGGGATTAATTGCTGAATAAAGTCTCTGTTTTGACACAGTGCCAGGAACGATGAGTCCTACCTCTGGCTTCCATGCAGTGCCTTTGTCCTGCTCAGCTGCTGCTGCAGGCACAGAAGCTGCTTTCACTGGCTGGGAATTTGGTAAAGCAAGATACCCTGACATGCACAAAGGCCTAAGTAGGTATGCCTCTGACTCTCAAAGAACTCCAAGACAGGAATAGGAGATAAAGTCAATTTAAGTGAGTCCCTCTCCTTTTCTCTTGAAATTTGCACTCCTCCAGTTTTCAGAAGTATGCCAATTTCATCTTTTACGAGCCAAAGATTATTTTAGCCAGAGAGAGCTCACCAACTTCTTAACCACCTAACACTATCAGTAATTTATAAGTCATCCTTGGTGGAAATATCAGAAAAAGTTTTAAGATGGAACTGGGGATTAGAAGGATACCACAAAGTGTAAGTAACAGTATTTATTAGTTCTTTGCAGCCAAATATCTTCAGGGCAGGGAGAGTGAAATGCCTCTGTAATTGCTAACTACAAATGCAAATGTTTACATTATCCAGGTAATTGCAAATTCCCTTTAACTGCTGATGGCAGTTTAGCTGCCTGAGGTAGAGGGAGCAAAACACAGAGGGAGTAAGAACAGTCCTTACAGCCAGTTCTCACTGCCTTATCCTAAGGCGAAACGAGCTGCTGTGGGCACTGGGGCACTACAAGGACCGTTTAGCTAAAAGCTAAAAAATTCGAAAAAGTTGAAAACATATCAGCATGTTTTGGTACCAAGTTCACTCAGAAAATTATGAAATCACATCACCAATTTCTACTCAGCAGATTGTAATTTACTTACATATAACTGAGTGTTTTGGCTCACAGAATATGTATATGGGCTGAGGCAAACTTTCATGCTTGCAGTGAATTTACCTTCCTTGTAGATCTGCTTCATACACACATAAGGGACAAACAGCTGCCATTTGCTTTCTTCGTCATGTAAACTGCTTAGCAGACAAAATCTCAGCTATGAACTAATAGCATGTCTTGAGA
Organism: Alectura lathami; assembly: GCA_013399715.1. Taxonomy (NCBI): domain Eukaryota; kingdom Metazoa; phylum Chordata; class Aves; order Galliformes; family Megapodiidae; genus Alectura; species Alectura lathami. The sequence continues at coordinate 125,940 of VXAV01007080.1, read as the reverse complement.
ACCCTGGCAAACCAAAAAATGTGTAACCACTGAGACAAAGTGTTCTTCCTCAGGAAGGTATCTCGCATTATGGAAAGTGTGTTACAGTTCACACAGCAATACAATACCAAAGCTCAACCTCTGAGCTGTCTTGTACGGAAGCTAGGAGTTAACACCAGTCACCAAAAGCAGGCTATTGATGTAGTTATGCTTATTACCAGTACTGGGAATTCTATTATAATATTTATTAACTATTGTGTTTATCAGATAATTTATACCTGCTTAGCTCATGGCACACTGGATAAGATTTCCTGAGACTAATTAAAACCTGAAATCCCAGAGGGATTATCATCAGCAAATCCCAGCCCCTTAGGTCTAAGGGATTGGTTAGAGGATTCATAGATGTCCTTTACCTAGTCATTAGAGTTTCAGGCTGGCAGTTTCATGTACTAAGGAAAATGGCCAGTACGGCCTTCTGTCAAACCGAACAAAACAAAGTGCATGAGGGGAGTGGCCAGGCCAGGTAGGGAAGTATTTGACCTTACATCTTTGTTTTCCTTCTCAAATGGCTCACAAGTAGTAAAAATGCAACAGATTTTAAGTGGAAGCAGGAATAAATGAAGATGCCTTCCTAGGAACACAGTAAAAGCCAGGGGAGTAACAGGCAGGCAAAACAGGAAACCACATGCAGGACATATATGTATTTTTTCACTTAAGAGAATTATGTACCAATTATAATTTTTTACTGGTAGAAACTGCTGATATGAGGTAGAGTGGATAACCTGCAGCATAAGAGGAAGATGCTCCTGTGAGCATATAAATTGACAGAAATTTATTTTTAATTTCTAGTGCCACAAAATGACCAGACAAGCAGGGCTCCATATTAGCCCTCCTTTCAACTTTCCCTATCTTATATTCACAGGGTTATGGAAATACAAACATAGTGTTCTTGCATCAAAGTCCTGGAGATAAAAAGTTCATAAAATGGAAAATACCATGTATTGTTTTTCCCTTTCCCAAGGTAGATGTGTCAGAGACCTAAACATCCTCTGGTATACAAGTAACATTGCTCAAGCAAGTTTCTGAGAAAACAAATCATCATAACTTTTAAGTCAACAATTATTTTTACAGTCATACAAAAGAATGAAATATAAAAATATATGAAAGCTAAAGAATCTCCCATGAGATACATGTGATATATTCCCAAGGGTACATGAATCATGATGTGTTGGGCTTTATATATCCTTATTTTATTAAAACTTTCACAGGTGCTACGATTACCAGACTAGAAAGCAAATATTAATATATTAATAACTCGTCATTCAGAATTGTAAGATCCTTTAACAATAACAAAAAACAAACAAATAATAATAATAAAAACTTTTGTGCAATTTGCACATCTCATACATACCAAAATCCTTGGGTTATAGGTCAGTACACACACACACAAAAAAAAAACTGTCCATTAGGTGTAGTTAGGGAGAGCCTCACTGATATATAGTGCATTTACTGCCTGTCATCTCTATGTGGAACAGAAAGGTGAAGAGTGTAAATCATTTGAACTTCCATGCCATTTTCCTGTATTCTCTCCATCAGACTGCCAAAATTCTGTGTACTATTAGGATTCATGAAATATATGCTCTGCAATATGATGACTCATGAAGAGCCTTTTTGCAGGATGTAGAGGGCTGCCAAGCTCGGCAGGAGCTAGGGCACATGGTCCATAAGGAGAAGATGCAGGTGGGTTTGTTCAGCCTGGAGAAGAGGAGACAGAGATGGGACTCTTACCCTGTGGGTGGTTACAAGGAGGACAGTGCCAAACTCTCCTCAGAAGGACACAGTGGAAGGATGCAGGGCAGCAAACACAAATCACAGGAAGGAAAATTTTAATTAGATACAAGGGGAAAAAAAGTGTCTCAATGAGTAATGCTGAACTCTGAAGTAAGTTGTCCAGAGAGAGGATCTCTGTCCTTGGAGACTTCCAAAACTCTCCTCGAGATGGTCACAGGCAATCTGGTCTAACAGCAAACCCAGACCTGCTTTGAGCATGGCTCTGGACCGGATGACCAGGTGTCTCCCAGCCTAAATTACTCTACTATATAACCTAGAGATGTGCAGAGTCATTTGCACAAAAGCAACAATTTTTAGAGAAGGCCATGAAAGCAATAATGTATCAGAGCTACATAACTGAGTCTAAAAGACACTAAGAAATATCCATATTCATACTCCTTACACAGTATTTCAAGAGATTCTGAAATTTTGATTTATAAGCAAATCACATTTCTGAAGAACACATAAAGAATACAGTTCAAACAAAGATTATCTCTGATTTCTCTGGAACATAATGTACAAAGTAGAATTCCCAGCTGGTTAAGGTAGTAAATATGGGGGTGGAGAGAAACAGTAATTATACATTAGCTCAGTTAAACTAATTCATGTGGGACTACATCACAAGAATTGTTGAAATAAATGTAAGTGTATTAAATGATGGAGGAACTTGTAAATACACAACCACTGTAAACCCATCTTTGTAATATTTAACCTAGATCTGTAAATACTACAGTAAAAATGAAGAAACTTCAAAACAGATTAGATCTGTCCAGCCTGCATACACTCTACAATTTGTTGTAATAGCAATTCAACTGACAGCAAAATCATCAGAAAGTGAGTATGAACATCAGCTGTGAACAGACGGCAGCCCCTTGGAACTTCCTGGAAAAGTAAAGTAACGATAACTCTGGGGGACAGAACATAGTTTAATTATACAGAAAGATAAGTTAAGTCAATAGAACCAAGGTGTTAATTTGTACCAGAAGGGAAATAGCTTGGATGATAAAATAAAAGCTAGAAAGATATTGCTGTAAACCTTTACCTGGTGTAAATCGCACAGCTCTAGCAAAGTCAGGGAGTTGATCATGGCTAGGTGGGTCATGGCTAGGTGTCCAGAGTTCAAGATGTTCAAGCACTCAAGAATGCTTTGCTCTCCCAACAGTCATTCCAATAAATGACTTGTAAAACAAAACAATATCCAGAGAAAGGGTACAAGAGCTGAGACTTCAATGCTTAGAAGAAATTATCAGAAGTTGGCTGAGGAACCTGACAGCAGAACTTCAGCTTTTGTGGCCATAAACAAAGCAGCCGCTCTCTGTCCCCGAGGTCTAAAGAATTTTATATATATGCCATGTATCATTCAGAAGCAGTTAACTCATTTCTTACACCTGGAAAGACGAGCACATGTTTCTGTATCTTTGCTAATGCGCTACTTCAGTAATGTAATCGGTGCATATTGACATAAATGGGTACTTTTGGGATAGGAAAGATGTATTACCATAGAAGTGTTTTTATGCACATTGCCCATGTGATTATGCTTAGCTTATAGAACTTGCCACCCAAGAACAGTTTTAGTAATTTATTTGAGTATATTGATGCAAAAATCCAGTGATCCCATCAGGATCTTTAGATTAGTACTTGGAGTATCAACCAGTCTGGATATTCAAGGTGACGTTTGTTATCTGCTCCATGATTTCTCCCCTGTGAGACTGACTTACCTAACCAACCTGCAGTTTTCGAGGGCCCTACACAGAGATTTTGAGTTAATTTTCTGAACATCGCAGATGCAACCTTTGGTTGTGTAATTTATAGTTTAACTACAGCATGTATTTTAAAAAGATCTCATATCCTAATTTTGAAATGTTGGGTGATGGAGAATACATCACATTTTTTTTTAAAGGCGGCTCAACAGTCAGATATCCTCATGGCTCTAGAAAAATAAATCTACATTTAAATATCAACCGAATTTTAACATTTGAAGTAAGTCACTGCATGCTGTGAGCTTCTTTTTCCACCTGCAGCATTTTGTTCATTTAGCACAGACTCCACCAACATGTCATCTGCAAGCAAACTTCATTGTGAGTGATTCTTCCATCTCACCCACAATGACATTTTCCTGAGAAAACAGCTCTTCTTCCTGGTGCAGCACCAGTGCAAACCAAATTGCTGCCTCATCCAAAGCAACAGCAATGCAGAGAGGCAAACATTTCCCTCATAGGATTTAGCAAGAGTAACCACTGTGTATCAGAGGTGGGGAAGGTCATCCCAGCTGACTTGCCTCCAGCTGTCTGTCTTGCAGGACAGCAGCAGCAATTTTTTTTTCTCTTTTTGTGACACTGTGCTATGGTTGATATTGTATTTCTTCTCAGAGCTCACTGTGACTGAAATTCCTACTCAGTGTATTTCCTGCCAAAGTCTAACATGTTTACTTAAAGAAAAACATTTAAATAGCTTCCATGGGCAGGAATCATCCCACTCTTAGCACAATAATTTCAACGATTTACTTTTCTAGTTAGATCTTTTTCTGTTTATTACTCAGGTAAATGTCAAGCAGCAGCCTCGGCCTGCATACAGCGGATAATGTATGTTGACTCTGCTTCTAACAAATTAATGATGTATCTTTGGTAAGAAACCATTTTCTGAATACTCATTTTCTCAGAGGGATTGGATTCTTTCTGCTGATTTCAGCAGCCTTTGTTCTCATCCACCAACCTACAATCTACTAAACATGACATCTTGAAGCGAGGACTTGACTGATTCTAACAGGGTTCTGGCAACACCCAGTTGACTGAAAGAAACTCGGGGAGATACGAGAAAAGAAATAACATCTGAGACATTAGTAAGTTAGGACCCTAGGATGGCTGTTGCCCATGGAGGAAAACAGCACATCTATATAGCTATAGAAAGAAATGAGGCATGGGAGGGAGGGAGAGCTTAACAAGTGATAATTAACTTGCTGAATTGTATTGGAAACAGAATTGTAATTTTGTAAGGGATCTGAAGTGGAGAAGAAGGTAACTTGTAAAACCTTCTTAATGAGAGTTTTAACACATAGAGTCCCCAAAGCAAGAACTGCA
>VXAV01007080.1:79635-113364 GCA_013399715.1 Alectura lathami | reverse complement strand
AAAAAGGAGAAAGCAAAAGAGAATGTTATGATGTTCTCTCAAAATACAAAACACAAAAAGAAGGTAAAATCAATTTTTTTTAAATGTAGTTATGTCCAATTACAGTTATTCAAACAAACTTAAAATTATTCCTATATTCCAATTCTGAAAGTATGTATGTAAATGTATGTTAAAAGGAGTCCAGAAACAAATTTTAGACCAATTTTAGACCAATCTTTAAGAATATATTTTATGATTAAGGTCTATGGCTAAGCATTAAGGTCTAAGACACTTTAAACCTGGAAAACTTATGAAATATGTAGTAAGGTGTATGAAATACATAGTAAATATTAAAACGACCTAAAGCCAGCATATCTAAACACAGACTTGCAAAGCCTTAAAACCACGGTCTGACTCAGTTCTGACAGCCTACACTGGTGCAGCCTGAGGACTAGGAACAGCAGAGAATGGGAACAGCAAAGATTCCTTCCTAAATGAAGAATCAGAAAAGTCATGCATTGTTCTTGCTCCTCATCCATTTTTTCCTCTCCTTGACCCCATAACATCTCCAGAGAGGCAAGCTGGTCCTGACTACTGGGTTCCATACTGGGCTATATTCAGTACAAGAGGACAGAGGTGCTGTTCCTCTCCTTCCCCTCCGGTTCAAAAAGCGATATGAAGTTTCCCATTATACCTGTTGGCTGTACATGGCTCTATGTGAATTTACCCTGGAATACCCATGAATTTACCTCAGAAGTGGCAAACATGGCTATAGACATCCATGCACACGTACACATTCCAAGCGTACAGACTTCAGTGGGTCTCAGGCTCAAGAAAAGCAAGGAAAAAAGTTTCTACATGGAAACTGTGACAACTGCTGGCGCTAACCCATTTGCAACTCACTGTTGTGAGAGACCCAAGAAAGCAGACCCAAGAGTCAGCCTTACACCCAGTGTCTCCTTTGCTACTGTTATGTCCTGAGTCATGCAGACCCCTTCACACTCAGCATGTACCAGTTAGACTATCTGAAAATCACTGGAGCAGTCTCATCAAGAGTGAGAGCTTCAAGCACGTATCTGAATTCCTCTTCTGCCTTTCTTTGAGGTGTCTCAGTCAAGGGGTTGTTAGAGCTGGCTGTGCCACATTTTTCGAGGGAAGACACCACAGTCTCCCTGGATTTTGGCCAATCTCAGCCTTATTACTTAGCCAAGCTACACTAGACTCACTCTTACTGATAGATGATCTAAAAGAGGTGATGGAAACCCTAAAAGCCCCATGAGTTATCAGGCTGAAGTTAGGAAAACTTCAGTTATAACACTGAGTGTAAGGGTAGAACAACACAGCCTCAAACACATGATATACATGAACAAAGACATGAAAACACCTTAGTGGTCACACACAAAGCCTGAAGAGCCTCACAGAAAAGAAAAAAAAATTAGGCTTTGTGTTGAGTAATGGCACTGTCCTTGAGCTAGAAACATAACATCCCTCGGACCATTCAGTCAAAACCTCACTGTTGTTTGTTAAGATTGGCAAGCAGCCAGACTAAGCTGCACATGCCTTCCTTCTTCTGCAGTTTCCTCTGATGTTTACCTGGTGTTCTCTTTAAAGATGTGAGGTAGCCAGTTCAGACTCAGAGCACTGCCCACCTGTTGTGGCTTGGAGATGTCACTGCCTTCAGAGCATCCTCTGGGTGGTTTGTGAGAGATGAAGGAGGGAGGAAAAGGCCAGCAGCAGCAGTACATGAATTAAATCTGGAGAGACAGAATAGTTATGCTGAGCAAGTAGCAGATGGAGAAAAGAGGGTCACAAAGCATTGGGGAGAGTAAGGTGCATGAGGACCTTGAAGAGGCTCCCAGTATGAAGGGGGACAGGGTAGGTCATTTGGCAAACACCAAGGGAAGTAACAAGAGAGATCAGGCAGTGCCTAGGGCATCAAAGTCTGATGTGAGTGCTATGGAGGAGGCTGGCCCCAGGAAGAAGCATGAGGCGCTGAAGTCCTGGCAGGAAGCGACAGCTTTAATATCAAAAGATGGAGTGCTACAGTAGCTCATTGCTTTGTTTTTACAGGCTGGGAGGCTCCACAGGGGTAATTCCTGCTCTGCTACCTTGCCAAGGAGGAAGCCCTGTGCAGATGACCCTCTGGTGGATGTTTCTCCCCCACTGTAAAGGAAATGCAGAAGAATACCTTTCAGGTTGAGACATTTGCAGATCTCCTATGCATATGTAAAGGAGCTCAGCAACTCCCTAAAAGAAGTAACTTTCATTGTGGAGGAAGCCAGAATAGCTGCTTGAAGAGCAGAATGTCACAGAATATTTAAGATGCAACTGCTCCATTGAACAGACTAAGTATGACCAATAGGGCTGTGTCAATAAGGATACATACATGCAAAATTGCTCCTTATCTGCTGCTGTTCTGCTTTTGAAGCATAAGCAGCCATAGCCAGCTATTTGCATTTGGCTTTTTGCATTTATTCTGAGGGACAAAGAACAAGCAACACAAGTACAGAACTAAGAGATCACACAGGAGACAAAAAATGAGGGGAAAACTTGGGCCAAGAAACAAAAAAGCAATATGTAGAGCTCTCAATGCTGAGAGAAATGGTAGAAGAGTTTGAGCAGCCCTCCTGTTGAGGGCTCAGAGTCTAGGAGACAAAAAGGCTGCTGAGATGTGGTGGAGCAATAAAGAAGTATGAGGGTCTTCACATGAGGAAAGGAGGAAAAGGCAGAGTTCTCCTAATTGGGGGGAAAAGGAGAAGAGGAAAAGTAAAGACAGCTGGACCTTGAAGTACTTGACAAAAATGAAATGGAAAGATTCCTGATCCAGCGTTCAGATTAGTCTGTCAATGTTGTGTTTCCTATGGACTTGAGAAGATTTTAGTGAAGTCAAACATTGATACTGCTTTTGTAAATAAGTTCCTGATGGGAGTTTCGGAAGTCGGTAGAAGGTAGATCACTAAAATCTATCAGGTAGTTTTAAAAACTAAGTCCACACGTATTTTTGAATATAAAAATTTATAGCATTTTCTCTTATATGAAAGCAAATATTAGGGTTGTTTGTGTTGATTTGGAGGAGGTGTCACAGCTGTTAATGGCATTCTGCTGCTCAGTGTACTGAAACCAACTGAAAATGTTCTATTATATCTCAAAACTTACATAAATATCCAAAACCACTTTGTTAGAGTTTAGAGAAAAAGTAATACATAAACATGAATTCATTTAATTTTATGGTTAGTTCTTTAAAAGTCTTTCAGTAAATGCCCTCTAAAAATGTGTACTATGAATTCTTCATAAAGTCAAATTTGACTGCAGCATAGTGTTATTGTTATTAAAAATTTGCTAATAAGTGGGAAGCTACTGTTTTAATATAGAGCTTTGTAAAGTGTGAATATAAAAGACTCAGCTTTGTGAACATATATATGAGCTTTCATGGGAAGGAGAGGAAAACTTTCTGGCAGAATATTGTTTAAGTAATCGGCCAAGGCCTTCTATCTTTCGGTCATTTTATGATATATTATTTGACACAGCAGCAAAACCGAAGGCAGATTTGTTAACATCTGTATCATTTTTCAAAGTTACTTCAGAAATGTGAGCTAAATTTTGGATACTGCAGCAGGTTTTCCTATTATGTTTGAGGGTATACTAAAACAGTAATAAAAGCTCTTTATTTACACAGTAGCTCAACAATCTTGCTTACACAGGACATTTTCATCCTTTTCCATTTTTAACAGTTGCAAACACAATGCTGATTTTGCAGCTGATATAGCAAAGGCAAGCCATGTTCAGCATTGTGTCAGCAAGCTGTACTTAAACTCATTGAGAATATGGCTGCAGCTGGAGTGTATGATGTGATTACTACCAGAACTTGTCCTTTCCTGTGCTTGCTGCAAAATCACACCCAGCTCTGTCAGCTAACTTGAGTATTGAAAATAACATTTAAGGAGAACAATATTTGCACACTCTCAAGCTGTATTTCTTTTACCCAGACAGGACTTCCTGTATGAGGATGACTCAGTGGGTTTCAAAAATTAAGCATGTTCTCATTTTTCATAAAGAAATTACAGGTATAGCAAGAAGCTATCACAGATCATAGAATCATAGAATGGCTTGGGTTGGAAGGAACCTCAAAGATCATCTAGTTCCAACTCCTCTGCCATTGACAAGGTTGCCATAGGATGTGATAGGTTGTGACCTGATGATATTTTCACTTACAGGAATTCTTTCACTTTGCAATATTAATTCTCAGCTGTATTTCATTGCCAGTGCTTCCTTCTCCTCTGATCATGTATTCCCACTGATGTAGCTGAAGGTGGAGTGAGTAGACTCCTGGATGTAAAGCTCAGTGCTACACAAGTCCTCGTGGCCTTTAACATTTGTTCTGTCTTCTTCTGTTGCCCTAACACATCATCCTGGCGAGTCTGAGCCTAAATTTGCTCTTGGAGATGGGATTGTGAACCTGAAGGCACAGAGCTGTGAAGCCACACACTTACTGTTCCCATCTGCCCCGACCCAGCTGGGCATCGCCCTCGCAGCAGCAGGGTGGGGGCCTGCAGGCAGGAACTGGCCATGACCTGCAGGGTTGGCTGCTCATCAGCAGTGCACCCAGATAACTTCGTTAGTAGCCCTGTGAGTCACAGCAGAACTGCTTCAGGATGCCGGAGCGGCAGTGGGATCCATTTAGCGGCTATAATGCCTAAAATGTTTAAACCGCTCAATGATTTATCCTTGGTCTCTCTGAAACTAAGCCATGGCTCCTTACTAAGAATTAGAGAATATAGCAAGTATCTGGAGCAGAGGCTCCCAAACACTTTAGCAGCAGACCACTGCCTAAGAATTAAGGACTTTCATATATACTTTTCCTCTTCTGTCTTGGAAGTGTAGACAGTGAGGTTGCTGCAGCCTGTGGTTTCGTCTGTGGTCTGCAGAGTACACTGACAGTCCCTACCAAATCCTACTGGAGATATGATAACAAAAAAAGCTTTCCAAGGAACAAAACAGATTCATCGCAAGGTAATTAAACTGACAATGAAAACATTCTGCATTAATTACAGACACTAGAATAAATGTAAAATAGATATCAAACAGTAATAGTTTTTGTCCTTGTTGTAAAGGAAGCTTTTAAAAACAGTGTGAGAATCTTTCAGTTATACATACTTAATCAAAAAATGCCTATTCATTTGAATAATGAAAGAACTGACCTTGGTAAATCTGATGGGAGAACAAGACAGAAAAAATTCAGAAACCATCAAAACATTTCATCCTGGTGTTTTGAAATTTTAAAATGCGTTTTCCTGACCCAAAAATAAGTTTAGAATATTAAAATAAAACAGGGGGGAAAAAAAAAAAAAGTCAATTAGAGGAGAGAAATTTAAAGTTTTATGTAAAATATTTCTGTAATCTGTAAAATATGACTGGAGTTATATTTGTGATTCTTGGTTGTGGAGTTTTTTTAGGACTTTGATACTGCATTCCTTTCTTGAATAGGACATGTTTCAGACACCAAAAATTGCACAGGAAACAAGCAAATAAACAAAACATCCTTCCTATCCAGCACTAATAAAAATTCATACCTCAGGGAGAAACCTTGTAGCTGAGTCTCCTTGGCCTGGTGAAGGACTACTGAAATGCAGTACAGAGCTCCATTGTGCAGCCACACTCGGCACAGTCCTCTCTGCAGCACACATTGTTCTGCCTTCGTCGTATAAAGCTCTTCACTTTTTAAAGACTGCTTTACAAAAGCAATTATAAAGGAAACTATTATTGTGCTTTGAGTATTCGTCAGTCAATGAAGGTTACAATAATATTTTCTTTTTAACATGGATGCTGAGCTAAAGGCCTAACCTTGCTGCTTCACAGCTCTGGAAACAATGGATCTGCTAGCTCCTTCTGAGAACATAAAGCTGGCTGAAGCAAGCACAGGCGCCACGTGGTACAATCAACCAGTACATACACCATCTATGTGAGTACCTCCGTGGCCCCCAGCTTGACATACCTGGTAAATATCCTGCTGAAGATGGTGGAGGATAAGAAGCAGAATGACAAGATGCTAAAAGACAGGCTGACAGAGATAAAAATGCAGATGGACATTTGAGAAGGCCTTTAAGAAGAGGAATTACCTAATCTGGTTTTCTTCAAAGTGAATTAGGTGCCTAAAAATTATTAGCTGTGGGTAGCTGTATACGCAGTAGTTTAGATACAGTGTAAATGCCTAGCTGCGGTGTCTTTCAAAGGGAATTAAAGACTGTGTAGAGTACTCCTAGCTGCAGGTTTCAGTAGACACTAAAACAGCCCTGAACAATCTGCCCAAGATCCATGGCCAAGTTCTGCCTTGACCCTGTAAGATCCACATAAGGTTCCCAGCATTGGCTGACCCCATACCAGCTGCTTTGTAACAGAGAGCTCTGGGAACTGTTGGTCTAAGCTAAATTATTTGAAAAGGTTCACAAGAACGTTTTCCTAGAATATCATCGTATTTGATATGTGATTGCCGGGCTGCTCTACATAAAAGGACAACAAGAGTTGCAGGCCAAAGCAGGATTTGCAACAAAACTCAATCTGAATTGATGGAAAAACCTGGATGATACACCTACAACATACACTTGCTTGTCTACTGCAATTAGTATTATAAGATTACACGGCTGATACTACACAGAGAATTTATCATCTTTTCATGTGGTTTGATTTTCAATGAGCCATATAGAGATCAACCTTTCTTAAAAAAAATGAAGTTTTTTGGTTTTTTTTTCTGACATTACATTTGGGCCAGGATACATATTCTAAATTTAATAAATTGAAGCTGAGTCTCATTTACTTGAGACATACTGAAGTTATGCATTCATGAATTTTCTGCATTCACCAATACATACAGAAAACTGGAAGTCGTCTTGAATTCAGTTTGTGAAGTTGATCCAAAATAATAAATGCAGCATGTACAGCAATTATTATTCTCAAAAAGACCACTAGAACTGCGACTGAGAACGAGTTTTCTTGTACCAGAAAGTCAAGGGTCATTGGGACTTTTTATACACTAAGTGCTTTTTTGTTTGTTTGTTTTCTGGGATCATCTGAAATGTTATTTAATAAACATCCTGCTAGTGCAGGAACAATATATACTGACAATGTCCATGGTCTCTCCAGATCTCTTCCTCTGGAACATTTTAACTAAAATTTTCATCTTTGATTACAGAGCTTGTGTAATTGGATGCAGAACTGTTTTATGGCACGAGCTGTACAGTGCAGGTAGTGTGCAGCACAGATGATACTGTGAACACTTAAAAATTGTATGATTTCTGAGGATTACAGTGCATTAAATATGATGATGCAGGCTACTATTTCCAGTCCTGTGTTCCTCTGCACTTATGTTTGATCTCTATCTTCTCCTATCTCATACTTTTGTAAAAGAGACGGCTTCTCAGACAGCACTTTGCTCATGCCTCATCCATGAAGATCTCCATTACAACTGCTAGAGCTGCTTTTTACACAGTTTTTTTGGTTTTGGTTTGGTTTGGTTTGGTTTTTTTCCCCCACAGGGACAGATCACACAACCGTGGAAACCAAATCAGTATCGATTCAGACATTTGAATTTGATGCTCCAAAATGCTGAACTGACCAGCCCTATTCCAGCAATTCATATATATACACATGGCTTACACCAAACAGGCTTCAAGAAAGCTTTACTTTGTTAATATATACCAAGATTTCAGTTTATTTTAGTGAGAGCTTCATATTCTTGTAAAAGTGTTCTTTTAGCATGATAAAAACCTGTAGTCCTCCTAAATGTGGATTTATAATTTTTTTTGTGATCATGCCAAGCTAATCACTAATTTGGTTGTTTAATGAAAAAGAAAAAAAATCACTTACTTACTGAAGCCAGTGAATCTTGATCCTGGAGTTCAAGCCCAAATTGGTTTCCTATATCCTGAACTTTGTTAAAATATGTAGCCTGTATTTTTCAAGTTTTATGTCTTCTGGGAATGAAAAGATAACATTCAATTTAAAGTAGTGTGTATATAAAATACATATAACCTCTCAATGCGTAAGCCATATTTACCTGCTGTCCCTGAAGATTTTCCAAACAATTATTAGCAAAATAGAATAGTAATAGCCAGAATGTATTTTAAAAATTCATCTTCTGATTTTATCTTGAGAAGCATTTCATTCTGTAACATGTCTTCCTTAAGTACAGATAAGAATTAATAGTATGCTGACCAGCAGAGTGTAACTTGGTAAGATTTTGTATAGTACACGTAAGTATAAGGAAAAATATGCTGACATCCCAGAGAAGCTTTTGGTGATGTATCACTTCTCCCAGGGCACACATAATCTCTTCCATCCATCAGATTAAAAAATATGTGCTAGCTATACACAAAGAAAGCTTCCTCAACCTAGAAAGAAAGCTTTGCCGGAGAGGCTTTTTGGGTTTTGACCACTTAACCATTAAATTTCTGTGAACCTTGTTCTTCACAGGCTGTATAAAAGTGTATGTTAGCAGTGACCAGAAAACAGTAAAATATGTATATGCATGGTTAGAGCAAATCCTACCAGTGTTGTGCAAGATTTGTTTTGTTTGGTGTTTTCCTAAAGATTTGTATCATCATTTTAATTTTCTACTCTAAACTGTTTATTAGACTGTTACCTATAAAAAATCTTCACAAATAATTCACGTCATCCTCAAGGGAACTACTTCAGACAGAAATATGTGGAATACGTAACTACAAGTTTCATGTTCAGCTCAATTATAACATACAACATCCAAGGAAACAATAAGCATAAGCATATGTCATCAAAATTAAAATGCTTTTGAAGAGCAAATTCCTCTGCATAAATGTATGTAACCCTTGAGAATAAAGCAATCCACTCACAGTGGATTCATTCCAGTGAATCCACAGTGGAATGACAACAACAACTGTATAGCTCTACAAATCTCCATTTGTAAATAATTTTTGATGAGGAAGATGTCTTGTAATACAGGTACTTGATAAATTGCTATCAAATGTTCAATAAAATGTAACTATGAAACAATCGAACATAAATTTAGTTATGCATTTTCCAAACCATATGCTATATCCTTCAAAAGCACTGAAATCAGTGTCTTCAAAGCCTATTACACAAAGACATCAAAAGATTATGCAGCAATTTCCAAAGAATCTTGAAACAGTTACATTCTTAGTCATGTGCTTCTGCAGACAGGACCACATGGTAACAAATAAAAACAACAACCAACTGCCTTATGTCAGGTGGAAAATTACTTCCTGAAATTATTTTTAAACAAGCCTAAAAATTTGAACAAACTGACTAACCTCAAAAACCAGCAGTCTTTAATGATATTCTCTCAGCTTCTTTGTTAAGCTTTATACAAAAACCTTTCTCATTCTCCTCCTACTTGTCTTTTACAGCAATTACTCCTCTCTTNAAAAAAAAGTTTTTAATAGAACTTGTCATTAAGTATCATATTACAGCTCCAGGGAGTTTTTGTTGTTTATGTGTGTCCTGGTCTTCAGTAGTTGTGCCCACTTCGCCCTGGTTCTGTTTAGATTTTTCCATTGTATTTATAATCTCCACACGTAAACTTATGTTCAGTGGATTTACAAATCCACTTAACATAAATACATGCAAATATTGCTGAGCTCCACCTTCTCTCCCTTTAGACAAACAATTCAGATTATTTTAGATACAAGAGCAGCTCTAACTAATTCTCTGAGTGATCTCATTGATCATCTGAGTGATGATCTCTGAGTGATCATCATTTTCCTCATTGCCTGAGATCTTTGTTGGCAGAGGGAGTTGTAGGCACCTGCTTGCAATCGTGTCATAACCCAGGACTTTGTGCTTGGAAAACCTCTTTATCTCCTACATATGAATCTGAAATCACTAGAAACCATTTCTTCTCATAAACCACAGAGAGGAAATAAATGCTTTCTTACTTTTCCACCTATGATCATGTAGAACCTGGAAGTAATATCATTCTTCATTTTCTGAGGCCCATGTGGGGAATTTCTCATTGGCCCTTGCTCTTACCAATCATCCCCTCTGTAGCTGAGCATTCCTCACAGCAAGAGAGAAAGGCGATGCTAAACCCACCCTACCCTATCCTGTAGCATCCATTTGTCTCTCAGGACCTACAAAACGCCTCATTGCCAGCGCATGCCAAAATAACTACAAACTTGGAAATGCCATAGAAAGCCAATATGGAGGGTGCAGCCAATTAAACTGAAGAAACGATGTATCTGCCATTAGATCTATTAATGCAGCTGGGGAAAAAAAAAAAAATATTTCAACCACACAATCACTTTTCGATTAAAATTGAGATTTTGTGTTTATTATAAATTCATGCAAACGCTGTTTACAGTAGCCTGATAAAGAGCTTGTTTTTCTGAGGATAAATATCATAGCAATTTGCTCCAAACATTCAACATAATAAAAAAAAAAAATTGAGTCATTCACATTTCAACATTTTAACTCTTTTATTTTTTAAAAAATTCTCCTGCACTTGAACATACAAGATTCTTGCAAATATAAAAGCAGTTATAAAACTGTTTAAAAAATATATTGCTGTAGCTTACATTTTCTTCTGCAAAATTCTAAAACAATAGCCTCAATTACTTTCTAACTATGTCTTAAACTGGGATTGTGCTTTTTCATAAAACTTCCCATAACATTAGACTGTGGCCAGCTAAGAGGAAACGCCAGCTGTAATTTGATAAACAAGGATTCTAATGGACTGGGTTTTTTTGTGTTTTTTTTTTTGTTGTTTGTTTGTTTGTTTGTTTGTTTTTTTTGGTTTTTTAACAGATTTCAGTTAATTCAGGCAGAGGAGGCTAGCTGTGAAGTTGTGATTTAGAAATGTGAGTTCTGCATTGTCAGGTTAAAAATAAAGCACAAATGATTTGTTTTATATAACAGTTCAAAGAACAGGGAAAACTATTTTTGACTGATATAAAACTGAAAAGCTAATATTGCAGTTGTGAGAGATTGAGCTTCTGCTAAAGTCATAACGGAGATCTGGGATATAAAACCTGGGGAGTAAGAACTAATTATAAAATAATAATTATAATTTGTCAAGCAAAATCACCCAAACCAAAGTAAGGTTTTGTGCAGGCTAGATGATATTCCAATGTTGTGGAACAAAAATGTTGTGTTGGGGAACACAAAATACTGCTATAAATGAACCTAGAAGCAGACAAGCAGGTGTACTTCAAGTGAGACTTCAAGATCAGCTCTAAAGCCGCTTGGCCAAACAACAAAAACCAGATCATTATCCAGTATTTGAAAGAAGATGTGAGGCAGTAAAAGCAAAGAGAAGGAAAGCCCCTTAGCTCAAAAAACACCCAATAGGTATAAGGCACAGAACTGTAGCAGCAGATGATGAAACTAAGAACCTTGTTGCAAAAGATGTATTAGTTTTCAATTGGTGCATTGCCGGATGGTGCCAAAAGCAGTTATGCTAGTTGCAAATAAGCCATGTTTTAAAACACACGTCCATTGCACTTGTGGTTATAAAAAAAAGTACCGTCCAGATTAAGGAACTCTGTGATCTTAATCTGTGAGTAAATAAATTGGGAAAGATGGAATTTGTAGTATTACTCAAGGGGAAAGTATCTACTAGCATGCTTAAAAATTAATGATTGCATTTACTGAAGGAAAAGGAGGCTAAAACAACAGCGGGAGAGCTTAAGGCTACTTTTCAGGTGGATGTTATAGGGTATAGTTAATGAAGCCCACACTATCACTTTGTCCCACAGGCTAGTATGGAAGAATATCAGAAGAGATTCATTGCTGTAGGAATCAAAAAGAACCTCCAGAAGAACCTACATGTGCTGAACTGTTGGGGAAAAGAAAAAGGAAAAGGAAAAAAAAAATGGAATACACTGTTTAAATTAATCATTGAAACATAGGAATATTTTCCAGTACTTCAGGGATACATTTTGAGAGAAAGGCTAAGGTTAACTTTTTTCCTGTAAGAAATATACCGCATATGTGCTGGTAGCTACCTTTCTAAAACATGCTGTGTACGTCTGTGTATGTCCAATTTATCTTTAGTAGACTTTTGCACTGCTATTTATATTGCCTTCCACAGGCAGCATGCTGAAAGTTCAAGAGAGACAGAGAGATATGTGCGTGTGTGTGCATTTTGTCTCACAGATGATACCAAGGTCACAAGAAACATCTTCAAGGATAGCATAGATGCAAGTTCTGAACATCTGTGAAGAGAACTAGAGCTGCTGGGCTAAATTTATAAATACAAAACTGTAGACTGTTAGTGAAAAAGCTATCATCTATATGCAGTTTTCCAGGCTGAAGTCTCCTACTCTTGCCTGAAGTCTCCGTTTACTGATAAACACTTCTACACAGATTACTGCCAAAACACCCCCATTTCCCCAACCAACTAATAAAGCAATCTAGATTTTTCTGAATGATTACCAGATCTCCAGTGTTATTCACATCTCTGTCAATCTTCATGTTATCTGCACATTTTATCAACACTGATTTTATATTTGCTTCTTCAGATCATGGCTGAAATGTTGAAAAAACATTGAGCCAAATACTGATCCAAGTAATACTTCACTTGGAAATCCATTTGACAATGATTCACCATTGGCAAGTATTTGAAATCTCTGATGTATCTCATCCTTTATCATCCTTTATCCTGTTCATTTATCAAGTGCTGTAAACCTAACTTTTCACAAGAATATTATTGACTGTACATTGGAAGAATATATATATATACACCTATATATCTACAGGAAATTTTACGCAACAAACTTCACATTCAATCCAATAAAACAGTCAGGCAGGTGAAACAATTTATTTGCTCAAAGTCACATTAACTATCACCAATTTTATTTCTATTCAGATAACACTTTTCACATTATTTCACTCGGATTTAATTTCAGGATAATCAATATATATTTACATAGCTATCTCTTTTGCCCTTTTGGATTCCTGGCACAAATGGAGTTGTTCTTCAACTATATGGAACTTCCTGGTATTTAAATGTTTATTAAAATTAACAGAAGCACACTAGATATCTTAGCCAACTTTTTTCAAACTCTAATCTCCAGTTATTGACTTTAACAATGGAATCAGCTCTATTTCTGTGAGCAGGCTAGAAAGTTCTTCCTTGTTCTTATGTAACTCCTGCACATCAGCCTTACCCAATAGGGAGCAGGAACAGTTGTTGAAAATTTCTTGAGCAATTTTTTTCATTCTAGATATTTCCAATTCCATCATGACCTATCTCATTAGAAGAATATCCTTTGTTCTCAAGTACTTGAAAAAAAATATCCTTTTTATTGGCAATCATGATATTTTTTGCAATTTTTAGCTCATTATCAATTTTCTTTGCTTTAGATCAAAAGTACATTTCTCTCTCTTTTGCATTTCTTCTGTTATCTTCATTGAATCACTGAATCTGGGTGAGTTTTAGGAAAATTAATCTCTTTTCTGAAGGGGGCCTACAGGAGAGCTGGGAGGGACTCTTTAGAAGGGCATGTAGAGGTAGGACGAGGTGGTAATGGCCACAAACTGGAAGAGGGGAGATTTAGGCTAGATATTAGGAAGCAATTCTTTCCTGTGAGGGTGGTGAGGCACTGGCACAGGCTGCCCAGAGAGGCTGTGGGTGCCCCCTCCCTGGCAGTGCTCAGGGCCAGGCTGGCTGGGGCTCTGAGCAACCTGGTCTGGTGGGGGGTGTCCCTGCCCACAGCAGGGGGGTTGGAACTAGATGATCTTTAAGGTCCCTTCCAACCCAAACCATTCTATGATTCTATGATTCTATGATCTTTTACTAACAACTCTGTTACTCAGTTTTCAGACATGGATGTTTAAAGTTTGAATAAAGTGAGTAAAGTATGTAAAGACAGATAGGCCCAGAGATGTGACTTTTCTGGAGGCACTAATGAGTAACAAATGGTTTTTATTTTTTCAGATGCCTAAATATGGTTTTCAATACTTAGTTTTTGGAGCATGAAGCTGAAGATCGTAAGCAATCACCACTTCCAGACTGAAATTTGATGAGAGCTTGTAAATATTGCATGTTGTTTCCAGTGGGAAAATGAAAACTCGTAATGTCAATGGACTGGAAATCCCACATCATCCTGAATGTTGTGCTGTTCCTTCTCAAAAGCATTGCTTTCATCGGGCTTTGACCTCACTTTTGGCAGCAGATATCTGAGGTAATCCCCAGACTACATCAAAGCCACTGAGTTCAGCCCCAGTCTTTTCTGTGCTTACCCTGAGAACTGCATGTAGCAATTACGATGTTCAGAGTAAGAGTGAGGATCAGTGCTTCTTCATATAGAATTTGGTATTCTAGTGCCTCTTCCTAAGCATAGTGAAATTTGTTGTCTTTTAAAGGCAGCTAGCCAAATCTGAAATACTTTTATTTAGCAGAGTTGGCATCCAGGATTCTTCTAGTTCTTCTCGTTTCCTAATGGAGGGAAAACTTGGTTCTGTTGAGTACTGAAGGGAACTGTATGAAAAAGATCTGTACCCAGAAAATGGGGAAATATGTTTCTGATTGGGCAATGCACCTTCCTCACAGCTGGGGAATGGAAGCGGAGGTTCAGTATTTTAAAAGACATTTTCACTACAATTGACGAAACTTTGTCATAGCTTCTCTCTATCCAACAGTTATTTGTCATTCATTTTAAATATAACTTAATTACAAATCTTATATAGAATAGCACAGAATGAAAACCCAAAAGAACCATGTTCTTCCTTAGGCAGAGGTAAACAAGAAAAAAAAACATCGGGCGACACTGACTATAAAACCAATTGTAAAACAGGTGTAAGGAGAATTAGATACCTATTAACAGATCATGTACAAAACCAGAATGTACATTACACTTCTATTTTACATTTGTATATTTGAGAAGTATTTCTGATAGCACACTGAGGTAAGAGGTTGTTCGTCACTTGCAGGAGAGCACAGTTTCTTCACCTCTCAGCCTCTGCCAAAAATAATGATCTCATGGAAGAACAAAACCTCAATTTGTTTTTAAATAAAAGGGGATATTCTGAACAGTTTTCTTCTTACTTGTATCAATTGTATTAATAACTTACTTGTATTAATAACTGAAAGCCTTGAAAACAATGAAGTCCTCACACATAATTTGTTTCACCTGTTTAATTTCAGCTCTTAATTTGATCTTAGTGAAACAGCATGTCTTTGGCAAATGTAACACACAATTAAACTGTATGATTTGCTTCTAATAATGTTCTCGCATACTCACATTTTATTTCAGTTAGTTATTTAGATTTATAAATAAATGGCATGTCTTCTCCTCTCACCCCAGGCAATCAGGTAAACAAAATCTAAGCCTAATTATGCTGTGCTTTCCTCCTCACTCCCTCTGCAAATTCTCTTAATTGTTCCTATGCCAAACCTAGTATTATCAGAATCTGAGTAATAAGAAAAAATATTTTTGTAGTCACGTTTTCCGCTGTTTTTCACTTGGATATTTCATCATCTTTTGAGTATAGATTGTTGTAAGCCTATAAAAGAGTGCAGCTGATTGAAAAAAAAATAATAATAATCAAAAAGTAAAAAGAAAAAAAAACTGACTTCACACTGAAAAGTGCTGAAAAATATGAAAAATACAAACTTCCATACTTTGCATTTTAAGCATGATTACACAAATTGTTATTATGCTATTCGATGTCAAAGAAGGAAAGATCATGTTGTAATTTAGTGCAGTATAGTTGAAAAGACAATTAACTACAAGATACAAACTCATAGGAAACCAGACTCCATTAGTTTCACTTTTCATGGAACTACTTACTTATATAAGTAGTCAACTGACATTTACCCAGACTGCAAATTATTTTTGCTATGAATGTAGATCTTGCAGAGTGTGATAGTACATGCTGGCTCCACCTCAGAAATAATAAAACAGAGATTCATTAACCCTAGGAAAGCTCCTGCCCCAGAAACAGTTGAACTTCTTCCATATTTTGCAAAGGCTGAGGATGTAAATTCAGCAGCCCTAGTTTTGCTCTTGAAGAATCATCTCAGTGTCTCAGGAGTGAATCTATCATGACCCCAACTCCAGGAGGCCTTCCTGAATGGACACAGCAGCATGTGCATGGCAGCATGCGAGCAGCCTTGAGCCCAGCACCCAAATTACCCAGTGATACGATCAAGAGACACCCAATGCACAAATCCTCCACGTACCTGAAAAATAGTGTTGACCTGGAGCTAAATAAGCTTTACTGAACCCAAAGTAAGTTCCAGTAACTACAAAAAAAATTTTGCTTTTCAGCCAGATCCATAATATTCATCAAATCCAAGCTTTTCACTAGCTTATTCCAAGCTTTTCACCTTTCTCCAGTATAATATTGAGTTGACTATGGCCAAAATACACATACACACCAAAAAAAAAAAAAAAAAAAAAAAAAAAGAGTTCATTGCTATGTCAGTTGTTAGATGTAGATGTATGTTTGACAGAACTATTATTTCAGTATTTATTTCTATTCCATATTTGTAATGAAGCAGAAGGACAAGTTACATCCCTTATGATGTTAAGGATGCGATAGAATGTTTACCATCTGTTGCCAAAGAAAGATGTGAAAGAGCATTTGCTAAAATTAATTATTTCATTTAAATTTCAGTATCTTACATCCAAGAATCCCACAGTAACTAGCTGGGAAGCTCAATGAAACAGTCTGGGGCTGTTCTGAAGGACTGGGATACTCAGTGTAGTTTCAATGTCAGACATGGGCAAGCTGCAGGGGGAATCAAGGACCCCAGGCAAGCAATCCCCCAATGGCACGGAAGGGCTCCCATGTCAAACTGCACAACAGCTCACATTTCCAGCAAGGTTTAAGCAGGGGTTTGCAGCTCCTGACAGCAGTGCAGATGCCTGTATTGGGGTGCTGTGCTGCAGCTTCTTGCCTACTTCAGGAGCTCCTGCCTGCAACAGAGCAGAAGCAGGCACAAAGCTGGTGTCCCAAGAATGGGGAAGAGCCAGAGCAGTGTGCATGGGTACATGGCGGGGAACAAACAGGAGGGAGAGTGATCCATATGAGAGACTAGGATCGCTTCAGCCCCTAGTAAATCCACATCTGCCATGTACAAAATGAACTGGAGAACAGTAATGCTGGTCTGGCTTTCATGTAGTATTTTATTTATGAAAACTCATGCCTCAGGGATTCAGTCAGTCCCTTAATGACATTAGGAAGATTTTCCTTCCTTTTCTCTGCAGCACAAAACAGAGATGCATTCAGAGGGAGAGAAGGCATTTTTTTTTTCAGGACTGATTATATTGGTACACAGTAGAGATGGGACGCGGGAGAAGTCTCTCTGTTCTCTTTGCTACTGTACAGTGCACTTTCACAATGTGTATTCAGCTCACGATTTATTTCCATCACTAGATCTGGAAGGCATGAACTTTCTCTGCTGCCTTCAACAGATCATTCAGGACATTGTTGTTTCCTCTAATTGAAGTCTTTGGATTATAGAGGGAGATCAGTGTGCAATGTAACAGCCTTTGATATACAGAAAGGCACACTAGGTGATTAAATGGTATTCTTTGGCAAGCTGATCTGCTGAAATATCTTACTTGCACATTCACTACTCAAAGGAACAGACATGAACTTGAATGCAGAGGAATAAAACAGAAATGCAGACCGAGCTGTGGTGGAGTCACAGGCTCACAGGCAGAAGGAGTGCTCCATAGAATAAATATCATGGGCCAGGGGATCACTAACAGCAGATGTCCTACAGAAAAATCTAATACACCAGGTAAGCTTTATTCTGCACAGTAGGAATGGGAAGGAATCAGCTGCCTGAACACAGGCATGGTCCAGCAGTCTGAGTTATCCACACTAAACTGGCTGGTAGACCCAGACCTTTCTGTGGTTTTAGCTAGAAGCAACAGTGAATCTAAAAAATATTTCTTGACACATGAATACAAATTTAGGAACAGAAGTGCATTTAACAGTCATAAATGGTTTGGACTCTTAAATCCTCCTTTTATTCCCCAGGAAAGAGACTGGATCTATGCTAGATATGAAAAGGTGGAGACATCCTTTTTTGGAGACAAATTTTTAATCTCCATCTTTCCCTCATTTGTGAGGTTGTGGATGCCCCCTCCCTGGCAGCGTTCAAGGCCAGGCTGGATGGGGCTCTGAGCAACCTGATCTAGTGGGAGGTGTCCCTGCCCATGGCACAGGGGTTGGAACTAGACGATCTTTAAGATCCCTTCCAACCCAAACCATTCTATGATTCTATGATTCTATGATTCTATGATTCTATGATTCTATGATTTTTGTTAGCAGTTCCATGTTAAAAATGAAATGGCTAAATTTAGAAAAGGATATCTATGTATTGAAAAACTTCAATGGGCCTCTTAAATTACAGCAATGAGTTGGGGAATAGGCCTCATTTAAAACATGGAGACAAAGCAGTCAGATACCAAAGGGCATGGAATTGAGATGTATTGATACAGACAAAACACAGAATCAAAGAAAGATTTTAGTTTTGGCATGGACTTGCATCTTTTTGTAAAGGCGAATTTAGTATGAATGTATGTGGTGATACCATACTACTAGGTTGGATTAAAGCAAAAGACAGGATTGCATTTCTTTTCAAAGATATAATATGCCTCTGCAACCAATCCTTCTGCTTCTGAAGTTTAAAACACTGGTTTAGTCATAAAGCAACAAAAGCAAGCCTCCAGCAGTAAGCTATGCTCCTTCTTTTTTTCAGATTAGCTGCTTTGATAATTTGCCCTGAGAAAATACAGCTGCTGTATATGACAGAGGCAAAACAATACTATAAATGCTGAGCAAGACAGAAACAGAAGTTATGCATGGTTAACATTGGTCATGGTAGATAACACTGCTTAAGCAGGACTTGCAAGTCCTATATGTCCCACTGTCCACTGTAGCAGACATACACTGTAACAGTAGAGGAGCTTTGATGAAGAAAGGAGATATAAGGAAAACTGTTATTTTTTGCATCAGTATCTTTCCCTTGCACTTACAGGGTAGAGGTCAGATAAGTCAGTCAAGCCTGAAAAGTAATCAAGCAGACTATTAGCCACTTTCCTACAGCTCTGTCTGCAGGTGTGTGAATGGGTAGGGAAAGATCTTTATTTTCTTTCACGCCTCCATTTCTCACATCTCTCCTCTCTTTCTACAGATCTCAGTAGCAAAGCAAGTTTCCTGCACATTTGAAGCTCGGGAGTGAGACTTTCCTGTTTCTTTGGTACATCTGGATTCAGGAGGAGAGAAGGTTCCTGCTTTTAATTCGCTTTCTCCTCTTTCTGCTTTCTGCTTTAATGCTGCTCTCAGCAAGACCCCTGAGCTCCCTGGGGAAGAGGAGCCTGTGGAGTTTCTGCCGTGCTTCCAGCACAGATGCTGAGCAGCATGGCCTTTGTATACAGTGCCCCACAGTTGCATAACCAGGAGTTTTTACCTGCAAAGTGCAAACAGGGAGGGACACTGTTGATTCAAATGCTCCATATTAATGTATCATTAGTACAAGTGGACCTAGCATAAACTCATTTATTCTGCCCAATATGTGCATTAGTTTCCTTTTTTCTTTCCTCCAAAGTACTTGTCAAAGTAAGAAAAACATTCAGCTGAATTGTGATTATGGAAAATAGTTCTCCATAAGATATGGTAAACCCTCCCACTAAAATATTAATTAGTAAATGATAACAGTAAAATTTCAGGCATGTTTTTAATACTTAATTCATATCCTCTGACCCATAGTTTACTTTGTAAATATTTTCTAATCCAACAAAAAATGTGCTGCCAGCCTCATGTCATAATTCATGCAGATAGCAAAGAGGACTTCGTGCCTTTTAATAATGTGACTTCTCCATTTAATTAACTCCCTTAATATGTTAGTATCAAACAGGTTTTTTCCTAGCTCTTTTGTCTTTGTGTGACTAAAAATCTCTGTATACCATTCAGAACAGGTCAGCTTCCTCCCTCTCTCATAGCAACGAAATCCTGGCTACTTCTGAAGTGGATGTGCTAAATGGGAGGGATTTCACTTCATCTCTTGTTTCGTCAGCTTACACGAACAAAACACCACAGTTCTCCTTAGAATATTTTTTTCAGCAATGACCATTTTGTGTATGATGATAATTAGTTTGCTATGGATGATCACATCTACTCAATAATAACTATATATCAGTAATATAGTCTTTTTCGTATTCTTCCTAATTCAGTCATATATGGTATATACAGACATTCTCTTCCGTTTATTTTCTAGATGACGTGCAGATAGAGTATGAACTTCTGAAAAACTTCATTCTATTCTGTCTTAAATAAGACAACCACATTCTTGTCTGAATGTTTCACTTAGAAAAAGTCTTGATGCTAGCAATTTCTCGCACAGATACATTAAACATTATTTTGAACAGTCACCATTTTTTCCTGATAAAACTTACAATTTTTGCTAACATTGAGTCCAGTTCTGTAACTGTGATTCAAGCTGTGACCTCATTGGAATACTCTCACTCATTTCAGTAAATCTATTTGTGTTGGTGCTGTTCAATATTCTGCCCTGGGTCGTTGAATCAGACCATTAGCAAAGACATACAAATGTATGCCATTCAGCCATAGGCAACTCAAATCTCTTCATTTCTAAATTAATGAGCTTATCCTGCAGCATAAACAGCTCTTATTTTCCACAAAGCTATAAAAGAATGAACATGGTCAAGATTAAAATCTTCCTCTATTATGATGTCTGTTATTTTTTCATTAGCTGTTACTAAATTTTGTTGGGAATCCGAGAACGTTTTGTTGCTGAGTTCTGTGGTAAAATGTTTATTTCTACAAGGCAATATCTCCTGACCAGTTTTCTGAGTTTTGAGCTCCCTTCACCTCTAATGAAGCAACTTAGCAATAACAGAGCATTCAGCAGCTCCTGATAGACTTTTTACAGCAGCAGAACTAAAAGTGACTGTAAGAATATGCAAGATGAGGGGTCTGGAAAGAGGTTCTGAGACAAGCACTGCTAACACAACACTGTGCTCCTCAGAGTCAGGTAAGGAAATGTGGTGCATTGGTGACCAAGCTGCAACAATAAAGCTAGAAGAATAATATAATTTAGCAATTTTTTTGACCTGATGGTTAAAGGAAAAACTAAAATCATTTACAAGTTTGGTTTAGTAACATTGCCCAGATCTATTTACCTGCATTTACATTCATCTATAGGACCAGTGATGTTTCTGCAAGGAATGATGTCTACTGAGAAACAGAAGGCCTACTGCAGCTAAAGGGAAAGATCAGAACCTTCAGTGTGGCTGCAGTATGCATTGCCTGCGTTTTCCTTTCCCTCTCCTTGGACAAATAAGAGTGCTTCTAGTCTAGGTTACCATAGTTTCTGGTTTCCTTAGTAACGCCTTCAGGAGTATTCATGTGTTTATGTCAGTAGGAAAGTGGGTGAGGGTGTTATAAAATGAAATACAAACCTCTCAAACTTGAACTGAAAAAAAAATCCAGATTTTCTTCTTAATGAGGAACCAAATCAGACGAAACAAGCAAAGTCTCACTGGAGATGAACTGAAATAATTAAGACCGGGTATGGATTAACTCATGATGCCATCAAAGGACAAGTTTGTTCTCAGGTCAGAACCATTGAGGATCTCCAGGGTTAACCTGAAAGCTGAACAGGAGAAAAGCACACTTCTTGTTCTTGGGATGGGAATCTGGAGTTACGAACTTTGACTTGTATGAATGCTTCCTTTCTAGAGTATTGTTCTGTGGTAGCTACAAAGAAAGTAGTTACTCACTTCAGGTGTAGTACCAGTAAGTGAAAACAAGGCCAGTAAGAATTATGTGTTTTCTCTTAGCTTTACATAAGGATAATGGAAATGCTGTCGTAATAATAGACCTAGTAACATTTTACCTTTTACATTTTTAGTAAATTTGCTGAAGACATCAAGTTGGAAGGAGGTGTTGATCTGCCGGAGGGAAGGAAGGCTCTATAGAGTGATCTGGACAGGCTGGATAGATGGGCTGAGGCTAACTGCAATGAGGTTCAACAAGGCCAAGTGCTGGGTCCCACACTTCGGTCACAATAACCCCATGCAATTCTACAGGCTTGGGGCAGAGTGGCTGGAAAGCTGTGCAGAGAAAAAGGACCTGAGGGTGCTAGTTGACAGCCGACTGAATATGAGCCAGCAGCGTGCCCAGGTGGCCAAGAGGGCCAATGGCATCCTGGCTTGCATTAGAAGTAGTGTTGCCAGTAGGACAAGGCAGGTGATCACCCCCCTGTACTCCGCACTGGTGAGGCCACACCTCAAGTGCTGTGTTCAGTTTTGGGCCCCTCACTACAAGAAGGACATTGAAGCCCTGGAGCATGTCCAAAGAAGGGCAACAAAGTTGGTGAAGGGCCTGGAGCACAAGTCTTATGGGGAGCGGCTGAGGGAACTGGGGCTGTTTAGTCTGGACACAAGGAGGCTCAGGGGAGGCCCTATTGCTCTCTACAGCTACCTGAAAGGAGGTTGCAGTGAGGTGGGGGTTGGCCTTTTCTCCCAGGTAAATAGTGATAGGAAGAGAGGTAATGGCCTCAAGCTGCACCAGGGGAGGTTCAGGTTGGATGTTAGGAAAAACTTCTTCTCTGGGAGAGTGGTCAGGCATTGGAACAGGCTGTCCAGGGAGGTGGTGGAGTCTCCTTCCCTGGAGGTGCTCAAGAAATGTGTAGACATGGCACTGAGGGACATGGTTCAGTGGGCATAGTGGTGTTGGGTTGATGGTTGGACTCGATGATCTTAGAGGTCTTTTCCAACCTTTATGATTCTGTGATTCTATGATTTTGCATCCTCCTTTTACCCAATTGACACTAAATACCAAAATAACATGTTTTATGAATTAACCGGTTGATCTTGCTTTTTTTATCTGAGATAATGGATGTGCTCTTTAAATACTTGAGAATTAAAATGTGTATTTAAACTTAGAAACTGATTTTTGTTTGAAGAAAACTATTTTTTATTATTAGCCTTCACTGACCCTTATTGAAGTGCAAGTCATCTGTCCTGCCCTGGAAATAAACTTGTCATTAGAGTTGCTCTTTCACTCTTCTTGCTGAAGAGTCCTTTTTTGTTCAGAAGCTATGCAAACACTTACTGAAGCAGGTCTTAGCTAAACAGGATAAAATTGCATCTAAGAGAAAACATTTTTGCTAAGAGGGTGGCTGAGCACTGGAACAAGTTGCCCAGAGAGGCTGCAGATTTTCCATCCTTGGAGATGTTCCAAAACCGAGCTGGAGGTGGTTTTGGACAATGTGGTCCGAGCACAGAGGTGAGACTAGCTATCTCCAGAGCTCCTTTCCAACCTCAGCTCTTCTGTGACTCTGGGATTTTGAAGTGTGTGATGGGCAAGAAACTTGCTAAATGCATATTACTTAGAGAACTTGAAAAAGTCTAAGATTCATGTAAAGAGGCACCAGCAGCTGTAAAAATGATGCTTCATATATTTAATAGTTTCTTAAGTTAATTTAGAACATTTGGGAGTTTAAACTGCAGGTCTTCATGAGAATGATATTTCCGTATCAAAAATAGGTAATAGCACTAGTTGCAGTGATATTAAATGGGCCTATTGTCCTAACAACAACTTTGGTAATTACAGTATTTTTAATTATAGGAATTGGTCAACGTTAAAAGGATTAGAAGTTACAGTTGGAAATTCATTTTTATATTGCTAAAGGTACAGCTCTTGTCACATACAAACAGGAGAAAGGTGAAAGACAAGTAGATAGGCAAGTTGAGAGTAATATGAGGGATAAAATGCTGTTAGAAAGACAGCAACATAAACATTTATAGATTTTTTTTTGTTCCTATTTCCCAATTTTGTCCCTAAGCTGTCATTCTCCTGAACTGTTGATGGTTTGCTGTGTTTTTGAAGGACGAAAAGGCAAAGCTGTTGATAAAACCTTCTAATTTTTGCTCCTGTGCCAATGTTTTTTAACTTACAGTAGCAGATTGCAAAATACATTTTTTGATCTTTATCTAGCTGATTTTCAAAAAATAAAAAATTAAAGCATAGGTCAGCAACGATTGGTTTAGTTTCCTTCTATGAGCCTCTCCTCAGAAGTGATTTGAAAAGAAATTGAAGTTTTCACACACTGTAAATGAATGGAGCATTAGAAATAGCCTTCTTCTATACACAACACATTAAACATACATCTTTAATCAGGTAAGCAGTTTCAGTAGGTGGCTCCTAATTATCTGTTTGCTGCATTTCAGAGGTGATTTATTGATTGGGTTTCACTTAATTATCAGAGAGAGCTCTGCCGTTCAGTACACATACCTTCATTGATCACTTTAGTGTCCTTAGACTACTTTCTAATCATACCTTTGCCTGACATTTCACTGCCTTCAATCTTACAGAGTATTTACCTTAGCACAAAGAAGAGAATCAGAACAGTAATTAACATTTTGCATCTGTTTTGCTGAGATTAAAGTAACTACCTATTGTCTTCATCAAAAAACAGTCAGGTCTTTTTCCTTTGTATAAATGCTGCTAAAAACACATGGGAGCACATTACACCACTGAAAATCTGACCTCAGGAAAATCAGTGGGAATCTTTCTATTTAATTGAACAAACTTCAGATTGGATACTGAATAGCCATGGCTTGCATTATAGTCAAAGAAATCTCTTTCCTCTAAGAGGCAGAAGTGACTCCCCTGTGACTTCTAATGCTGTTTTTAAAGAGTAGCAAACTGCAAAGAGGAGATCGCAGAATAACAAAGAAATAATTGAAAATACCATTACCATGGTTTACTTCTTAGCTGCTGGTCGCAAAACTCAAGATACAGCTGAACTGAATTAAGAAGAANAAATGAATAAAGAAAAAAAGAAAAGAAAAGAAAAGAAAAGAAAAGAAAAGAAAAGAAAAGAAAAGAAAAGAAAAGAAAAGAAAAGAAAAGAAAAGAAAAGAAAAGAAAAGAAAAGAAAAGAAAAGAAAAGAAAAGAAAAGAAAAGAAAAGAAAAGAAAAGAAAAGGAGTACAAACAAAACATTTTTTCCCGCATGGAGTGTAGGTAATATGTTTCCAGACAACTAGGAGAATTTCCCTCCTCAGACATAAAAATTTTAGTCTGTAGAGCTATTTATAATTTCAGCATCATTTCTGGTTTACAAACTGAAACTACTCATGGATTAGGTAGAATTCTTTTAAATTAAATTATTAGTATAGCACATTCATGTTACAGCTAAGAGTAATATCTTTAGAAAGATACATATTATTGTATAATAAATATTCTTCTTACCAGAAGTGTGTTTATTTGGGATCTTGATCCTGACATTTGTTATTCAGTAAGCTGAAACAAACAAGTATTACTATTTTCTTTCATCTTCTCATGCTTTTGTTACTGACTTTTGGGTTGCATATGAAAAAATGGTGAGCACTCTTTAATGGAAAAAAAAAAAAAAAACACTACTGTTCAATTCATTGATTAGCAACTAGCTCTCATAGTAAAATTAAATATTTTCTAACACAGAAATATGTACATTATTTGTGTTACAGTACCATACATTGTGCAAAAAGCCACAGAACCATATACAAAGTATCCAGTACAGTATGTTACTAGGATGCCTTTCTCACACAGATCATATTTCAAACATTTCCCTTACAATACATTTCCATAAAATATCAGGTCTCAGAGGATTAGTATATCGATGCCTCTACTTTCAGTTTCAGGTACATGATTCGAGTGTCAAGAGGCTGTGGTTATCAGAACTCGTTGCCATCTGACAGGGTTTAAAATCTCATATAATTCAGGTCACATTCCAACTTCTTCCAGCAAGGGATGATACCCCCGCAACAAAGAGGTACACTAACTGGCACGCTTGGTGATGTCCTCAGGTAAAGGACCTTGAGTAACACTGGCTTAAATGATCTCTCAACATTCAGGATGCTACACAAGCCAGGGCTTAGGCAAAATGAGATGGGGAAATTTTCACGAACACTGTTCAGGACTGAAACTTGATCACACAAATGTTGCATTACCATAAAAAGCCCAGGTGATGGTCGTCTTTTGTACATGATGGCTATGTTTAACAGTTCTTATTCCTGAATGCTGGGTACAAGTACAGGGAATCTCTGCAAATCTTCAGCTACGAAATCAAACCAGCATCTCTGTATGATATTAATTTCAACAGAATATGACTGGTAAAGTTGTTGGAGAACGAGTAAGAAATGTGTCTTTTCCTGGTTAGACTACTTGTTTCTAGTAATTATGAGGTTTGTTCAGGTTCAGAAGCAAGCAAAGAAATTTGTGATTTGTGTTCCTTATTTTCACCCCCAGTAACCCACTGGCTCTGTGTATTTTTCTTTCTGAACCAGAAACACTCTATTTCCAAAGTAGTATCAAATAGATGCATTGTCAGTAACACTTAGAAAAATCCCTGCTCTTATACAGTTAATTAGTCTTGTTACATTAATTGAAAACCATTCAGAACCCAGATGTGAATGGAGGATGAGCTGGGCAAGCGGCCAAGCGGTATTAGGGAGTGATGCACAACGTGCCTGGCCGCAGCCTGCTGGAGGCAGCACCCTGCCTTCCCTGGGCACCCAGTCGGGCTACAATCCTATTCAGAAGTGTTACTGAGGAGCTACATATTTATTTTAAGTGATCACATTTAGTAGTGGTTATAATAATGAAAAAGGTGGAAAGCCTTTTGAAAGGCTTTCTGCAATAAGACGCAAGGAAGGTATCCTCTTCCAGTGACTGTAAGGGTGTATGTACAGAGAGCAGACTGTAATGACTGAGTGCTCTTCAGGTGATAGGTGTGCCCTCTTGTATTTGTTTGCAATACTCAGACCATATGTTCCTGGTTTGGTTCTTGGAATAACAGAATGTTAAAAAAATGTACATGTAATAAATAAAAAAGTAGAATTAATTTCCAAAGCAGAACCCAAATAAGATCAAATATTCTGTTTACACAGAGAAACTAATCTCTGTGGTGTGCCAAACAGGAAAAATAGGACTAGAGTGAAAGGATCACTGAATGTGAGGACACATTTGCTCAGCTCTTTCTGAACTTCCACTCTAGAAGAAAATACAAAATACAGTAATGAAGTACTATATGATGGCTTTCTCTTACTAAAAGGCAAAATTATACAAACATACAAAATCTGGAATTATATGTGCGTTTGGATTCCAGTTTATGGAAAATTGCATTAAATGTGCTTGTCTTAAGGAAAACAAATGTGTATGTAAGTAGTTAACTTTAGGAAAGCACCAAACTCCCACACAGCTTCTCTCTCCCTCCCCCTCCTTAACAATACAGGAGGAGAAAATATGATAGATAAACTCACAGGTTGGAAGTCTCGGAGATCACTAACAAGTTACCATCATGGGCAAAACAGACTCCACTTGGGCAAAAATAATGTAATATGTTGTCAATTAAAATAGGTTTAGGTAGTGAGAAACAAAGATCCAAACACGTTTCCACATTTTCTTCTTAGGCTCAGCTTCACTCATTCATTCCCAATTCTTTTTATTCTACAGTGGCTGGACTAGGAAATGTGTCTTCCCACAAAGGCATTGCCTTTTTAGAGCACTGGATACTACAGAGTTCATTCCAATGTCCCAAATAACATCTGGTTTGTAAGACGATTTAGCAATTAAGACTGTCATTAAATGCTATTGTTTGTTGCCACAGTGTACTTGCTCTGTTTTCTTCTCCTTTTTCCTCTGATATGTCATAAATTACTCTAATTCCAGATATCTTATTATAGGCATGATTAATCATTCATGTCCATCATCTTTGACTTTTTGCTGCTCTGACTTTTTTTCTCTTTTAACTATGGCTCATTTTGTGACCTGAGCTCTTTTTGTAATAATGGAAAAAAAACTGGGTTCAGGGCATGCATTTTGCTAAAATTGATGTTTGAATTATTAAATACAACTCTATTCCCCCATGTAATGAGAGGCAAGTAGAAAATGGAAGCTGTCTATAATTTAATTATAGTACATACAATAATAATCAGTTGTCATTAGGACTATGATTTTCACTGTGATGTGCAAATAGAGAAATACCCAATTCACTACAGTGAGATATTGTGTGGCTTACAGAGCAGGACTGGATCCTTCTTCTTTGTGAAAAACAAGACAGTTTATTTCTTTCTGGTATGTATTTCTTGTGACTGTATGTCACTCTGAACTTTTAACAGAACGAGGTGAATATATGGCATTAACAATCATCCCATTTAAAGAACTCCTAACTTAGAAATAATTTATTTTGAATGCAAATCCCAATAGATGGGCGTATTCTAGAAAAGGAATCAGAAACAGCATCCTTATCTCTAAGTGATGGCTATTTAAATCATGAGCTTGTGCTGCTGTTTTGAAAGTAAGTGCCATAGTCTCAGCTCTCTAATGACAGAAATTTGTTGATTATTACAGATCTTTACACAGTACTCAGGCAAATACTAAAACAGATTGATGATGCCAGGTTGACATAAACTAGAAGTGTTTCTGCTGCCAGTTTCAGATGCTTTGAAATAGTACCAGAGCAGAGCTCCAGTGGCTCCATCATATTGAGGACTGTTTTTAGCATTGTATACCTATGCAACAAAAAGTCCCAATCTCAGGCAGCCTACATCCCAAACATAAAATCTTCCTGTTGACCAAGTGAATGCTCGAGAGAAACTGTGAGATGTTCATTAACGTCATGCGAGGAAGGCGCGAAAGTTGCAAAGTCTAATGGTAGCTGTGCACCTGAGGTAGCGACTGGCAAGAAAGATGCCCATAGTCCACTGAAGCACAAATGGGAGCCGCTTGTGGCATTGTGCGGAGAAAAACATGCAGCATTGGAAATAACAGAAATAGCGTTCAAACATGTATAGCCTGTACTGAACATGTGTTGCTGGTTCTTGTGTACATGCTTTGCATACGAATAAAGTAATTAACCAATGAAAAAGGCACAGGATGGAAATTATAATCTATAGGATTTTGTCTAAGGAACTAATTAGACATATATGAAGGAGAGGTGTAATTTTGATTCAAGTTGCTGGAAAATCAACGCTATAGTGCTGCTGATGAAGCAGTAAACTACTGTTAATGATTTTTAGTTGCCATAGAGCCTTAATGAAGAAATACAAGAGGTGAACCAGGCCAGTCTTGAATCATTTCAGTCAGTATTTGTGGCTGGACAAGGCACAACAACTGATCAATACAAGAAACAGGATTAGACATGGGGGCTGGGGCAGTGAGCAATAGGCCAGGGCCCGTGAGGCATGCAGCACTGGCAGGTGAGGGCAACCAGCAGTGGTAGCTTTTTTAGTAGTAGGTGTGGGCAAACTCAGCCTTTCTTTACCACTCACCGCCAAACAAAAGGAATTTCCAAAACGTATTAGATAACATGGATTTTTTTTTTTTTGCAGATTTCACATTCAACAGAAGTCCAAAACCTACACAGAGATAATGACTGCCAGCTTCCACTGATATTAAGAAAGATTACTCTGCAGACCAGCTGAGTTGTCCCATTCGTTTGAAGAAACATATTCAAGGCTACCTGAAAAACACACAAAAACCAAACTCCAGATTCAAGACTGTACAGCACTGTTAACATACAACAGAAATCACAATCCGCTGCTTGCACCAGAGATTGCTAAAATAGGATGGGTTTAAGGCTTTATCTCTAAAACCGACATCATGAAATGAGACTAGCATGATGACATCAGTGGCTCTTCCCTTGTCCGCTAATGCAGTTACACCACCATAGAAGGCCACTAGGTTGGTCAGGCAGGAAAATCACAATACAATTTTTGAAAGCACGACTCAGGTGCATAACCTGTGGACTCAGAAACTAAAATGTACACCAGTTACTTACAGATCTACTCCACAGCCGCAGATAGTGATTGGAACTGTCTACCCTGTGCCAATGTAACTTCCCTGGGTGCCTTTGTAACTTCCCTGGGTGTCTTTGTCTCTTCTTTGCTAGATAAAACTGCAGTCTGAATTCTTCATAGTGCCTTGACCAAGCGTAAAAATAAGGACTTATGAACAGGACTTATGAACAGAATATGTCTTATATATCTTATGGTCAGAATATATCCTCCAAGCCCAATGTCTAGCAGGGACAAGTACACTCCACTTGTGTGTGCTACCAGAAAGGTTTTTGCCCCAGTAAAGCACAGAAACGATTCTATGTCCATTCCTTGCTTTTCACATCATGGATTTTCCACAGTATTTGCCTACAGAATGATATATTTATGCTGTGCTACCACAGATAAAATAAAATAAAATAAAATATATAAAAAAAATTTTTTTAGTTGTTTCTGCTTTCTTCCACTACAATTACAAATGCATTTGGGAGCATGGATGTTTAGAACTGCCTTCAGCAAGGCCACTGTATAGCTGTGCTGGCAAAAAACTCTGTATCACCACCAGCTTCTTATAGGAGCTCTGTCAAGAGTCTTTTAGTTATTTCTGCATTGTGAAAAAGAACATGTACAGAAATGAAAATTAGAATTTCTTTGCTCATAAGAAAGAAAATAGTAGGCAAAATACAAATCCACAAGCATTTCACTTCTGAAAAAATACACATTTCAGAATATGATATCAGCAAAAAGCCAATTACCCTCCATCTAAACATTTGTTTTTACACCTGTCATACAGGACTAAACATAGCCTGTTTCTGTGCTTCACTGCCATATGTTGCCAGTTTCTGAGTGCAGCGAAAGTGGTTTTAAATTTAAAAGGTTCTATGCAAATTCCAGCTGCTAATAGCACTAATTTTTATGTCCTAACAGGGTTTACTGCTTTATGTAGCTATTCAATTTGTGCTTGTAGTTACTTAAGGTATATTCAGGCATCTGATGACACTTGTCTAAATGTTCAATGGTATATTCATCCTGTGCACCTGTGAAAGGTTCTTGAGAAGAATGAAGTACAGCCAGCTACACATGGAAAATTGTCAGTTCGTATCAATCAGCTTGTTGCGAAATTGTGTGAGCCATTCCTTAAATGCATAGCATCCATTTAACCAACACTCACAGACTACATCTTCTCAAATAGAATTAAAATAATGTCCTTATTATTACACAGTTCCACAAGAAAAATGGGGTGTCCTGGAAGTCAGCTTGTGCCTCTCAACATCTTTGACAAGACCCTCTTGTTCCTACCCTGCACAAACAACCACCTTTAGGTCAGGAATGGAGTACACCCATGAGAAGATACCACTCTGCACACGAGGCAATGAAACTTCATCAGAACAAGGCTCCAATGAGTCCCAAAGAATGGCAGCCCCAGAAGACAACACTCATACAATGTACTGTTCCCAGAAGGAAAGGAATGAGTCCTTTCATGCCTTTACTCTTGTTCAGGAATGTTACAAACTCACAAGAGGGTTGCATCCCTACTGCAGTCACCTGAATTGCTTATCTTTATCCCAGCTGTTTCCCAGGTGAAGAATTTTAACAGAAGCTCTCAGCTCAGTCCAGATATTGCCTAATCACAGCTTTTCAGATCTGGTCTGCATCACCTTGCAGACCTTCCTCAGGATTAATTCTGTCCTTTTTTCCAAGAAAGTTCAGTCCAGGTAGAAAAGTCTGAGTGTTTTCTTCATTGGTAAGAAAAAAAAAGGGAAAAAAATAAAAAAAAAAAAAAAAAGGTAGAAGAAATGTTGTCACTACTACATCCCATCAGAAATACTTCAATTTTTGCCTTCCTGTTGTCTCTTCATAACACATTTCACACTTGGTGACCTTCCAGAGAATTACCTTTTTTTTCCATTCTCTTGTCCCTGAACCAGGAAATCTTTTATGTGCAACCCAAGTTCATGCTTATTTTTAAAAGTGTCTTTGGCCCTTCCTGGAGCACAGGGTATTCTCCAAAACTCTGGTCACAGCAGGGAAGAGGATTTGGAAAACCAAAGGATTTGGATATGACAATTAAAATCAAAATGTTACTTGATATTCCAAAATACCAATTAGTCATTTTCTTGAGCAATATGGAAGGTTCTAATGCACCTGCTGAAAGCAATATTGCAGCTATGATACTTGTGAAAAACACACACCTTTTTTGTCCCTCCTAAAAAGCATTGGGCGGAGAAAAATGGGAAAAAAAATACATGCTGAGGAGTGTCCTTCATCTTCAGGTGCGCAACTTGAAATATTTCAAGGAATTTTGAAGGAATTGATTTTCAGGAAGCCCCAAACTCCCTTCCTGAAGGCCAGCTCCTGCAAGGCACACTGGGCATTCACTGTCCACTGAAAGTAATTTCAAAAGTATTGGCCAAAACTGGTTTGCATTTTCTTAGCTCCTCAGTGAAACTGTCAGTTTGGCAGTTGCTCCTGTGAAGAGACATGTTAGAGGATGATTTGAGATTGCCTTTCCTTGAAACTCAGATCTGGCTCTAGCAATGAATTATATAAAGCTGTTAATCCAAAGCTTGTATAACTAGTGTGTAACTATTAACTTGTGTAATTTGTGGAACAGTTACATCATCCTATTTTGCATCCGCCTTTTTCTATTTTATGTAATGAAAGTGACATGAAAAGACCATCAAATAGGTATGGGACACATAATGATAAAAGGTTTTATAGGCATGATTCTGGGAAGACTATGTTCCTCACAAAGGAGTTACACAACTCATTCTTAGAAGTGCCAATAAAATCTTTATTCATCTCCTTCCCCACCCTTTCCCATCCACACACATGCTAGCACAAATTCTTATGCAGTATTTTGGAAGAACGGATGTTATTACATGGTCATATTTTCTGTTTGTCATTCACATAGTTTATCCATTCTTTGGTATCTATGTGAGGCTTTCAACAGATTCGTATGTATTTAAATATCTCTAAATTTCTTCTTTATCCTGTTCCTTCATTAGGTATTGGATTTTAAAATATTTCAGGTCAGGTCTGGAAATATTCATGGCTATGTCATCGTGTTCTGAGCATTAGGTCCTGTACAAGAGCATAACTGGAAACTTGTAGATTATTGCAGCGGACTACTGGGATTCCAGTCTCTCCTTAAACTTTTAAATCATTTGCAATAAAATTCCTATCTGGAGAGACTTTGGTCATAAAATCAAAATGTACATTTTTAGAGGTAGTCCTTTTAATTCATTTTGAATTTTTGCATCTTGCAGCAGAGAGCACAGGCTGATCTGGTAAGGCAGAACATAAACAGCCAAGCTGTCCTACAGATTTGCTTAGGGATTTCTTGGGACAGGGCAGGCAAACAAATTTCTGACTGCCTGACGCACACTACTTCTTCCTCTGAAGTCATGAATCATGGTTTCTGCCTTTCCCAGAGATTTACAGGTTATGTTTTCTTTTCAAAAAATTTTTCCTCAAATAAGAAATAAAAGTCATAAAGTAACAGAGTGTTTCTTGAACAGTACAATGGCAAAATTCAAACTGACAAAAGACAATCAGAGATTCCTGTGCAGCTTATTACAGCAGTTAGTACAGCTTCACAAAATCCAAAAAGGATTACATTTTTGGTAGTAAGACTTCTAATACATAGTAATTAATGCTGTTTTTAAACATTTAACTGAAAGACCTAGGAAAAAAAACTAAACTCATGGTTTAAGCCAACCATTAGGTTAGCATTTAACACCTGGTAAGATTTTTCTGCAGATGCTTGCTGAAGAAGTTTTGGTGACATCTTATTCAACCTGTGCTACTGGTCACTGACTCCTGGAAAAGTCTGGCTACAGGTGTGACCCGCTGTGTCAACTCCAGTATACATTTTTTGTTGTTTTTACATTGCCACAGTACCATAACTTCTCATACTGAAAAAGTGCTAAATAAACAAATTAGCCAAGCTGGAA
>VXAV01007080.1:63511-74492 GCA_013399715.1 Alectura lathami | reverse complement strand
AGACCTCAGGGGAAAAAAAAAAAAAAAAAAAGTCAGTTCTGCTTCAGTGTGTGAAACAAAGTGAAACACTTCTGGATCAATATAGAGAAGCACAGGAAAACCAGATTAACAGGTAGGATTGCTGTTTTCATTGTTTCCTTAGATGGGCCTCACCCATCGATGTTCCCAACACCAGAGCAGGCATAAAACAAGTCCTGAAGGGCAAAAGCAGCTGTTGATAAACCTTCCAAAATCACAGTCTGCAGCTGTTTCTACATGAAATCTGTAATAATATGAACAGGTAGTGAAGGCGAAGATGTTACAGAGCTCTCATGCAAGTACATTCTCTGCCATTTTATGAGATCAAATGGAGTATGTCTTTCTCTGTTTACTTAGTGCTGTCCTTAATGCAGAAAACCAAACAAGCCACTAATATACAGAGCTGAGTAAATAAGTGTAAGGTCCATGCAAAGTATGAGAGTGTAACTGAAATCACAGCATCTAAGGTTTGGGGTTGTTGCGGGGAGGGGAGTTAATTTTCAAAAATCCCTCTCGATTTGGAATATAAAAATGTTATTTATTTCATGGCAACTACCAGAGGGAGAAACATAGTGACCTTTGTGGAGAGAAAAGCAGTGTTGGTATGGACCTAGCCAGAAGTCTTAGTGGCTATCTCACTGGATTCTCTGTGAAGGAAAAATCCTTTGAGATATATATGTATATATTCCCTAAGCCTTTTCTATATACCCCACATATATATAGTGTCCTTAAGATAAATATCACCAGAAGACAAACTACTCTGAGACTTTTCTTGATGACTCAAAAAGAACGCTTCTGAAAGTGTTTGTAATGAAAAAAGAAAAAGGTGGGGGAGGATCTATACAGATAATAGTGACAAAATTTAGAGTCTCATTTTTATCTGAGCTGACACTCTGAGTACAGTTCATTTAGCCTGTGTGTTAAGATATGGAAGAACATCATTTTTTTATGGCTCAGCAACTTAGCCTTCAGACCCCCAGAGGTGGATTCTGTCTCTTTGAGGGCACCAGGTCAGTCCTCAATGAGAAGAGGAATCACCTTTCATGTTGGTGTCGGGTGTATGCTTCTCTAGCAGCAACTCGATGAGGAGAGACGGGATTTAAATCTCTTCCTTTCAGCCTAACTTAAAGCTAGACAGAAGTGTAGTTTGGTTGTTTGTTTGGGGGTTGTTTGTTTGTGTTGTTTGTTTGTTTTTTCCCTCATAAGTTGTAGCACAGATCACCAGTTGCCCCAAAAATCTTGCTTTAGAGACCTGCCAGCAACAAGTGGTGCTCAAAGCCTGTGTAACGAGCCAGATGCCAGCTCTCAGCAGCCTGTGCAAGGAATTATGTATTGGAGTCAGAAGCAAAATAACATACGTCAATATAGCACACAATGCTAGTGTAAGGGGCTGGGCGATCCCTGACCACTGTGTGATGTCAGAAACAAAGAAGGAAACTCACTTTACAAATGGATCATCCCCAGCCAGAGCTGGTCATGTGAAAGCAAACAAGGGAGTGCAGAATAGTGCTTAACTTTATATATGCAAGCAAGGGGGCTATAATAAACAAACAAACGCAGATTAACTGCTGTCACTCTTTTTTCCTGAGATGGTTTTGAGGCATTCAGAGCATTCAGCTCTGGTAAAGAAATCTGAGGATTATTTCATTTCAAGCAACCATAAAAGAGTACTAATTTTTAAAAGAGTACTGAATGCTGAAGTTTTCAGTGCCCAAGTTCATGCTGCAATAATTTATTGCCTGTACTGTTGCAGTTGGGAACGGAATATGACACTTTATGTCACAATACCCCACTAGCTCAATTCAGCACAAAGGCGCACCACTGCTGAAGGGGCTGAGCCTGTCTCCTGCTCCTTCCCAGTCCCTGTCCCCCTCTTTTCCTAGCATTAACACCCAGAGGTACTTGTGGTGAACCAGAGGGAGGTCTCATCTCCATGAAGATGACACAAGCATTGATCCCTGCCCAAGGGAATGGCAAGAACTAGCACCCAGGGCTGTGCCTTTCACACCACCCCGGCAACTATGGGTTGTTCCCATTAAACTGCTGTGGGACCCCCAGGTAATTGTTGCCACAGAAAACATCACAATGGCATGAGTAGACTGTTGCCTGCTGCATCTTTTCATGGGGTTGGTGATCTCTCAGCCACCTCTGGCAGCTTCTTTTTCTGCCTGACACTTCATATATTTTTTTGTTATTTAAGCTATTCAGCTGCACTAATCATAGTTATTCCAGCCTCATTACCTAATGAGAATTGCACATTGTCATCTTTATTAAATCCCTCTTTAAAAAAAAAAGAAAATAGTCATGCTTCTTACTGTACTTCTTTCCTCAAAGTTGAATAGGATGAGTTGATTCCCACTGTGTCTGCTAGAATAGGATGTGGGCTTAATAATAATGGCAGAAATCCCTGTCCAAATTAAATCAAAAGCATAACCTTCTCTGATTGCATTGCCGTTTCGATTAACCCATTGTCATTCAAATGCAAGGGTTTTGCTAAGAGAACTGCAAGCCTCCATTGTTTTCTGTGAACCAGCAATGCTGTTAGTGCCATGGCTTCCCCTTGTCAGCGCTGGTCCTGCAGTGCCTCCACCCCGCCATGATCCCCTCCAGCTGCCCTTAACACTAATTTCAAGACATGGAGAATTTGGCAGAGACCATTATGGTGCAGGGAATGGAACCACTGTGGTTAGTTAGGGCTTCACGAGGAAGCCCAGCTTACAGTGTCATAATACAAACATATAACTAATTAACTAAACAACGAAGAGGAGACATAAAACAGCTTCTTATGCCTGGGGAATTATAGAGCCTAAGGCTCAAATGGCAGCTTTAAATAAGTATTTCTTTGCTTTCGTTAAGACAGATTGTTTTATTTTAATATACATTTTATATTAAAATTAATGATAATGTATATTGGATTCTGCAGTTATAATTTGTATTTTCTGCTTTATGTGTCACTCACTCATTAGTTTCCTAAATAACAGAGAACACACTTAGTCAGTTGGCATTTTCCAGTGTTTTAATTGCCTGCTGTGATATAATTATTGTGACATTTTGGGATGTTTTTAACATCCTGAATTAAATATTCTGACATCCCACAGAGCACTTCATGAAAACAGTCAAACTGTATTCAAGTCATTAGGAGTCTACAGTTGTCATCTGATATTAAAACTATTTTTGACACAAAAAAAATGCAGGTAAAATTAAAGTATTTAACAACTTATATCTTATGTCAGTTTTCATTTTTAAAGTTGCTACACGTTATTAGACTATAATGAGTAATTGCAGATTTCAAAATAGTGTATTAATTTGCTTTTTATTTTCATTTTATTTTTTTTGGGTAGCTATCAAATAATGCTGCCTATTAAGCCCAATCTACAAAGCCCAATTTTTAGAGAATTCTCACTGTAAAATATGCTACACTTATTTTAAAATAATAAAAAACATCTGATTCACAATGGTTATGAACTACATTATATCTTTAAAAATAATTTTACTTGAACAACAAAAAAAAAAATGTTTACAACAATTAACATAAAGTGCTTTGACTTCCAGATTAGAATTTATTTCAGCGAACAATAATTGTTTAATGGATTGCAAGAAAAGAATGGCATATGCCAAATAAAATTTTGTGAATTAGCTCCTAAAAGGTGTAAGAATAACTAAGGCTTATATATTTAGAAAATAAATAGACATTTCCCTCCCTTGGTCTTTTCAGACCCATTTTTCAAATGGATTGGAAATTTCCCTGTATGTGCTAGGAGAGCATAGAAGAGGTTTTGAGAACCATGTGAGGCAATTAGAGTAGCTTCATTCAGCCTCCAGCCCAGCCTCTGCCTCTGCCACAGTGCTGCAGAAAAGCACAGACCTTGCAGGGACAGAAAGAGAAGTCGGGAGCATGATGGAGGGGGATGTCGCACTCCTGCAGTCTCCAGTTAATGCCTGGTCCCTAAGGAGTCGTACGCTCCCTTGTGCACAACGCTGTGCTAAATTGCACTAGAAAAACACGCAGACACAACTCAACCCTTCCCTTCCTCATGTGAGTCCAGCACAAGGTAGTCAAGTATGGCTCTAAACCAAAAGTTGTGTCTGGTCATTAGACACAATCTTAAAGAGCAATTTGATGTTTTAATAGACACCTAATGTTTGATTTATACTTAACACTGACACCGTACAAACTCAAAAATAAAATTCTCAGTTTGTACTCTGACATTTCAAGGTCTAAATAACGTTTTTCCTATCTTAACTGCAAATTTATTTATTCTGTAATATTAATCAAATTCCAAAAGATTGTCTGAATCTTTCTATAATAAAACTTAGAAATAAATGCAACACTGTAATCCTGGAGTAATATTCCACAAATTTTAAATGCAACCATGTATGTTTATGGAAAAACTGCACTGGCCTATTGAGTGACCAAGATAGAATCAGTGCAAGATGAGCAACAAGGTCAAGAGTTTTCAGTTTGTGTGGAAAGGCAGTAGTTGCCAGTTATCAGAATTGAAACTAGACGTGAGGAAGGAGCAGCCCTATTTCTCATTGGCATCAGTTTGATAGCAGGAACATAGAAAGCAAAGCTCTTCTGATTTCTTAAACATAATGCAGCATAATTTTCTAAATCAAATCAATTATCAGATACAAGTGAAGCAGACGATGGTATTACTGAGTGCAGTGTGTGCAAAATTATTGTCCATCACAACTTTAGTGAGAGCCCAGAGAGAGATAATGCAGTTACAACTCAGGGACAAATGTGAGGCAAGGATGTTACTTTTATATATATAATTACCTGTCTCTTCTGTGAGTTATAGCTTCACTTATATGACTACTTATTTACTTCATATCTTTCTGATAGTACACTGATGATTCGTATTGACTTGAGCATGCCCTGGTGTATTTACTGCGATACAATGCACTGAAATAACCCCAATGATACAATCAAAATGTTCAATTACCCAGCTGACATTTAATGCTGACACTCCATCCTCATGTCAAACTTCCCTGCAGACTTGAGTCTTTTTTGCTGAAATCGCATCTCCATTTTTATGCCTTTAGAACAGTTTAAATGAGTTAATTACTATTCCGAACAGCAGATGTGTGTTTTAGCAGCCACAGGATTTGCACTAATACGATATTTGCTCAAATATTCTGTTAAGTGAAACTTGAGCAGCAAGAATAAAGAACTAAGAAATAAGAGATTACAAATAACTCTCAAAATAAACTCACAAAAACACATTTATAGCCAGTAGCAGACCAGCGCTGATCTTATTTTACCCTAATTCTGAATCACTTTTGAATATATTAAAAGATCAGTGCAAGTGTCCCCAGCCGTATCAGTCCCATTGAAGGCTAAAGTCCTCATTGCAGCTGCTGTTCGGCCAGGCAACAGAGCACCGCAGCACTGCTTCATGCAGCTGAGCCCAAGGGAGACTTCAGCTCCCACTTGTAAGGAGTGTGCAAATAACCTGGCCCTGAGTTAGCTTTCCTTTCTACCTGCAAGCACTGTCAGGCAGGAAGATGGTGACAGATCACTGAAGTAGGAAAAAACTATCCAGAACAGCTGACTGAGATGCTAATTTGTGGGCACAAAACCGGAGGGTACTGAGGTTTTTAGTTTGAAACATCATCAGCTGACCCTGTACTCTATTGTGAGGTAGTATTAAAAACCAAAGAACAAGTCAAAAAACTGTTAAGTGCCAGAAACAAGGCTTTAAAAGGTCCTTCCAAAAGTTCTATGAGATACATTTTGCTGGAATACTTTTTAAGAAAAAAAAAAATATTTTTACGCTTGTGTGTTGAAAAATGCTAAAAGTCTCTTAATTTTCTAGAAGATCCACCTAACAAAAAAGGTCAATGCACTAGCAGTATCGCTTGTGACTTGCTCTGAGGTGGAGTGGAGTTACTGACATATCTTTACTTACATCGTTCTTTCAGACATATTGAAGTGATACCTGAGGTCAAGAGTAAAGCCTTGCTCATATTTCAACATTTTCAGATAAGGTGCTTCACTATTAATAAATTGGAATTGGGTCATTATCCTTACTGAAGGAAAATTACATTGGGGGCAGACACATTAGCATTTCAGTCCAATCAAAAATTAGTGTTCTCAAGCATATCATCTCCATGTACTGCTCTGCTTCACATTACAGAGCTGTTTTAGAGTGCAAGAGCTGGAGTTTTT
The DNA here is from genome assembly GCA_013399715.1 of Alectura lathami. Classification (NCBI taxonomy): domain Eukaryota; kingdom Metazoa; phylum Chordata; class Aves; order Galliformes; family Megapodiidae; genus Alectura; species Alectura lathami. The sequence goes on along the minus strand of VXAV01007080.1, from coordinate 68,299 downwards.
TCAGATGAATGTATGCTGGAAGGTACATTCCAAAGGCACGCCTAATGTTGTCTAGCCAGGAAAGCCTTGTAAAGCATGAATAACAGAGATATAAGCCCTGATCACCAATGTGTAACTCTGCAGATGCAAGGTGTGAAGCCACTTCCTGATGTGAACATCATTCTGATCAGAAAAGTGCCATGGAAGCTTTGGTATTTAAATGTACAAATCACTGAAAACCGGGATTTCTTTCTGGTGTACCTTCACTTCCCAGCTAACAAAGCCAGCAGGGCAATACAGACTTCACTCCTACCTCCATCTGCAGGGATTCAAATCTCTCCCTCTCCAGAAATATCTATGAACCTGTGGGTAATCTGGAGGAGAAGTTGCTCTCTGTTCATCATGCTGTCACGGTGGCATCACGCATAAAGAAATTTATGATAGACTGGATTGGAAAGATTGAGCTCAGTTCTAACTTATTGGTTAGGACATTTCTGTTAAAGATGGGAATGCTTGGTGACAGTCTGTGGGTAAATAGTTGTAGCTGCCATTGCAGAGAAAGGCATCCCCAGCACTGGTTTCAAAAAAACATTACAACTGCATTTTGCCAGGGCCTAATCCTGTAGTAAGCATTAAGGAGAATGCTTTGAGAATGCTTCCCACATCAAGCCGCTTAGAGGATTTGGTAAAGAAACAGTTCCCAGATCGCTGCCGGTCTGAGGGAGAACATAGGCAAGCCCCGAGCAGCCTAGGGCATGCACAAAAACACTACTCAGGATGTACTCGGACCTCTGAAGGTAAAGAAAGACGTTAAAGTGCATCTGGAATGAAATGGCTACTGAGCAAGGTCTTCTTGGATCATATTTTAAGGCTCATGGTCAGAAGCCCTTTATTCAAGCTAGTATCCGATCCCTGTGATTTTGAAGTAATTAGCACTGTCCCTATAAATAAACAGCAGGACCTTAGGAGAATAAACAGAGGCGGCTGCTCAGCAGGAACAAGGCTGACTGACTGAAGGCAGTGTAGGCTGCAGACCTTAGCAGCTCTACCAAGGCGGTGTGAACCCAGTGCGGGGCAGCCTGCTGCAGCCCCAGCCAGCACCGCTGCAGTCGGTAGGCAGAACCAGGAACGAACTTTGGTATGCACTTAAGTTCATTTCTAATTAGGAAAGTGGGTAAGTGGATGCTTAAAGTTAATCACCTACTTAAGTGCTTTCCTGAATTACAGCCATGCACTGCTATAAGCGATGAGTAAATCTTTACACAGACTCCATTTTATAATTCTGTACAGGAGGAGAGAAGGACAGTGTCCAGATTAAAGGAAGGGGGATGCAGCTGAGTGAATTCTATCCATGCTAGTTTTGTTAGCTTTCTTAATGCCGTCACACCAGCTTGACCTTTGTTTAGAAATCTGTTTCTTTTTTGTCATTTGAGATTGATATGTTTCTAAACAACGGACTATTTCTGGAGGGAAAAACATTTCTTCCTTCCCTTTTGCTTTTTTGTTTTTTCTTCAGGTTATAACAACTTTTACCATTCTTCTGTTGCTGAATAGATACAGTTGTTAGGTTTGCAGTGACTCAAGCTATAACTGCAGTGCATATGGCAGAGTGCTCTTTCCTGTCCCTCATCCTGGTGAAGCAGCTTTCAGAGTAAATATTTACAAAGAGATAATTTAAGTACGTTGTAATTACAATGTTCATTTTTAAAGAATTAGAAATACATGACGATGACATGATTAAATCACATTAAAAATATCAAAACAAATAAAACATGAGGTAATGTCAGTACGATCCTACTGATCATTGTTAAAAAACAAACCAACAACATTTATTCTTGAAAACAACCATTCAATACAGAATATTTTATGTTTTCTGAATTAATGCAGAAACCCTTCCACACCATTATGTTTATTAAACACTCCTCAATACCACTTAAAAAGTAGAATCCATATTGCCAGCTACTCTACAAAGCTCCCAGATTTTAGCAGATGCAGTTTACTCTGCTCAGATGAGAATCCTGAAGCACAGAATGAAGCCAGGTGCTGCTACAGCACGACCAAGTGCATCTCCTCATCCAGAGTTTGACCTTCACTCTCCAAAACTGGTGTTCAGGTTGCTAAATACTCACTGCATTTCACTTCAAAATGTAGCAAAACCATCCCTCTGCAGATTAGATATGAATTTTGGTAGCTGGTTTGCTTGTGTTTCACACAAAAGTCATAGTGGCTCTTTGCTTATGTACTTCTGCTGAATCGGTAACAATTGTACTTCACCTTGACTGAATGCCCCTGCAACCACAAGGAAATGTCCTTCCAGATGCCCCAGAGGGTGACTGTTATCCCATGTCCAGAATCTCTACCATCCCTTAGGTTTCTCTCTTTAGGTAGGCCTACTATATCATCTTTTCTTCTAGAGGGAGCACAACTGTGCTTCCAAGAGTAAATTGCAGCTAGAGAGGATGCAGCAAATTCCTGTGTTGGCCAGAACAACTGCAAACAGATGAGGAAACAATTTACAACCTATGTCATTCTGTACTGTTATAAAGAATTTGACTTTGATATAATTTTACTAGAAATACAGAACAATATATTTAATCCTTATTTGAAGATGTGAAGCATATGACAATGTAGTGGTTGAAAGGGAATCCTTAAAAAATTATCTCGTTCAGTGGGCCTCAGTAAAGCCTGACAGCTGGCTCAACACTATTTGATAGTTTCAAAAACTGAGCGCTATTTTGATGCTTTTGTTAACTATCTGAAAGCAAACAGATAAACCTATGGATGAAAATATCTGATGCAAGGATTGTTTGATTTGTCAGTGATGGTAACAAATTAGGCCCTGATTTTTAAATATAAGGTGGATCTTGGTATAGCCAAGTGGAAGACATTTAAAGGAAACGGTATTTTGTACAACAATCTAGGCAACAATGGTCAAAAAAATCCAGGGAAAGACCAAATGAGTTTCCCTAGAGAAGTTAACGTGAATCAAACAGTGATATTCTTGCAAGTTGTGTGTGTCTTTACCTGAAGTAATTTTACTTCTAGCATCTCACTCATGAGATTTTAAAAATTCTGCTACCTGTTCTTATCCTTTGTTTTTAAAGTGCATTGAGAAGCTAGAAAACAGGCCAGCAAGAATCACAGTAAATTAATAAATAAATAAAAATTTAAGAAAATGGTTTAGTTTGTGACTATAGTGCATAAACCCCTCTTTGCTCCCTCCCCCACATACCAGAGGCTTAATAATATGTTCTAAATATCTCTACAGCACCTTATCGAACCTGATTTTTCTCCTCTCATTTAATTAATGTGACTCCAAAATGTAATTGAATATATTTCATGGTGAAGCGTATTTCTTAAAATAAAGTTATCGTTGTTTACTTGATGAAAATACAATTTCTAGGACTATCTGAAAACTCTCACAAGTGTAGATCACCTTTAACAAAGGCATGAGGGGAAACAGAGGCTCTGCCAGTTCATTATGTTTTCCTGCCCAAATAGTCTGACATTTACCTAGCTCATGGGAAACCCAGAGCATGTTGTCCTCTCCCATAGGAGATTAAACTACACTTCTCCAAGTACTGAGAAGAGCCTGATGGTTATCATACTACAGAGGGCTTAGGGCAGTTCTTGCTTGTCTGTGGACTCAGATGCCCTTTTGTTTTACAGCTGTCCACTTTGTATAGATTAGCCAAATATTTGCATTGCCTACTTGGTGCTATCTGTATGTTACATGCAGGGCCCTACCCTGAGGGTTGGTCTTGGTTCATTCTTCTGCTTCACTTGTTTCTCCAGCTTGTTTTTGTCCCATACCTTCCCCTTGGCTTTTTGTCTTCTACTGCGTATGTGATTATCACCATATCCTGGACATGGTTCTTGTATCGTATCTATTAAATTAGTAACAGTGGTATTATTCCATTAGCAAACTCTGAAGTTTCATTTCTGTGAAACGAAATGCATTCCAAGTCATATATTCTGCACAAATCACTGACATATGTGATAAAATAATAATTATCAGTTAATGTTCAACTCTTTTCATATCAAGATGTCCTTAGGCAACACTGACTTGTCACTAGGTCACATGCCATATAAGACTCTGTTTATGACAATTTTGTTCAGAAGCATACTCAGGTACTCAAATTTAACAAACAATCAGACCACAGATGGCAGTTAATCTAGTCTTTGACTAAATTAATTGCTTTCATAATTGGGCACACATGCGGCTGTTTAAACATTAAGCACGGTGCTCTTAGGTATCTGTAACAAGATAAAGCATGGCTGTTTTAACCAAAAGTTTTGAGCATCTGGGAATAACAGGTGAGCGTGTCATTGGAAAAAGTAATGCAGTGATTTCTTTTCTCTGCAGGTCTAAATGCAACAGTAAGATTGCATGAGTTTGGTTACACTCAGGACATGTTTCATAACTGCATGGAGGTAGGAAACTTCTTACTGCTGTCACCTCACTGGGCATAGAATTAGCTTAAATATTTGTGAAATGACATGTTTTGTTAGTTTCCCCTACTCTTAATTGATTGTCCACATGTGAAAATAAGTGGAGAGGAGTTTTAGTTACTATTTGCTTAAGCTTTCTGGTGCTGGAGAATGCAAATCTCTTTAGAGCTGTGGCATATCTACCCAGTTCTGGGAAGGACTTTGATAATCAGAGTGAGAACATAATGGCTGTGGTAATGGGGATTTCGATCACCAGTGGAATACCAGGGAGTGGGGATTTTGCACTGGTGAACTTGTACACTTGCACAGCATTTTAGAAAAGTTACCTCTGTATCACTGCAAGCTGTGCTGACCTTG
>VXAV01007080.1:28722-52592 GCA_013399715.1 Alectura lathami | reverse complement strand
TTTTTTCTCTTCTTGCTGCGTGAGCTCTTGGATGCCTAGGACTGCTTGTTTGTTCCGACTGAACGGAGCTCTGCCTGCCTAGGGAGACAGAAATCCCTGATCGGGTAGCGCGCCCGTGTCAGCTCTGATCTGGCCGAGCGCTGGAAGGCATCTCGCTGTAACCGAGAGGACAGGCGGTGCTCGGTGTTTGTGCGTGTGGTCCGGGTACAGCCGAGAAGTGAATGCTTAAAGGCAGGTACAGTCCCAGGAGATGAGCTTTGTCGTGTTCTGGTGTTTCTGCTCGTTTTCTGTAACCTGGTAGTTGCTCCATGCAGGCTTTCAAACACTTCTAAACACCTGTTATGGCACCTGTGTGTGTGACACCTGTCTATACTTGCACTCTTCTTAATCCTTTGAGTTTCCTACTGATTAGGAAAGGAAACATATTTCCATATACATCATGAAAATCTCCCGTGGAAAGAATGCAGTTTAATGACAATATGTAGGGAGACCAAGTTCATCAGCATGGGTGTTGTGCTGAACTTGAATGTGATGGACTGCCAGCTCACAAATTACATGTAACCAGGGGAGCAGCCACTTCACATCTTCCTTGGTGACATTCAGTTCTAAATCTCAGCTGGCATCCTAAAAGGCTGTTTGATAACTGGAGGGACTTTGAGCTGGTTGTCTGTGCTATCAGATGCATTCAGGGAACACAATTACACCTGAGTAGCACAGGAAAGGACTGCAAAGAAGGGCAGTGAGCGCTCTGTGAGATGAAACATCGCTGTGGACTGGGACCTCTGCTGGGCAGATCTGTTGTGTTTGAGAAACTTCTTCCAAGTCATTTTTGGGTTGCTCTTTCACTGAGACTTGTTTAAAACCAGAACATAATTATTTACACTTCACACAAATGCTGTTGTGTTGTCATTTCACGCTCTTGTTCCAGCCAAAAGGAAATGTCTTTTTAGGATATAATTTCTTCGTATATTCATTATGCAAAATTCAATTAATAGAGAAGAGCCCCATAGTATGTGATTAGCAGCTGCTAAGGAGGAGGGATGTAGGTTATGGTTTAATAGTTAGTCAAGAGCTATCTCGAGTAAGAGCTGTTACTTGGCATGCCTGTTGAGCAGCCCTTATCAGAGAGAGAGTAAACAGTGGCAAGGAAGTGGGTAGTCAGGGTAATGGAGGTAGAATGCACTTAAATGTTTTTTTTTCTTTAATGCCTTGAAATTCTGTAGTGTTAGCTTCTATCAGTCAGCAAAACATCCTCAAAAATATGAAAAGTCTTGCCAACAGCAGTGTTAACTGGAAGGTCTGAAGGGGGGGGAAAAAAAACCTATAAGTCATTCTGCCTTAGCAATTTTTTTATTACAAAAATTGTTAGAAGCTGTTGTAGCTTTGTGGACTGTAATTTGTCAAGCATTATATTAAGAGAATGAAATAAGAAAGTAGAATGTGCTCATCCAGAGGGCTAGCTGATGACAACATTGTTTTGATGTTTTACATCATTTACCGTATTGATAAAAATTTCATGCATGCATTTCTGTAGTATAGTGTTACCTGAGCACCTTGAAATCCTTGGTATGTGAAGGACGCCTCATCTGCGTGCTTTATGGAAATGGTAAACTGAGCCAGAGGTAATCCTTCCAAGACAAGACGGTGATTGCCCAGCTTGAGGCTAATAGTCAACAGATTGTTCATGTCTGCAACAGCAAGGTAGAAATAACTCAGTTGGCTGGAGTGCGCTGTTTGCTTGAGGGTCAGTACTGGTTAGAGACCTCTGCTTCAAGGGCTCCATTGCTGAATGGTGGTGGTGGTGGTGGTTGTTGTTTTTAATCAGACCCTCATTGCAGGCTTGAATTTTTGCATGGGTTTGAGAATTAAAAGCTTGTTTCTTGCCAGCCTATTATGTTAATTAGTGACTTGTGGAATATTACTTTGGGTCCTGGGTTAAAATGTTCAAGCACATAAAGAGAAAACCATTGATAAAATTTCACTGAAATTACCAAGAATTCTGTTACACAGTACCTAAATGTAACATGAAGGGTTTCTTTTTTGTACCATCAAATACAATCCGGTGGATTGTATTTACATAAATCTTAAATAGGTATGCAGTATGAAATAGCTGTTCAGATGGCTTTATGTGGAGCACTAACATTCCTAAGGTGCCTAGGCTTCTTATGGACGTACCTCGCTCTTACAAGACTCAGTCCAGATTCAGGTGCTCTTAGAAGTTGTCTGCAGATCCTGATTCTGTAGGTGCTCTTACATTGTGCGTAATATGTGCCAACAAGTGCTGTTTGCAGCCTGGCTTATGGATATGTTTTCTCCTAGGTATGGTCTTTTGTGAAGTGAGTAACAAATAAGAGACCCTAATTCCAGATTCTGTGTTCATGAAAAACTGCCTGAAAGGTACCTCAGCTCTGAGCTATCTTGTCCAGCGACAAATTTTGCAGTGGTTCAAATTGAAAAATAATTTGTAGAAGTGTGTACCGGAATGGCTCAAAAACCCAGTTTGTTGCCTTTTGATTTAAAATTTTGTGATGTGAATTGCTTAAATTCTGTTGGGTTAAGAGCCTTTGGTGTGGAGCAGTACAAGTCCAGCTTCCAACTGTAGTCAGCCTTAAGAAGCAGGCTTTACTCAATTCTCTGAAACAGTCATTGATCCCACTGATCAATTTTATTGGAGCGTTACAGGTAAAGTGTTGGCAAATATGTAGAGTGCACGTAACTTTCATGACATGGGCACAGAGGGGAGACCTAGTGAAAGCTGTAGCACAAACTGATGCTTTTTTTTTTTTTAATGTTACCACTGTATCTTATTAACTAAGTGCGCTGCTGTAACTTGAAACATCTTAATGGAGAGTGCCAGGTATCTCGTCATGGGAGCTAAAATTCTCTCACTAGGGCCTTACATCGTATTGTGAAAATATGAAAGACAACAAATAATCTTTCACTGTGGAAATTAAAGACTTTAATAGTATGTCAACTAAATCTTAAAATAAATGCATTGTTATTTGGGGGAAGAATAGAAGTTGTACCGATCCTTTGATGCAGCTCACATTTGACAGGAAATAGCCTTGGTATTGCTTTCTTAGGAAAACTGAAAAGATGATGGAAATGAAAATCTTTTTTTTGTATGGTTGTGAAATCATTTCATCTCCTTTACTCTGTCACTTCAGACATTTTTCTTTCTAAACCAGTATACATCAGTGCACCTAATTCTGTTTGTTCTCTTCTGACGATTCTAAGCTTTCAACAGTTATTTTGAAAATATTTGAACTTCTGCTCCAGTTTGTTCTTTTTGAACAAGTTCAAGTGTACTTTCCTGGAAAAGGAATTTCCCCAAACGAAAGGTTTATGACTACTGCATTTGGTATCACCTCCACACTCACAACACTCCTGTTAGCTGCTTCCTGTCTTTATTCATGCAGTAGGGAGGAGTGCTCTTGCTTCCACTGTGTCTGTAAGTGCTCTGCAGCATGTTACTGGGTTTTTGTTTGTTCTGTAATGCCACTGCAGTTGTAGGTGCCACAGCAGTGGTGGCAGAGCTAATTATTCTACTGTACTTCGGTTATGTTGTCTGTCAGGTACTGGTTGCTTTGATGGCTCAGTGCTCTGTTACCTGTCAAGCCACTAACAGACTGAATGCAAGAATGATATCAAAATGATACCTGCTTTGAACTCTTTTGCTTCCGTGGCATTCTAGGTTCTTTAAACAGCAAACAAGCTAACTACAGCTATAAAGTCATCATCCAATATGAGCAGTAATACTGGTAAGATTTTCCTGGGGTTCTGTCATACTTTGAGCTATGATGTGAAACTCCTGGTACAACTCCAGTCTCCAACAGATAAGGGAGGTAATCTAAGGTCCCTTCCAACTCCTGTGGTTCTGTGAAGTGTTACTCTGAATTTTGGAAGGAGAACAGTCACAGAATGGTTAAGGTTGGAAGGGACCTCTGGATGTCACTTGGTCCCACCCGTTTCAGTAGTGACACCCAGAGCAGGGTGCCTAGGACCACATCCAGGTGGCTTCTGAAGATTTCCAAGGAGGAGACCATACAGCCTGTGGGCAGTCTGTGCCAGTGCTCTGTCACCTGCACAGCACAGCAGTGCTGTTTGGTCTTCAGATGGAACCTCCTGTGCCCCAGTTTGTGCCCAATGCATCTTCTCCAGGCACCAAAGAAAAGACCCTGGATCTGTCTTCTTTGCACCCTCCGTACAGGTATTTACAGACATGGCAGAGATCCCTCTGAGCCTCCTCTTCTCCAGGCTGAGCTGTCCCAGCTCTCTCAGCCTGTCCTCACAGGAGGGGTGCTCCAGCCCTGTCATCATCTTGGTGGCCATCCTTTGAACTCTGTTCAGGAAGTCCAGGCCTCATGTGCTGAGGGTCCCAGAACTGGACAGCACTCCAGATGTGGGCTGCCCAGTGCTAAGCAGGGAGCAAGGATTGCCTCTTGACCTGCTGGTGGTACTTTGCCTCATACAGCAGGGCTTAAGGCTAGATCAGAATCGCAGCACAGGTTCACAAGCAGTTCCTGGTATGGAATTGCTCAGATTGGTATTGCAGAGTTCAAGTCAGAATTAATGAACACCTTGTATTATGAAACCACAATCTAAAAGTATAGTGAAATGTCACCTTGCATCATTAAGTCTCATGGAACTGTTACCAGAATCCCAACTGCATGCTCCTCTCCTGCTGCTCATATGCTTGTATCAGCACTTGCTGGACTCCAGTCTGATCTGCTTTATCTCACTAACTGGTCAGTTCTCAGTTTGAGAACTAGTGGTTTGCAAAAAAAAAATAAATCTGAGTGCTGGTGGTAGCACAAGGAGAGGAGCGGGACTGTGTGACAGAAGCTGGATGGATAGCAGCAGAAATAAATCATCGGGCTGGTTTAGCTGCCTGCAGCACTATCGGCTGACAGGGATGGAATACAGTCCGAAATGTACCATCGTTATTTCCCCTTAAATAATCAGGTTGAGAAAAAAGTTGGACACAGTACATGTATATATGTCATTGGAAGTGGCTACAGTGTATCACAAGCTGTCTTTAGATTGAAATATGAGAAAACACATGGGACTTACTTTGTTGGTGTTGGAATATCTTTGTTTTAAATATATAGTGTTACATCAGCTTCTTTTCCATGTGTTCTCAAAGCCTTTTTAATGCATCAGCTCTTCTCTCAAAGTCATTGCCTGCTGCTGTTGTCATGTATTTTTGAAGGGATATCTTATATTGGGTTCTTGTGAGAAATTTTTACCTGGGAAAACAAAACAAGAAAAGTTACAGTAATAATATCCAAAGGCTTGGTTTAAAAAGCAGATGTGTGGAAATGCTTTGTACATGTATAAGATGCTGGAGTATTTCACTGATCTGTTGTGAACCTGCAATTGCAAGAATGCATGGAGCATAATTTTATGGAAAGCAAAACTGTATATGTTACACAGACCATGCAGGATGGAAGCAATGCTTTGTCTGAATCATCTCCACTCAGAAGTGTGGTGTGGAGCGTACAAGTAAATATACTTGTCTTTAGTATCGTGGATAAAACCTGTGATTGCTTTTTGTGCTCCTTATGTCTGGATCTAGGTGCAATCTGATCTAGGTGTTCCTGCTTCGGCAGGAGGATTGGACTAGATGATCTTTCGAGGTCTCTTCCAATCTCTAACATTCTGTGATTCTGTGGATACTGGTATATGGAAGCAGTTCAAGTTTCGAGTGTTCCCAGAAAGTGCTGTAATCTTTCTCTATGGTTTTAGGTTAGGTTTAGCTTGAACTTTCTTATTGTATGTTCTTGTATGGTAGCTGTTTATCTTTTGTGATGGATAGCAAGCTGAGAAACACGAACTCTGCTAGTCTTCCTGCATTGTAGGCACTAAGCTTCTTAAGCTGTAACTTCTGTAAACAAACAGAAAAATGGAATGGAGGTGTTTGTAATTGCAGCTCCAGTCTCAGTTTCTACTTTGAACTGAGATTTAGTAGATCTGTACTAACCAGTGAAGTTGGTAATTTCTGTTCTTGTGTTAATGCATAACACAATTTTATTTTTTTCCCTTTCTGGACTGATTGTTCCTTCCTTCATGATTTATGTAGGCTAGTGTGGGGATCAATTCATTAAACTGCCTGACAAACTAAATTGTAAAATTAATCTCGCTGAAGGCTAACCTGGCAAACATGAGGGGAAACATGGCAGGAGAAAGAGAAGGGAAGGAAGGGTCAGAGCTAGTTGAACTTGCCTTCCTCTCGTCATCAGCTTTACAACATACCTGTTGTTTCTCCTTCGGAGTCAAGTGTAAGTGGCTTCACTGGAGAGAACAAGGTTGCTGTTTTTTAGTAGCTGCCTCTTGTAGCAAAAGTTTTTTGGGGTTTTCAAAATGAGCTGGATACTAAACTGGCTGAACAGCAGACTAATCAACAAGATTGGCGAGAATAAGATTACAGTACTGCAAGCAGTAATGCTTCTGCTTGTTCTCCCTTTGTGGTGGAACAGGTCTGATCTAATAGTGAACTGCCCCTCTGTTTTACATTGTTTTGAGGGACCTACTATGATTTCTGTTGTAAATTTTCCATTGAGTCTGCTGAACTGGCTTTCTGTGGTAATAAGCACGAGTAGTTGTGTAAAGGGGAAAGAATAGGGGTTTGTCATGCTGATGGATTTATCAGATCAGTTTATGCTATTGAGGGGCTGTATTCCAATTACTGGCAAGTAGCCAGGGCTCATACTGCCTACAACTACAATGGGAAAAATTAGTACTGCTTCCCCTTATATGTCCTTGCCTTTTTTATTTCTCAGCTGTATTATATGGGTGTTTTGAATAGATAGTTACAATGGATCCCTTCTTCTTTAGTATGACTCAAGTATCGAGGCAAAAACAAGCTTGTTATTCTAACCTTTAGAGTTTAGTATGTTTGTGTGCGGTGTAGGGGTCAGCCAGAGCTTCATAGGCTTCACTAACTTCTTTGTTCTAGTTAGGACTTTGTCTTTCGAATTGCTCTTGAACCTTGCTCTCTTCCATATACTTGGAGGAAACTTTGATAGGGTGGAACATTGATAGAGAACTGGATTTGAGATTGACATTTAGGCTCCTGAAAAATAGGATGGCATTAAATTTAGTTACCATATATTCTGGAAGAGACTGAAAAGCTTGTTTGAGGGTGTAAAGTTATTATGTGATGCATCTTTTTGTCACTACCAATCTACCACTTTATGCCTTTAGCAGATGGAAGGATAGAGAAGCCATGAAGAAGGGAGAGCAGAGAAAATGAATGTAGTGGCTCATCTGTTTAAGACTGTGAGGGAGTAGAGGATGTGTTAGAGTAGGATATTCTGAGTCTGCAGAAATGTGTCCTTGAGTGGTAGAGGTTGAATCCCTTGTTGGTGGATGTGGTCACCTGACTTCTCAGATCAAAGATCCATGTGGCAAGTCGTCATATTTCTCTTTGCACTATTGGCACAAACCTGGTTCCTGTGTAATACCTTGAAGGTGGAATAACCTCATCTTAGATAAGTGCTTTCTTTCTTCCGAAATTCTTCTGAGGGCTCAACTGTTACTTTTGGTTCTCAACATGCATCTAGGCTGACATCTGTGTTGCCATGTTGTGTTGTAGGGCTGAGAGTTGGGCAGATGTCACTAGATGTAAATTCTTAATTTTTTGTGAGGTCTGTTGGTAAATTGAAGGTCACTGAGTCTGTAACCTCTTCAACTAAGTTTCTCTGCTTTCACAGAATCATAGAATGGCTTGGGTTGGAAGGGACCTCAGAGATCATCTAGTTCCAACCCCCCTGCCGTGGACAGGGCTGCCAGCCACCAGCTCACTAGATCAAACTGCCCAGGAACCCATCCAGCCTGGCCTTGAACACAGCCAGGGATGGGGCATCTTTCAGGTCCTATATAACTCAGTGGTGTCCTGTCTTTCAAATATGGGATGCCCTAGCCTTTGTGGTAGCTAGGGATCACTCACATCTAAAGAGCTCTTCATTGGGAATACTTGCTATTTTGCCATGTATCTTATACTGAAATGGTACAGACTATTTTTTTAAAATGCCCAATTTTCAGATTATAAATATTTATCTTCCTCACTCCGTAAGTTCCAGCTTCTTCAAACCATCTTAGTTAACGGTGATGGTTATGCTTTAAGATTTTAATTCACCTCTATTGTAATTCCACTGCTTTATAAGCTAACTCTAGTCAGAGGGCAGTGTTACTAATCCTGTGTTGAATATGCTGCTGCTTTTCATAACTTCTGTTTAAAAAAAGCTTTGTAGATAATATTAAAAGCTTTATTTTTCATTCTAGAAAAACAATATAATGCCAGGTTAAACTACTGCTGTGTATCTCTGAGTAATGAACTAATACTGCTGCCATATGTAAACGGATTATGGAAAGGTACTCTTTTGTGACCTGCAGATTGGATGCAGGTCTTCTGGTGGGGAAAAGAAAAGTCTACTTGAGATCTGCTGCTGCCTTAAGGTGCTCTGTGTGAAGTGCCAGCTGGGCCAAAATCAGTCTCAAAACTTTGCTGTGCTGCCTGCTGTATAAGGCAGAGGCTGTGGACTTCCTCTGACTGGTTCATGCTCCTTGAATCTTCTTATTCCTGGGCCACCCTATCTTTCTATCCTTCAATTTTAATAAGCAATAATTTCCTCTTTGACTTCTTTAAATTGCCAAATTGTCCACTTCCAACCTTTCCTTTTTGTCTCTTGTCTGTGACTTTAAAACAATTTTGACAACTGTCTCCACAAAAAAATTTCTCTCAGCTTTTGGTGTTTTTTTTCTTTAGTATGTTTTCATATGGAGAGACCTCACAATTGATTTGTATCACACTAAAGATGTGCTCGCCGAGGGAAGTTACCCTTTCTGTCTTCCAGTCCAAGAGAGTTCTGTGATGTCTTCCTCTAAGTGTCTAGTCCACTCAGGTATTGCTGCTAGATACTGTGTTGTGGTGCTTGAGGGAAAGGATTCTTCGTTCCACCTTATTCAGGAAATGTCAGCCTATGGTGATCTTGCTATGTCGAGAATTGCGCTGTCTTCTTATTGCAGACTGCTGTGGACTTGTCAGTACTCATGTGAAAGGATGTAACTGTTCTCTTCTGGTAAATGGATTCCAAACTCATTCTGGCTGGAAGTATCCCTGGTTCTAGTTTGAATTTATACCCACCGTATATGTATTGTAGCAACACTTTCATTTGGAGTTCTTCCTTATGCTTTCCCTTTCTGTTTTTCCCCTTTTGCCTTCAATATTTATTCTTCCTCAGATATTCTTAATTATTTAATGTGCTGAAAAACATATTAGCGGATGAGTACTAATGACTCAAGCCACTGTATTGGATTTGAGTTTTAAACAAGTAGTTCAGACAAGTGAAAAGTGTAGCTACAAATGTATATGCTAATGCAGGCTGTTAATTGCTGGTGTTCAAAGTTTTCCATCTGCAACATGGTACAATCCCAGTTGCAGTGTAGAGGCTATAATAAGTTCTTGTGAACTCTTTGAGTAGCCTTGCCTTTCCTTCTGTTACAGTTTGAGTTCTACAGAGTCATTTTAAACAGTATTGCAAACAAAGAATAGCCAGGGCCACGTTCAGTAGGGTTTGTGGTAATGTCTCTTGTCTGCTTCATCAGATAAGAACAGCCCTACTAGGTCAGGGCACATCTGCCTAGTCTAGGAACTGTTGGGTGCAGCCAGTGGTGGACTGCAAGGGAAAAACAGTACTTGAGAAATATCTTCCAGCCTTTGACTCAATTTTTTTCCTTCAGGGAAAGTTTTCTTAACTTCAATAACTGATTGACTAGATTATTCTACTGTAGGTTACTGTTAATATTGTGTGGGGGTGTTTCTTTTTTTTTTTTTTTTGAAGCAACACTTTAGCTTGTCTACAGTGTCCTCTGGTTATGAGCTCTGCATTTTTGCAAGTTGAAAAGTTCCTTGTAGAGAATTTATTTAAAATTGATGATAATTCTTCCCTCTTTTCTTGTTTTCTTAGTTCTGCTTGCTTCTTAAGAGGTGAAGCTAGCATTACATGTTGTATTCAAGATCACATCAGGTCATGTGGTGACAAACCAGGGAGCAATGCACAAGATATTCCTTTAAGAAGTCATGCCATTTACCGAGCTCATTCTTTTACTGAACAATGTATTTGCGCCTCAGGATGAAGATAAAGTGATGAGTCGGTTCAGAGCCTGCTACTGTTGAGTATGAAGATTAGCTTTTTCTGCTATTTAGCTTAATGTTTATTCACTTCTGGGAATCCTCTTTCACCTTGACACCTCCATATTTTGAAGTTCCCCTGGTGTTACCTTTGTAGAATCATAGAATGGCTTGGGCTGGAAGGGACCTCAGAGGTCATCTAGTTCCAAGCCCCCTGCCGTAGACAGGGCTGCCAGCCACTAGCTCACTAGATCAAACTGCCCAGGAACCCATCCAGCCTGGCCTTGAACACAGCCAGGGATGGGGCATCCACAGCTTCTCTGGGCAGCCTGTTCCAGAGCCTCACCACTCTCTCAGGGAAGAATTTCTTCCTGATGTCCAACCTAAACCTCCCCTCTTTCAGTTTTAGCCCATTCCCCCTTGTCCTACCATTATCCACCTGTGTAAAAAGTCGGTCCCCCTCTTGCCTGTAAGCTCCTTTCAAGTATTGGAAGGCCACAATGAGGTCTGCCTGGAGCCTTCTGTTTTCCAAGCTAAGCAATCCCATCTCCCTCAACCTTTCCTCATAGGAGAGGTGCTCCAGCCCTCTGATCATTTTGGTGGCCCTCCTCTGGACCCGCTCCAACAGCTCCACATCCCCTCTGTACTGGGGGCCCCAGGCCTGGACACAGCACTCCAGGTGAGGCCTTCCAAGGGCAGAGTAGAGGGGGACGATCACCTCCCTCTCCCTGCTGGCCACCCCTCTCTTGATGCAGCCCAGGATGCCATTGGCCTTCCTGGCTGCAAGAGCGCACTGCCGGCTCATGGCCAGCTTTTCGTCAATCACAACGCCCAAGTCCTTCTCCGCAGGGCTGCTCTCAAGGAGTTCTTCTCCCAGTCTGTACACACACCTGGGATTGCCCCGACCCAAGTGCAACACCTTGCACTTGGCCTTGTTGAACCTCATCAGGTTCTCGTGGGCCCACTTTTCCAGCCTGTCCAGGTCCCTCTGGATGGCATCCCTTCCTTCAGGGGTATCAACTGCACCACTCAGCTTGGTGTCATCAGCAAACTTGCTGAGGGTGCACTCGATCCCACAGTCTAAGTCGTCAATAAAGATGCTGAAGAGCACCAGTCCCAAGACGGACCCCTGGGGGACACAACTCATGACCAGCCTCCCCCTGCATGTAGAGACATTGACTACAACCCTTTGGCTGTGACCCTCCAGCCAGTTCTTTATCCAACCATCAAATCCATATCTCTCCAGTTTAGAGATAAGGATATGGTGCGGGACTGTGTCAAAGGCCTTGCACAAATCCAGGTAGACGACTTCCGTCGCCCTTCCTTTGTCCACCGATGCCGTCACTCCATCATAGAAGGCCACCAGATTGGTCAGGCACGACCTGCCCTTGGTGAAGCCATGCTGGCTGTCTCGGATCACCTCCTCATCTCGCATGTGCCTTAGCATCTCCTCCAGGAGGATCCGCTCCATGATCTTCCCAGGCACAGACGTGAGTCTCACCTGCCTGTAGTTCCCCGGGTCTTCCTTTCTCTCTTTCTTAAAAATGGGAGAGAGATTTCCTGTTTTCCAGTCATGGGGGGTCTCACCTGACAGCCACGGATCTTAGAATCTTCTCAGAATCTCTCTGCTGAGGGATTCAATCACTTTTTTTTGAGGAAAGTGACATTAGCTATGCTGCTTAAAGGTAGTACAGCAGCTACTTGTGTTTTCAACAAAAAACATCCTACTCATTTGTCCACTGCATCACAAACTCAGAAGAACCTGTGCAGGCTCTTCTACTGTTACCTGCAAAAATAGCCACGTGGTGGTGATTTGGAGGGTGTAACTGAAGAGCTCTCTGTTCCGTGTGACACTATACTTCTCCCTTTTACAACCCACTGACCTGATTATATGACGTACAGGACAATTAAGAACCAGATACTGAAAAGCTTTGTCAGTAGTATGTCTGTTATGGTCCTCTGGCCTCCCTCATTCTTGACCTTGTAGATCAGTAATAAAGGCTGTTTTGCTCTTTGTGCGACCGGGACCTGTGAGACTGACTAAGGAGTTTAGTACCAGATCAGTAACTTCAGTCAGCGTTTTCCAGAATGCTGGAACTGAGATTTATCCAGTTCCTGCAGTAGTTTCCATATTGCTGGGAATTCAAACTGTAACCACTCCTTTTAAGAAATCCTACTCCTGTATTCTTGGCCTTGCAGTTCAGTTGGCCTCCTTAAGTAGTTGCTGTTATCTTCCTAAATTGTTTCATTAACAGGGAAAAACATCCTACTTAAAGATCAGCTCAAAGTGCTGAAGTTTCCCATTTTGGTTGAGATTTGTTGGAAATGATAGGGTATGACTGTCTTGGATCAGAGACACTTGGTAACTTTTGAATGGTGTAGTGAAACCTGGTGGAGATCCTGCCTTTTCTGATTTTCTTATGATTTGCAGTCCTCTAGGAGGAAAAACTAGTAGCTATTTTGCTTTTGCTTAAAGCTTCTGATTCAAATGCACTACTTCTCAGCTATTTAGAGTACAAAATTTGAGATTTTATGTGTTTTAAGGAACAAAATAGGTATGCAGCTTTTCCCCTCCCCTTTTCTATAAAGTATAATATGAGGAGGTATAATTTCAGATTTTTGAAGTAGGCTATGAACTTAGACATTGATTTTTCCAGTTCTAGAAATGCATCTTTGCTTCTGCTAAGGAAGAACCTGCGCTGGAATACAGGTGGAGTGGAGCGTTTCTAAGATAAGATTGTCCTCTATGTTTAGGTCCCTGCTCTTGTCTGTTCTCCCCATGATTAAAGTATTAAAAATGCTCCCATTATGTACTTGAAATGTCTATTTCTTCATCTCCCTCCCACCTAGTTAGTTGTTAATAACGTTTTATAAAACGTAGGAATCATTGACAGTACTGTTATAAATTTGACCACTTCCCAATAAATTCGCAGGGAAGGTAGGTGGTTTTCTTTGGTCACCTGTGTGATTTGTGTTCCACACCAGATGTATGTTTGAGTCCAAAACTGAATCTTGCCACTTAGTGCTTTGTCTTGTGCCATCTAATGGTTAGTAGGAAGCTACTGAAATTTGTACAGATAAGTGCTAAACTAAACACTTACTAAAACTTAAAAAGCAAACCCGAAAATGAAGTATCCCTTTAGTCTGAGGTATGTCAAATGCTAAGAGCAAAAACGAGACCAGATCACTCTCCTGTTCTTTTGTATTTGACATCTTTTCTGAGCACCTAATGTAAAGCAAAAATTTGTATTCAAGATCTTTGTTTCTGTATTTCTGCTTTTTCTGTCACCAGTGAGAACAGAGCAATTTCAGCCTTCATTGTCAAAAGTAATTAGAATATGTGCACACAGACACAGATCTCTTTAGTTATAATATGCAGGTTCAAGGGAAGTAACTACACTGAGAAGGGGTAGATTGCAGATCGGTTGCCCGCAACATGTAAGCTGAGATACACTGCCTATTTACTTGGAACAGCTTTATCTTCTTGTGTGTGCATTGGGCGTGTGTAAGATTTGAAATCACTGTTTAACTTAATTTGGAGTTCTTCCAGTCTCACTGAAACATATGAGGCACTTTCAGTTTTAACCTTGAATTCTAAGAAAACCTTGTAGAGAAAGGAGTCGTATTTGATACTTTTTCAGTGGAAGTTTTTAGGTTGATAAGTGCTCAGTTCTTGTTGACCTAGTTGACATGTTGCCAGTTCTAAACTGTGGCTATTTACCAAGCCAAATTTTGGTTTGATCCAAAAATGGTGCCTGTGTAGATTTTTTTTTTTTTTAACCAGATACCTTTTAAGAATAAGGTTAACAGTGGAAATACATGCCATAGATACCATAAAAGTGTAGAAAAGCTTGTGACAAACATATCAAAGTAAGTGGTAGGTTAAAGGCACATTTCACTCGTTGCACTCCTTAAGGCTTGCAAGTTCATTAGCTTGCAGCAGAGCCATGGTGTAGTGTGGAATCCTAAGTTTCAGTTTCTCAGCTCATTGGGCTTGGGATGTTTGGAATTAAACACTTCTTTGGCTCAGTGAACTGGCATTTTCTGATAACTGTTTTTTTTTTCCAACAGCTTTGTACAAGCTCTCCATTTTTAGCAAAGTCTCCGTATTCTCACTTCTGATAACCCAGGAAGCATGCCAGACCATTCGTTCAGTTGTCTGTAGACTTTCTCCCAGATGCTGATTAGCGGTGTGGTAGCACTGCACAGTACTGCAGCAGTGGTGTGACCCGATCATTGTTACAGGCTTGCTGTGGGCTTCACTTCTCTGGGATGAGTGAGTATCTGAATAGGCATTTGTATCGGAATGAAGCCTTTGTCTAACAATCCTAAGCTTTTGGGGTGAAATAGCCAACCTTTTCAGTCCTCTTGTACATCCTAAAATGATGATTAAAAAGCAAGAACATGCTTCAGACACACAGTCTTCTAAAGTAATGGTTGTTTCTGTTTTAGTTTTGAGTAAACCTCTGTGTGCTTAGAACAGTTCATAGCAGTTGATACCAAACGAGGAAACTGCAAGCATTTTTCCAAACTGGACAGTATCTTTTTTACAGTGATATATTCTCTTTGTATACTTAGAGAAGAAAATTCCTGCTACAAACTTGTAACCAGTCCAAATTATCACCAGCACAGGTCAGAGCAGCAACTGGCATAGAGAACTCTTTGTTGGTAGTGGCTTGAAGAAAAGCAGTAGGCTGTGCTTCAGTTTCTGCAGAGCTTTTAGCCAATGTTCATGTGAAATGTGCTGAAGGTCCCTTTTACCATGGGCTGTAAACGTTGCAATCCCACTTCCTGCTGCGGGGCTGGTTAGCTGAATGACGTCCAACAAGTGGCGACAGTGGAAGAGAGGCAACAACTGCTCAGCTGGCTGTTGGTGCCCATGTTCTGAGGTAGCCGATGCATCTTGTGCTGAGTTGCTTGGTCTTGAGTTTGATCACCGATGTTTTTGTCAAAGAGCGAAGCTTTGGTCCATGGAAAGCTCTTTTGTGTGATGCAGAAGAATGTCTGCTGCTTCAGTGCTGGTCGCTATCAGTGGTAACAGAACTGTGCTTCCTTCATTGGCTTACGAGTGTATGAAGTAGAGGTTGATCCTCATGTTCAGTGAGTTTCACACCAATTCCAAATCTAAATATTCCTGCATGACAGCTAGGTTTATACCACTGTTCCAAGAAATAAGAGTTTTTTGGTGAAAACAAATGGAATTGTAGCTGTCACTGAAGTGACTTTTCTTTCCTCTTACCCACAGACCAAAGCAGTCAGCTCTGAAGTGTTGTCCTTACAGTTTTCAAATTAGAAATAATGCTGTTCTTCCAAAGTATCTTGCTGCTGCTTCAGAGATTAAATCTCACTTAAATTTTTACAGTGTCTAAAAGCTAAAAGGTGTCATGGCCTCTCCTCTTTACAGGTCTGAAGTGACACATTCTTCTTGTAGAAGAATTACTTTGGAGTGCGGAGATGTTTCATTCTTCATTGAGCCTCATTTTTCGCACTGTGATTTATAAGTACTTGAAAGTTAGACCTGATCTCAAACTTAATGCTAATTTTGGTCTTTGCTTAACCTACAGATCTGATTTATTTTTTTTTTTCTGTTGGCTGCCACCCTTTTCTTCAAAACTGTTGAACAGTTGGGGAGGGGGGTGGGGAACACTTCCTCTCTTTGTTTTGCTCCTGAGGTATGGCCAATGTCAGTCTCTAGCACCGGAATGTTGCTCCCTCTTTGCATTCTGCTGAACTGCTTAATGGTTTAACAAGCTCTTTTGATGTATACATTCTTCTTGGAAACTGCACGTCACTGCATGTCCTTGGAAGCACAACATGGGAACTCCAAAAGCAAGGATTTTTAGCTGAACTGACAAGTACCCTGTTAAAATGAAAGCTGTTCTGTAGTTTCATTTTGCATCTCACTGGCAAGTGTATACAATATTTAGTCTCCTGACTTCTCTGGCAGCAGCAGTGTCCTTAAACTACATGAGTTTTTTGAGTCAAGATTTGCATTAGACTGATCTTTAACTTTGGTTCTGAATTTGTATTGGAGTCTAAATAGAGGATTTCCTCCCTTTCACATTGGAATCTCTGGTATGTTGGTTCCTGTTTGCTCAGGCATCTGAATCAATATAAAAGAAAATATAAAGAAAATGAATTTAAATGTTTTAGAACTTTCTATTTTATAAATACTTTTTGGAGTGCTATAAGCAGAAAAACTGGGTTCAAGCTGGACACAATATTGTGAAGCATCCCTTTTCCTATTTTCCTATCCCACCACCCCCATTTGGAATCTGTCCTTGATGTTCCAAGAGTGTTTCTGAAAGAAAATGAGGCTATTTTTCACTTGAGAATTTGACCAACTTTTTGTCAAATAATGAGTTTTACTGGATAGGTATTCTGTATTGACACTTCAAAAAAAATTTTTTTTGGGGGGGTGGGGGGGAATGCATTTGAATATTATTTTTTTATTCATTTGCACTTCTGTTGTCATGATTTAGATTTGGAGTGTTTTGCCGAGCAAGCTGGTTTGTTTTTTTTTCTTACTATTTGTATAAATGGCAAAAAGGTGGTTTTTTTTAACTCAATACCTCAGTGGTTTCATAACATGACAAATACTTTTCAAATTCTTGTTGCAGACTTTAAGAGTAATGTCAATTTGTAAGGACTAGGTTTATTAATCTGTAGTTTGGGAGAGTGGGGGCAGATCCTGACCTGTGGAAAGGAGAGGTAGAATAAACTGACAGATACTAATGTCAAATTTAAGTTAGTGTTAAACATCTTGATCTTTACTCTTGTGAAGTATAAGAAAAACTCTCCAAAGAATATTCTCCTTTTAACAACTTGTAAGGGAGCAGCTGCTTGTACCCTAATCAGATAACAACAACTAAGTGTAATAAAGAAAGCAGTTGAGATAACTATTTGCTTTTCAGACACTTGAGTTAGTGCTTCAGAAAACTCAAAGTAGTTTCAAAATCGTGGAGTGGTCAGACATACCAAAGGAATTTGGATGGTGTGATGAACACACCTTTTTAAGGGGTTTATCATGCGATTTTTTTCATGACATTTGAAACAGGAGACCATTTCTTTATTTGGAGACCAAAAAAAAAAAAAGCAAAGAGAACCATTTTTCAGAGGAACAAGTCACATAAAATGCATCGTCAAATACGATAGAACATAGTGCAAGCAGCACGTCTAAAATGCGGGCTTATACTTGGAAAGCTGTAATGATTAGAAATTAAAAGATGAGTGAACATGGTTCCAAGCCCCTTTCTTGTTGAAGGGATAACTGGTAAGTAAGGCACTGTTTTGCCTTTAAGGAAGCCAAAACAAAATACTGCTTTCTACTCTTGCACCTGTGTTTTAATGTAAGTATTGAAGATTGAATGACTCATTTCCATTTCTCTTCAAGTTCTGAGACTGTGAAGCTTGGTGTTCTGTTTAGGTTAGTTCTTAAAAACAAAGAAAAAAATGCAAATTCCTGGCAGGACTAAAAAAGCTGGGTTCTGTCTGTGCTATGACTTTGTTAGATCCAAGACAGCTGACTTGGTAATGCAAACCACAAAACTTCATTCAGGTACGCTCCTGTACTGAGCCGAACTAAATTATGCAGTTATGAACCTGTATAGAATGGGTGCAAGTTTGACACTTATGTAAAAGATTTGTATAACCAGAAGGGATCACTTACAGTTAAATGAAATTGCATAGGGGAAAAAAAAATCTCAGGTCATTGAGCTGATGCAGAAGAACCAAGCTTAATGTTTTCAGTTGCATAAATGTTTCTATACTGGGAGAATTGTTTTTATTATTGATGGCAACATCAGTATTGACTGATGAAAGGTTTAGCTTGGACTGTGTGCCTTGAAATTGCTGCTACTGAAATAAAGGCATGTGGGGGAAGGAGGCCAGCAGTTAAGGAGGTTAGCTTGTTGGTTCTGACGGTAGTCTGGGGGATGTGGTTTTTGTCTTCTGATCCTTATTTGTCCGTAACTCCTTCCCAATGTGACTCTGGTTTCTGAGACTCTGTGCAGTTTGTGTAATTGTCCTCATAGGTGAAGAAACACCTCCTCAAAATAGAGGTTGTGATGTACGACTTCAGGATTGGAACAGAACTTGCATGAAGACTGGACAGCAATGTTCCCAGGCTCAGAGGAAGGTTCAGCAGCAGGAACTCTTAGTTGTAATAAAGTCACTGTAACAAATAGGTGAAATAACACTGCTGTTACAGAACACTAAAAACATAAAAGGCAGTTTCTTTTTAGTGCTGTCTGGTGGTATTGTGTACTTTGCAGAATCTCATTAAATATAATCCTATTCTTTGGAGTTTCCTAATTACGCTTTAAAGACCATTTGTTAATTTTTAGTCTTCTAACAAAATCAGCAGCTTTGAATCTATTTTAACATTAGCTTTGCTTTTAAAAGCAGCATTAGTGCACTAAACTACATGCTGCTTAGAATGTGCATTTTTTTCTCCTTTAACTTTTCATTTGAATTCTTTAGAATAGTAAGTAAAAACTCAAAGGTGTGTACAACAGTCTTTCTTGTCTGAAGTGTGTTACTTAACAGCATTTTTTTTTTTCCTAAATTGGAAGGGGTGAGGTCTGACTTTATAAGAAGCTAAGTAACAGAAATGATTTGGACTTCAGTAAAACAACTTGAACCAACATAATTCAGATGCAGTTTCTAGTATAGTAAGCAACAAAGTGGAGGAAGAAGGAGGTTCCTGTGAAAGTTGTGAAGATTACAACATATAATGCTACTCACTTTGTTATGTGGGTTTACAGAACTGCATTTTAGAGAACTTGGGATCCTGTGGTGCCTCCAAAGGCTGTAGTGCTTTAAGCTAAAAGTCTTGTTTCATTGTAGCCAATGAAAATATGGATGAATGCCTCCATCCTTCAAGGGACCATGCAGCAATCTTGCCCTTTCTGTATCTAAATGAGAATATGCTGGAGAAGGGAATTAGCAGAATTTGATTTGAATGCACCCGGAGTTTTCTAAGTTCTTTAATGCATAGTTAGAAAATATCTATTAGAAGAGGTCATGTTAACTTCTCAGCATTAAGGTGAAAAATAGAGCAGTAAATAGGAATCAGATAAGCAAGACCATAAAGCACTTCTTTCTTCTTTTTTTTTTTTTTTCTAAGTAAGGGACATTCATCTGCTATTTCTACTATGTATGCAGAGAGATGAGTAAAACAGTCTTTGGGGAAAATATCAAAAGTGAATATATCTAGAAATATTTTCACTGAAGGCTTTTATCAGTTCATCTACTGATACTTTCCTAAACTTGGAAAAGCTACAGCAGTTTGGGGATGGCAGGGAGGGGAACAAATATTGAAAGTAGGGTTTTTTTCTAGGTAACTTATGTTTCTAGGTAACTTACGGTAAGATGATATGAGTAGAGTTTGGATTATAGGACTTTTTTTTTTTACCACCCCTGTTTTCTCCTCAGTGGCTACAGTGGTGTAGCTAGTTGCATGTTACTGGTGACCCTGTTACAAGTCACTGTAGACCAGCACCTCAGTGTATACCCCTGCATCAGCTGTAGTTTGCCTAGGCCTTGTGAGGTCCTTTGAGTTCTAGTGTTAGTTAATGTCTCTTAGCATAAAGAGCAAGGAAAAAGGCATAAACTGTTTTTACTACAATTTAATCCTCTTTGTGTTGAAGCGTCTCAAGTACAACGACTTCACTACTACCACCCTCCCCTGAAACACCACCCTTGCAGCTAAAGGCATAAAATTCAGTTACTGCTAAAACAGGAGCACATAAATGGGGGGGAAAAAGATTTGTCGATGAATGGAAATATCTGCTTTTATGAAATGGGCTTTCCCTTGAAACGAAAAGAGTACTGGAGTTAATATGGCAGTAGACAAGACTAAGGCAATCCAGGAATGAATTGGATGTACAGGTTACCAAACCTATCAAATGTATGTGTGCAGGTTACATCAAAACTACTGTTCTTTCCCAGCTGTGTAGTGATTGCCTCTCCAACTTCAGAGCTGCCAGGTGGTGTGTTTGAAAATGGTCCTCAAATATCAGCTTCATCTTACTACGTGTGTATGCTTCTGAGATGTTCTTGTAACACAGCTTGAGTCATTCAAATAAATTTGTTGAAAACATGCTTGTGGTCTGAATTACAAGATTGCTGCTTAAGGTGTCCCTGCTTACGGCACTCTTCGATAGGGCTGTAAAAGCCTCACTTGTGTGTTGTCTGGTGCCTTTACTCTCTCTGCTGTTCCCACTGTCTGCTGTCCCACTTTCTGGGAGCCCTCCTTAAAAGGCACGCCTGCTGGCAGTGATGATTTGATTACCAAATGGATCCTGTCTCTCAGGCACTTTTTTTCTCAGAGAGACTGTTAGTGTCATGAAAGCTGAAGTCCTGCCTGCAGCCAGTGACGTTTATTTGCGGGGTGTTTGCTTCTCTCACAGCCTTTTCCCTGGATCATCACCTGCTCTCCAGTGTCCTTCACTATTTTACCAGGACCCCTGCAGACAACTTTGATCTGCTGTAGATCTGGCACTACTGTGGTGGCTGTGTAGATGGGCAACAAGCGATCTTGCAATGGTCGTGTGAACTGTAAAAGTGTGCAGCATCCTAGGTCTGGGCCCCAGCAAGCAGCAGAACTTTCACACACACACCTGCCTTCCAAGATTTCATCCCACATACACAACAGTCTGCGTGCAACCCCTATCAGACATTGCTTCCTTTTAGTGGTGTTGGACCCATGGGTTTGGTTTAGATGCCAGACCTCACAGAACTTGTTCCTCCTCCCTTGTTCCTTAGTCTGCATGCCTTTTCAGCTCCTGAAGGACTACTCTCTTCAGGTTGCTGGGAGTTACCACTTCAGTCTGTCTTGCTCTGGGAGTCCCTGTCCTAGCGCTAGTGAGGAAGGCAGGTTTGGTAGAGGGTGATCATAGGGGTAGGAGGAACTGCGTGAAGGGCAAGTTCACAACTTTGGGAAAAGCAAACTATGGAAATGTTTTCCATAAAATGACTAGCGGTATCATAGACTTCTGATTATGCAAACTGTTCAGGAAACCTTACTGGGATCAAAGGATGTCAAAAGGTGAATAGAACTGATACTCTTTGTATGAGGATCCAAAAAGACAAGTAACAAAGCTGTTAGAAGTAAAGGGAATTAATATGACAGACCGAGGCATTACAAGGTAATAAAGCACAGCGTTTCTCTTCAGTTTGGAGCCAAAAAGTGTCAAAGATAAATTAACAGTGGTTGCAAAAGGCAGTTTGGAGACAAGGAAGCAATCAGCCACTAAGAAACTGATGTGAAAAAGTATGTAAAATGAACTTGGAACAGGTGTTTGTTTTTTTTTTTTTTTGACTGTTTGGTCAATTACAGGTGTGCAAGCAAAGTATATCTCTGGCCCTTCAGGTCTTGAAGAGTTCCAAAACTGCTACTTTCATTTGCTATAAAACAAAGTTTTATTGAAATTCCTGGAATCGAGTGGCTACATTTTATGAAATACTGTTGGCGGATATTCAGCAGCAGCTGTATGAGAAACTAAAATGTACTCTTCCTGTTTCGACTAAATTAAAATCACCATAAATAGGAACCTGGACAGGCTTAAGAAGTTAAACCTTGTTAGGTTGCCATGGGCCCACAAGACTGAGCGCAAGGTGTTGCACTTGGGGTAGGCAATCCCAGACGTGTACAGACTGAGAAGTTGAGAGCCACCCTGCAGGGGATGACTTGGGAGTTCTGGTGGATGAAAAGCTTGACAAGAGCCAGCCGTGTGTGCTTGCAGCCCACAAAGCCAACTGTATCCTGGGTTGCATCAAGAGAGGGGTGGCAGCAGGGTGAGAGAGGTGATAGTCCCCCTCTGCTCTGCCCTCGTGAGGCCCCACCTGCAGTATTGCATGCAGGCCTGGGGCCCGCAGCACAAGAAGGATGTTGAGCTGGTGGAGTAAGTCCAGAAGAGGCCACGAAGATGCTCAGATGCCGGAGCACCTCTCCTGTGAAGAAAGGCTGAGGGAGCTGGGCTTGTTCAGCCTGGAGAAGGCTCCAGGGAGACCTCATTGTAGCCTTCCAGTACCTAAAGGAGGCTTTAACAGGAGGAGGAGCAACTTTTTACATGGTCTGACAGTGATAGGACAAGGGTGAATCATAAAATCATGAAGGCTGGAAAAGACCTCTAAGGTCATCTAGTGTAGCTGTCAGCCGAACACCACTATGCCCACTAAATCATGTCCTTAAGTGCCGCTCCCCATAAGACTTGTGCTCCAGGCCCTTCACCAACTTTGTTGAATGGTTTTAAACTAAAGGAGGGGAGCTTTAAGTTAGATGTTAGGAGGATGGTTTTTTTACTGTCAAAAAGAAAAAAAGGAGGGTGGCAGTTTGGGTGCTGACAGGAGTTGAAAACAAATTTCCTGGTGTTTTATTTACAAAGTACTGAAAATGGGAGTTAGTATTTGTTCTTCTGGAGTAAGCACAACTGTTTCCAAGCAATGCTTTACTCTAGTGAGCTATAACTTGCAAGTACCTAAACATGCTGAGCTCAGGTAGCTTGCAGTTTATAACATCCATGGTCTTAATAATGCATGTAGCATATTGTACTTTTTCAGAGGCTTATTTTGGGAATTGCTGTCTCAACTTAG
The DNA here is from genome assembly GCA_013399715.1 of Alectura lathami. NCBI lineage: Eukaryota > Metazoa > Chordata > Aves > Galliformes > Megapodiidae > Alectura > Alectura lathami. The sequence continues at coordinate 29,860 of VXAV01007080.1, read as the reverse complement.
GATTTCTTATGCTCTTGGTTTCTGTTGTCTGTAACCCTTTGTAGCCAGAAAACTAGGAATTTGTGCAACACTAATATGATTTGAATTTATATTACATTGAATCTCAGAGTCAGTGGATAATATTTTAATATAATTCAAGTGTATACTTGAGCCTTGGGTTTTTGCTTTCTAGTTTTTGTAGACTGTATTAGTAAAAAATATTGAGAGGACAGTGATTTTGTTAACTGATATTCTTGTGTAGAACTATATTTACTGAAAAAAAAAATGGAAACCTAAGATAGAAATAAATGTATTTGTATCTCAAATCATAGAATTATTGAAAGTATAATTACAGTCAACTGATTTAATAATATAATCCATATATAGAAAACATAGAATGACACAAAATCTGAAGGTACATTTTTTTTAACACTGTGACCTTTCAGACTGAACAGCTCCTATGTGTTAAGATAACATATTTAACTTATGTTAGGATTTTCATGTATTATTTAACATGCTGCTTAAGGTATGGTGGATTTTCATTCCTTCTTACACAATCTAAAACAAAAAGTAAATGTAGCTTGTGATAGAGGGCATCGCAAGTGCCCTATGAGCACAAGTGATGACCGTATTTACAGGTGTTCTCTGCTGATAGGCAGTTGTTTCCTGAAGATACTGGTATCTTTTCTGTGGTGGGATGGTGAAATACTCTTGCAAAGTGCTGGAATGTAGCTCCATCTGTATTATGGGCCGGTCTTGGGTATGGAGAATGTGAACCTTCAGATGCTGCTTTGAATTATCCTCTTAGCTGAAAATAGGCTTATTATGTGGAAGTCTGTAGAAGAGGGGGCACTTGAAGACTGTTGATATGGTGGAAGGAACTTCTTTTATGGTGATGATTATATAAATTCTCACCAAATTTCATTACTTGTCCTGCACGTCCTGTTTTTTGTTTTTTGGTTTTTTTTTATCTGTTGTTTTGCTCTTCTCCCCTGCTGCAGTATGTGATTTTACCACATACCTAGAACAGACTAGCTGGTAAATCTGGAAAATAATTGGATTTATGTAATCCTCAACTTTAAAAGGTTTTTGTACAGAGACACAAGACTAGAGAGAACTGTTATAACATCAGAAGCAGAATAAGCTTTTTTTTTTTTTT
>VXAV01007080.1:13579-26632 GCA_013399715.1 Alectura lathami | reverse complement strand
GTTAAAACCGCTTTCTATATGTTTGACACACCTGTAAAGCTCTTCTTAGTTCTGGAACAACTGCAGAAGAGATGAAGAATAATAGGATGCTCTTGCTTGCCTTATTATTTTTGATTCGTTTTTATAGATACAGGTACTATAACAACTTGAAAGAGATTGGTATGTTCTCTACGAGTGTGGTAGAGGTTGACCTTATAGGATGCAGAGCTGTTTCTAAATTGGCATCTGAATTGCATTATAAAGATTGATACAGAAGTTTTGAGTACGATTGGCAGTAAATCTTCCCTTGTCATCATTCAAGTGCCACTTTTCCATTTTACAGATAATGAAACCGAGACAAAGTAAATTTGCCTCAGTTAAAATGCACGGTTGGTGGATAGAATGGGCGCAGTGTTGTTAGACTGTTAGCAACATGCCTGAATAACTGCATCCTGGAAGCTGCCCATTTTGCTCGTCGTGACCAGGGGGCCACTGCTATCTATATGCAGCATTATGCTTCATTAGCAGGAGTGTATGTTTCTTTGACTAAAACTCAAGAAATTGAATGTCTTTCTTAGCTGGAATTATGTGAGAATCTGCTGAAATACAGTGGTTTTTTTCTCTTATATTGTTATCTTTATATATGTATTTGTAACAAAGAACAATATGCGTAAGTTGTGAGTATACAAATTGATACGTTTCCTCCTTAGCTCTGTCTTGATATATTAAATACTATACTAAATACTATACAAATGTCTACTGTAATCAAAGCTGATTGAGGAAAAAATAAAATATAATGACAACTTTAAGTATATATTTCAGTTTTATTAGTCTTTTTTCATACTTTTCAAAGAATATATCCTGTGAAACTTAAAAAAAATTTTAATAAGAAGCCAGACTAATTAAATAGTTACCTGATGATGGTAAGATTTTTTTTCATGATCTTACATTTCTTACCTTGTGTATGTAGGACTTGTGTTTACTGAAATGATTATCATCACATCCATTATTCATCAACATTTTTTTTTTTCCCTGACTACTTTGATACTGTATCTTCCTGTTGCAAAGGTGTCCAGTTTGTGCCTTGTTATTAGGGCTTCCTAATCCTTTGCTTACAGCCATTTTCAGCTAATTAGATTCACACATAAATTTTTATTCTTTACTTATGGATATGTAGCTAAGGTGTTAGATTTTCTTCTGACATGTGTGTATTTCTTCTTTTGGGATTATGTGCTGGGATTTTGGATGAGATTTGGAGGGAGGGGATTTTGTAACAGACGGGGAAAAAACACTGTATTGCCGGGGAGGGGATGGTGCTGGGAGAAGCAGCTCTCGCCATTCCGCCATTCTTCCTCTGAAAGGAAAAAAAAAAATCATTGTATGGGATGAAAGGCTTATTTGAGGGTGTGCTCTACTTTTTTCCCTAAATTCCTGAGTATTTATTCATAGTGAAGGTTAATGGGGTGAAAATTTACAGTAGGAATATGACTCTTTAGTTGTAGTCAAGGTTTTATGAAATTAAAAAGGTGAAGTAACAACACCTCAGAATATTTAAATGTCCTTACTGAGAATCAGTACCATATGAAAAATGACTTGTTTGGAATTGAGACAGCTTAAAAAAACAAACTTACGTTTTCCAGGATTTTCTGCATTATTAAACAATCCAGTAAATTTTCCATCTCATTTAGATTTACTGTACAATTTTATATTTTAAGAGGTAAATATGAAAGCTGTTCAGTACTATGGATGTCTGTTAATTTGCTTAATTCAGTATGACTCCTTGGCCTTCCCCTCCTCCTTTTTTGAGGAGGAAAAAAAAAATCGAGGGAAACAAAGGTTTGAATGGCTTAAGAACTGAAAACAGGTAGTTTTGTCAAAGGTCACTATATTTTAAGAAGGAAATAGATTTAACAGCTTTGTACTAAATGGCATTGGTTTGAAGTAGTGTTATGTACTGTGCTTAGCGTTAAAATGCTCTTTGCAGCTTTTTTGCATGGACTGGCCAGTGTTATATGCTGTCACCGAATCTTTTATCAGCTGACCCTGAGCAAGATTTAAAAAAAAAAAAAAAAAAATCACGATAATTCTCTTACCCCAAAACTGAATGTAGCTAAGAGGAAGGCAATCAGTGCCTCTGATCTTTCTGAGAGTATGGTTGTCTATCTGTAGTTAGAAAATAATACTGACATCAGTATGTTTCTTCTGATGGTGACCCGAGACTGTCACCTGTCTGGCATTTGATGTGTTTGGTGTATCAAGGTACAGCCCTGGCAGTTGCCTCTGGGAATTGCTTTTTTTTCTTCTTTTTTTTTGGAGGATAATCTTTCTGTGGTACACAAAGTCAGTCGAGTCTAGGTCTACATCTGATGTAACATTAACAAAGGACTAGATATAAAGGCAAACATTGAGTACCTGGTTCTTTTTTTTTCATTCCATTGAGCCACAAGAGACAGCATTAATGCACACTAGGTTATTTGACTAGGGTATGCTGCTGCTGAAACTCTGCATTAAAATCATGGAATCAGAGAATCAGTAAGATTGGAAAAGACCTCTAAGATCATCTAGTTTGACCATCAACCCATAACCACCATGCCCACTAGACCATGTTCCTAAGTGCCGCATCTGCCCATTTCTTGAACACAATCCCAGTGTTCGGAAGTAGTCTTACCCTAGTTGCAAGGAAAACTGTGAAAACATGAAGTTGTTATGAAATGTAGTGTGCATAAGGCTTTTTTTTTTATATATATACAGACATGCTGAAAGAATGGCTCTGATGGTCAGCAGTGTCTACATTAATGTAGCAGAAATAACTTGTTACTGTACAGCTGGGAAGATATCCTGTGTCTTTTTTGATCATCAGCTGTCAGAAGTGCTGGTTTGCATCCCTGGAAGTATGTAACAGGTTATTAATACAGAATTCTGCCCTAAATTAGTATTTGAGAGCCAAGTTAACCCAAGTCACTCAGTGTTATTTTTTAAAACCAGTTATGTTCACATTCAGCTTAGGAACCCCATTTCTTCTCCGATTAATTTCTTTTCTGGTGGTGTCATAGAATGATGGTGGAATCATAGAATGATAATGTATTTGAGAGAGTTACCAAAACAAAAATAAAACCCCTAAAAACAGAAAAACAAACTGCACAGCATTTGTAAGAGAGGAATGGGGACAGAGGAGTAACATGAAAAACGTTCTCAAGACACCAGGGTCAGAGAGGAGGTGCTCCGGGTGCTGGGGCAGAGATTCCCCTGCAGTAGCCCATGGAAGGTACCACTGTGAAGCAGAAGAACCTAGAGCACTTGGAGAACCACACCAGAGCAGATATCCATGCTGCAGCACACGGAAGACCCTACACCACAGCAGGTGTATATGCCCTGAAAGAAACTACAGCCCTTGGAGAGCCCACACAGGAGGTTTTCTGGAAGGGACTGTGGCCCATGGGGAGGCCCCTCTGGAGCAGTGTTTTCGTGAAGGACTGTGCCCTGTGGAAAGGACCCACACTAGAACACTCGTTGAACTGCGGCCCGTGGGAACGACCCACGCTGGAGCAGCTGAAGAAGGCATGTAGCCTGTGGGAGGGATGCCGTGCTGGAAGCAGGGGAAAAACGTGAGGAGGAAGAAGTAGCAGAGAAGAATTCTAATGAACTGATGGCCACCTCCGGATCCCTGTCTTCCTGGTGCCTTTTGGGGTTGAGGAGGAGATAGAGTTGGGAATGAAGGTCTGTGTGGGAAGAAGGTGGGGAAAGATATTTAGTTTTGCCTTTTTCTCATTATGGAAATCTGTTTTAAATGGCAATAAATTAAATTTGAGTTCCCTAAGTCGAGTCTGTTGTGCCTGTGACAGTAATTGGTAAGTGATCTCTCTGCATTAATCTTAGAACCACAGAATCATTAAGGTTGGAAAAGACCTCTAAGATCATCTAGTCTGACCATCAACACACCACCACCATGCCCACTAGACCATATCCGTGAGTGCCACATTTACACATTTCTTGAACACCTCCAGGGATGGTGACTCCATCACCTCCCTGGGCAACCTGATAACTCTTGCTGAGAAGTTTTTCCTAATACCTTGTCCCAGGAGCTTTTCCATCTTATTTTTCCCACTGCCCTGCTGAGGAGGGGGAGTGAGAGAGTGGTGCAGAAGGGGGCCTGGCAGCCATCCGAGGTCAACCCACCACAGTGTGCCGCATGGAAAGCAGACACCTCAAGAACCTCCCTAACAGAACTGTGGTTGTAACTTGGTGATGCAGAAAAAGGAGAAAGCATGTATCATAATAAGAAAAACAAGTGTATTTTAAAGTTATAAGCACATGAAGTGGAAATCCTTGGGATGGAGAAAGTCCTTGGTGTTTCAGTTAGGTTAATATTCATCTGCCAAAATGAGATAGCCTTGATCAAGACTTACAACCAGGATGCTGTCAGAAGGGTACAGTTTAAGAAAGACTGGTGTAAATGTAAAGGAAAAGCATTGTCTTGACAACTTGGTCACCGCTGTTCAGTAAACAGGAGTTCGAGTGGGAATAGTGTAGAGAAGATGAGGCTGAGTCTCATGAGAGAAGACCAGGTGGATTGGATTAGCCTGGCAAAATGAAGTGTAAAGAGGGGTATAATGATGTCCTCTGTAAGTACATCAAGGTGCTAAATAATCATGAGTGATAACTAGGTATAAGAACAATGCTGCCACAAAAGCAGACTGGAATAATTTGTCATGTGTAAATTTAAACAATTAGAAGGTTTTTGGTGCAGTTGGTTTTGGAAAATTGTTAGTGATTGCTGGTTTGGGAAGATAAGAATACATAGTGGAAAATGAACTTGAAATGGAGCTTAATAACTTGGTTAAAGAAAGTAGATGATGCGTCTCAATTCAGATCTGTTTAAGTCCTGTATTCCCTCAAGATCAAAGTATGCCTTCTGATAAAAGCGTACATTTGGAGATGTCCAAATAAATAAAGCATTACAAGTGAGTGTAGGGTTTTGGTTTATTTATAGTGATGATGTAGAATAAAATATTTTTAAGAGCACCACAGGTCTCAAATGGTGACGGATCTATCCTTATTCGTAGCTTAGTTTGATACAGGCTTGCAGACTTTCATTAAAAAGAATAATAACTGGAATTAGAGCTTAATTTACTGTACTCAGATGCCTTCATGAAGTGTGATAGGTGATCAACTGTAATGTATGAATTTACCTTTCATGTTAAGAAAGATCCTCTGTAACTTGAAAGGTGAACCACATGAGCCAGACTAGACTTTGGAAATATCTGAAGAATTGAATACTATTAGCTACATTGTACCAATAAGTATGCATTAGATTGCAGTGGAGCTTAGTTAAGAGAACTGTTGGATGTGTATTTTGTTCTCCAAATCCATTTTCTGCATGATTAAAACATCTAGCTTTTTTTCTTCTTTTAAGACTGTGAGCCAGAAGAGCTAACTGACTGGTCTATGGATGAGAAATGTTCCTTTTGTAATTTACACAAAGAAACAGTCAGTGTAAGTATGAACACCAAACATGACTACCCAACACCTGATTTTTGTTATGAAAGTAAGACTCAGAGAACTGAATTTTGCAAATAGGTTAATAATGCATTTTGGCTTAAGATAGTTTGATTATGAGGGGAAGCAATGAAAATCTTTTTAATGGTGGTTCTTCATTCAGTAGCTCAATAACTTGATTATATATTGTACTGGCAGTAGACTAACTTCTGAAAGACTTCATAATCTTTGTATGTCTTCTAGGATCGTGCATCAGTTATCGGTTCTTCACAGTCAACGCCGACAGAGGAACTATCATCTCAGGGCCAGTCCAACACTGATAAGATTGAATGCCAAGCAGAAAACTATCTAAATGCACTCTTTCGAAAGAAAGGTAACGAAAGCATGTATTTTCTATTAAGAGGTGATGCAAATCTAGAAGAATCAAATGATTTAGGGTTGATTTTGATACTAAAGTAGTTTTTTTTAATAATCTGCTGAATTCTGTTTCTCTTCTTTATTCCTTCTTTTTCCGTAATCTTTTTCTTAACTTAGTCTCAGCAAATTAAGCACTACTTCTCTTCCAGCTTGCCATTGTGTTTAGTCCTGCTGCATTGTCTGTTATTTCCCTGGCTTTGTGTTCACTATCTTTTTTTTTTTTTCTTTTTTCTCTTTTTTTTTTTTTTTTCTCCATGAGCTACTTCTTTGTTTTCATGCCAACTTCCAATGCCATTCTTTGGAATTCTTAAGCATTTAAACATTTTCTATTCCTAAAATGTTTTCACTTCTAGTTTTCAACAGGAAAGCTTTTAGGTGAAAGAATGCGTCTTTACAAAATAGGACTTGATGTCTTCTTACACAGAAGTCTAAACTTTGAATATATTCATGTTTGTGGTTGAGACTTCGTGCTTAAACAATGTTTAGAAAATCTTTAATTCCTTGACTACTCTCGTTCTGTGTCAGTTCTAGCAGTATACAAGTGACTGACAGGTCAGTTGGTTCATGTAGGTTGCTTTCCAGCAAGCTACTAGTCACTATTGATAGAGGCAAAAGTACTCATTTTCTTCTTGAAGTTTCTGTGTAAGGAATGTGACTGCAGCTCTGCTTATCACATTTCATGTGTTTTTATTGGGGTCTAGTTAGGTTTACTTGAATGCCAAAATAGGTGAGTATGGCAGACCTCCCTTGCTTTATTAAAGAAGTAGAGCAAGTCAGTGGTATTCTATACATATTGGTTGGGGGAAAAAAGAAGTTAATTTTCTCCCTTTTACTTTGCCATAGCAGGAGAAGATTACTATGTCCTTGAAACCAGGATGGGTATAATCTTTCCATACAGGGCAGGCCTGTTCAGCCTGCAGTTTGCTTAGATATTTAAAGAAATTGGAATGTAGTGCAACAGCATTTTGAGTCCATCTTCATTCCTTGACTTTTCTTAAAACTTGCTGTTTTCCATTTGAAATACGATATGAACCATGAAACAGTTTATTTTAATCAAGGGACCAGTTGTGTGGCACCTCCCTAGGCAAGTGTTTTATGTCCTTCAAATTTCTACTTTCTCAGCCCTTTTCTTGATCACTTGGTGTACAGTGTTTTCTAGCATTACCTGCTTCATGTTTTGCCTAGAGATCATAGAATATCCCAAGTTGGAAGAGGCCCACCGCGATCATGGAGTCCAACTCCTGGCCTCACACAGGACCACCCAAAATCCAAACCCTGTGGCTGAAAGTGGTGTCCAAATGTTTGTTGAACTCTGGCAGCTTGGGGCCATGCCCACTGCCCTGGGGAGCCTGTTCCATGCCCCCCACCATCCTAACCCCCAGCCTGACCCTCCCCTGACACAGCTCCATGCTGTTCCCTCAGGTCCTGTCGCTGTCCCCAGAGAGCAGAGCTCAGCGCCTGCCCCTCCGCTCCACTGTGAGGGAGCTGTAGGCCGCCATGAGGCCTCCCCTCAGCCTCGTCTGCTCTAGGCTGAACAAACCACGGGACCTCAGCCGCTCCTCATACATCATACCACTAAACTATATATCTGAAAACCAGATACTTTCTTCCAAGGTATAACATCCCTCTTTGCCTGTTGGGTGTTGTAAGAAGGGTAGACTCTTCAATTACATGACATTAAATGCATCCTTTTTTTTGTCAAATCAGTTAAGAAGAATAAATATTGAGCTTTAAAACTCCCTATTAGTCATTTCCTTTGACTGTTAATGTTACAGAATGCGGTCATCACATGGCAGGGCCGTAGTTGCTAAAGAGCTTTTGACATTTTAATCATTAAATATCAGTTATCTGTCTTCCCACTGATCTGTGTTGCATATACTTTGACGCTTCTTCTATGCACTGTTAATATGATCTCTTAAGCCAGAAAAATCAGTGAAATACAATCACAATTGTGAATCTGTATTCAGGTCATGGCCTTTCAGGGTAGAAATGTGAAAATCTTTTAAGGAATTTAAGGAATTGAGGTACAAAACCAGAGGGAGTGAAATACTGTGACTTGAATCTTTCCAGATTTTCTGGGCCGCTCTGTCAAGTATCTTCAGTATCATGTTATTGCAGCCTTTTAAAGTCTTCTCTTGTTTGTAGATGTCTCTCATGTTCTAAAATATTTCTGTATTTCTGATAAGTTTGGTTGAAGTACAGCCGTAAGAACTGAGAACTCTGTCACAGCTTGTTCAGTGAACTTGTGCGATATCCTCACTGTCTGACCATCGAGTATGTCAGGAAATAATGTTTAGCAAGATTTTCAGCTGCTTTCTTCAAGAAGTAAAATGTACGGTGTGTTGTGTGTCTGGCTGCCAATGTTACGGTCTCCACTAACTTCTGAATTTCTTGGTCATTTTCAACTTCATTTAAGGGAATCCTCAGAGGTATTACTCTATATAGAGTAATGAAAATCGCCATGAAGGTAGAGGAGGAAATAACTTAGAATGTTTACAACAGCGAAAAACTAGAATGAACTTGGCCCTTATTCCTTCTGTTTTTTGATCAGTGAAGATGACTAAACTAATCATGGGGTGTGTCTCAAAATAAATGGCTATATTCTGTTTTTAGCCTGCTGGTGGTCATAATAGCGAGCTGGACAAGTTTACGCGTGTAACTAAGGATGTTGCTAGGACAGTTTGGCTGTTAAGGTGGAGTCATTACAGAAGACATGCAACCTTTTTGTGAAAGGGAGAGAGCTACAGTGTGTGTAGGAGACACACTGATCAGCAAACTGGTGTAGTACATAAACTGAGGAAGCCTTAATCCTAAGTGTGAGCTTTGAATCAAAATAAATCATTACAGTTAGTCAGAATTGCACATGGTCTTTATTACTACATTGGCTTGTATTCTGGCTGGAACCTTGACAAAATCACAGGCAGAGATTACCAGGCTACAACATAAGGGAAGGCTAAATGACACTTTATTGTCTTAATATTAGGAGGGTCTACGATGATCTTAGAGGAACTAGAGGAACATGAGAGCTACCTTTTCCTCAAAATCTGTTCTGCTGGGTTTGAAGTAGTATCCATGCGCATGCACGATCCATGGCATAAATACAGCTGCCTCATGATGTAAATCTACTATCTGAAAAACAGAAGCTTAAACAGATGTAGGCATATAGATTTAAAACTTTAAAGTAGCTATAATCATGACTCCTAACAAAACATCTTAGAATAAAAACTTTTTGTTCATACAAAGTATATCTAGTGCCATCTGCTGATAATTAAGAAATATTTGCTGGTGAGACTAAGCTCAAAGATCTAATACTTCTCCCAAAATACATTTGCAGTTGCAAACATTGTGTGAGTAATTCAATATTTTCCATGTGTAGGGAAGCCTGATCAACTTAAAAGTGCAGGTTTTTACATGTTTCCATTGCATACTTAGGCAATAATACAGACTTACAAGCCATTAAACCGAAGCAGTTAGGCTTTATATCATGCAATTTAACCATGTACCCTATTCTAATCAATCAGTCTTATATTGGTAAAATCTTACGTACAAATTACATTTATCCTTAACAAGTATGTAGTGTGTAAAAAGAAAGTTGTATATGAAAGTATTTTTGTTCCTCATTTCAATATCTAACATCTCTCATTTCTGTTCTGTGTCATTTGGCGAGCTATGGGAAATTGCATGTAGCTTAACATTACTCTAAATTACCTTTTCCTAATAATAACAAGTTAGGGAGCAATCCAGAATGCAGTGCAATAAGAATGGACAATAGCAGCTTTCCAATACTTCTGAGGAGGCTGCTGAAAAGACGGGGTCAAACTCTTTACAGTGTTGTGTAGGAAGGCTGTGGAAGATTACAGAGAAATTGAAATGAGAAGTCCTTGTTTAAATAACAAGAAATGAGGACAGGCAAACAGGGGAACAGGCTACAGCGAGAGACTGCAGTCTCCTACAAAATTTTCAAGACCCAGCTGGGTAAAATGGAGAGGAACCTGGTTTGATATTATAGATGGCCGACCCTGCTTTGAGCAGGCAGTTTTATTAGAAACCTCCCACGGTCATTCTGGCACAAACTATGATTTAATGACTTAATGGTAATCAATACTGAAGATGTGATAGCCACACTATTTGCATTTCTGGCAGCTAAGCTTGGACTAGCCGTGGTCTAGCCTTGTAGGCTGAACATGCATTAGCAGCTAGAGTACTGCGAACACAACCCTGGAGCACATCTTTTCAGATTATGTGCTCAGAAATGGTTTTTTCTCACTATTACCTTTTATAGTAAATTAATTTCAATCTGTAAACTGCCAGTAGTTGGAGCAGTTGAATATATGATGGTTTCACTGCATTTATTCTTCCGTAAGAAGTATTTGGAAATATTTAGGACAAAAATTAGAAGTAATACTAAACAAAGTATTGTAAGAGCAAAAAACAAATCCTTTGTTATTCCAAGTAGATAAAAAGATGTCTTTGCTGTTAATGGAAAGCAAGCTTCTTAGGCAAGTGTCTAAAACCAGTTCATGCTTGGATATTACCAGTGTGAAGGGACTGAAATGGAATAGAAAGAGAATAGAAACAGGGTGGTTCTGAAGGAATTTTGTCATACAGTTGTAAGAATCGATGTTGGAGATCGATGGGCAGATATTCATTGCAGGATTTTGTGTTTTCCGGTTTATGACAGGTGTACACTGTGCTTTATGATCTTTTGCTTTTTAAAGGCAAAGATAATATCAGAATGTAAAGTAACCATCTTTCCAATTTGCATTGATAATCATCTGTTTCCCAAAAATCTAAGCAGCTTTTCTTGGCTGCATGCAGTAGGCTAATTTTGCATATAAAAAGGGTCTTTCCACAGCAGTTACCTGAAGGACTATTCAGTGTTGTTGATGTTTCATATACTTTGTGTTTGAATTTCTTGCTTATTTCACTGTCAAGTTTTTGCCTGCTTGTCTTTTAGTTTTGATTTGGTTTTTATTTTGTTTTTAAGCTAAGTTGTTCATCAGTAATTTTCTCTGCTAGACAGTGGAATAACAGCTTTAGGCAGGCACTCTTGTTCCCAGATCAGTATCTCTTACGATAACCAAATGCCAGTTAACATTTAGTGGATTCATTATGCAGGAATCAGGAAATACCGATCAACAAAGAAGAATACCTGTGTCTGGATATTATGTGAAGGGAGGAGATTTCTCTGTATCTGTCCACCAGCATTTGGACTTCACCTTGAGCCTCTTCTTTAGAAACTCCTATGAAGTTTTAGAAATTTTGGTAGAGATCTAGTTGAACGAGTGTCAGAAGATGGGCCTTCAACCATAAGCAGACTTGTATTGTCATTCACACCTTGCATATGGTCCCTTGAAACCGAAATTTCCAGCATGTATTCAGTCTTTGAAAATGTTGGAGCTTCACCTTGCTTTGTAACAGCAGACCAAAAGACATGGGCAAGAAGCATCTCAGAACAGTCAGCTGCCTCAGCAGACCAAATACATGTATGTGTAATGCCTTGCAACACTTTCTTGGTGAAAATCTCCAAATGAGATGGTTTGAATAAACCTGAATCAAACAAATGAAAATTCCTCTGTACAGTCATCCTAAACGTGAGCAGCATTCCTAGGTCCTGTCTTGCTGATGGATGGATAAAGCTTCATTGGCTTGAAATGCTTGAGCAAAATATGCTGTGTGATCCTCCTGACTATCTGCCAACAATGTCTGCCTGAGTAAAATATTCCCAAGGTCCAATCCTTTCAGTTCTTCTGCTTCCATGCAAACAGAACTCAATTTATTGTCTTGCTTACCTGTTTCAGACTGTAACTACCACAGTATCCTCTGGCATTTCTTTCAGGCAGTCAAAACTGACGTAAAAGCTAATTCTGCTTCATGTTCACACTTTCGTTCTGTTTTTAACTTAAAATCACTGTCCCATCCTGATGAAATCTGTTTCTGTCATTACCTATGAACTCAAGGATGAACAATGGTTAAATAAAGCCTTGAAAAGGATATTTTTGTTCTGTGTGTGTGTAGAGGGGAAGAAGGAAGAGTGGGGTAGTGCAATGGGTGCCACTACAGCCACATTAAGGAACAACACAGATTCTGAGTACAGACAATTGTGCTCATCTTGTGAAATGAAGCATTGTGGTCTCTGGTATTGCATTGATCAGTAACACAGCTTACTCTTTTAGTAGATGTCTTAATTACATTTTTGCTTATGCTAAGTTACATGTTTTTTATTGTAATGTTTCTGGTATTTCTCCTTACAGTGGGATTTTATTTCATTCACAAATCTAGTTTCATCTGTGCTTGTACAATGAGTTTAAATTTTTGTTTTGTCTAGCTATCAGATAATACTAAAACAAAGCTATAGGCTTGATGTTTTGAATGTTTGATCCTTGCATTATTTTTGTGGGTTTGAAATGAAACCATTATTTTCCATGGGACTGTTACATGTATACACATACATGTGCACATACACAGTGTACATACAGTTTAGAACAGGAAAAAAGTTATTTTCTCCCAAATTATTTCATTGTTAGCATTTTGAAAATGACCTGGAGAGATTATTGTAAAATTCAGTTGCCTGTATTGCTACAATTTATATGGGACCTTTCACATCTCATCATACCAGTTTTGACATTACAACCTTGGGTCTACAATGGGGATGATAATCTAATATGCACATGGAACAGCTCTTCTCTTTAAGATCAGAGTTTTCCAAAGTAAAACTGTTCTATGTTATACAAAGGACTAATCTGTAGAACTGCAATTTAAAAATATTGTTTTGTTTTTGTTTTAGTTTTTCTTTGAAAGTAACTTCTTGATATAGTCATACCTTTTTTTTTTTTTTTTTTTTAACTTGCACTGTTTTAATTTAAAAATTTTTCAAAACTGAAATGAAGTCTGAAAATGAAAATTGAACTTAGTTACCAGCAAGTGCAAGTTCTGATTCCCATACTTGCATTGTTCGTCTTCCCACATAGTTTGACTTACTCCATGACAGTGGAATAAGGTAAAAATTACTGATGTGTGCCAGACATGAACTTACTAGACATCGTAATTGGTGTGTTCATTGCACACATGAACTTACTGCACGCATTCATTGTGCGTATGTGAAATATTTATTTTAAAAGTATTCCAGTTTTTTTTCTTAATACATCTGTCGCTTGTGTT
>VXAV01007080.1:309-13550 GCA_013399715.1 Alectura lathami | reverse complement strand
GTTGTTGTGTTTTTCCTAGATCTTCCTCAGAACTGTGATCCTAACATTCCCCTAGTTGCTCAGGAATTAATGAAAAAAATGATCCGCCAGTTTGCGATTGAGTACATTTCAAAAAGTAGCAAAATTCAAGAGAACAGAAACGGTTCGTCGTTCGAACCAAGTCTGATATGTAAAGGTATCCAAATGAACCAAACGGAAAACTCCCTTCAGGAAGAACAGGATAGCCCTCTAGACCTCACTGTGAATCGAACTCAAGAACAGAATACTCAGCAAGGTAAATTTCTCTTTTCTGCTCATCTGTGTTTTGATGTCATTTACTGCCATAATATGTCTTTTTATTTCAAAAGAAAAAAAAAAAATTGTACTTCCTGTGCCGTATAATATATTTTCACTTTGCGAATAGTGGTCAGTACATAAGAAAAAAGAAGTACTCTTGTGTGATTAAATAAGTCATTGTGAAGGCATTTTTTTAATACTGTGTGTTTGGGGATAAATATCCTTGTTTCTGAGTGCATACTTTTAAGTGTCAAGGGAATTTCTCAACTTTAGAACACTGAATCTTAAGTCAGCTCACCTGTGGCTGTCACAGGTAGCAGTGGCTTAAGATCATGTTGAAGAAAGGGCGGTTAAGAAGCCTTCTGAGAAAAGAGATAGAATATACTGCAATTTCAGAAAGCAAAGTTCATTCTGGCAGTTTCAGCCCTCGGACACTTTGATTTCTTAAGTACAGACTGGTTAGAATGATGGAAGGAGGAATTTTCTGTACTGAAGACTTAATCCTTGCAGATCTGTACAACTTTATTGCGAGTAAAGCAAGAAAAATAAGACTTCTCATTAATTAACCCATGACAGTAAGTGACAAGGATTGTCACACAACAGGGCCTAGCTTCCTCCCCTGCCCCACTCCTCACAGAGGCTGGGTAGTGTGAGAAAGGAGGAGGTACTGAGTTGAGATAAAAGTGTTTTACTTTAAATGGTGAAGGAATGTGAGCTAATATGGTACAAGAGGAATTGAGAGCAATAAATCTGACAAAATGGAAAGTATACGTATAAGGAAAAGGGAGAGTCTCCTGACTGTGTAGTCCACAGTGGCGATCAGAGGCCAAAGGGCAGAGCCCCCAGAACCCGGAAACCAGGTGGGATGGGGCAGGAGCATTTCAGGAGTTTGCTTCTCCCTCAGCACCCTTCCCACCTGTGTCAGCTTGTTATGTGATGTCATGATGTGGAATACGTGTGGAAAACCATGACTTGTACGAATATGAAATAGCATCTCCTCTTGCCTTGAGGAATATTGCTATCCAAAACTGATAACGAAGTCACAGGAGTGCTTTGGACTTCAAACTTGATTTGGAGTAGCAGCAGTTTTCAGGAAGGATGGTGACTGTCATGTGCAACCGAGAACACTGGCAAAGTCAGCTCGTCTTTGACAAATACAAGGGTCCATGTTAATAAAAGTAAGCGATAGACCACAGAGAAAAGTGAACCTGTATGTCATGTAACATAGTACAAAAGTTAAAAGATAGAACTGCAGAATTAAACTTCTAAAAGTTGTACATGTTTCAGAATCAGAGCAGTTTTTTTGTATTTATTCAGTCTTCAATTAGATTATGCATTGTTTTTAAAACAGGGTTCACGTGGATTTACCTTGCTAAAAGTGCCTATTCTAGATGAAATTTAAGCACCCTTTCTTTTTGACTGTAGAACTATTAAGAAATTGTGGAATTCCTGCTAGCTTATTTCTGGGTTTAGACATTAATTTGTGCAGATTAAATACCTTGTGTGGGAGAAATCTTGGGAAAATATATCTGCTGTGCTTTGATATGCCGTCACTGTGGATGAATTACAGGCTTCAGAGCTTTATATTCTCTAGACTGAAGCTGTTTTTTTCTTTGCAAGGGCAATAAAAAGTACTTTCCTGTATCAGCGCTATAGGCTGTTGTTTACTTCAACAGGTGGTCATACAGAATAACCAACGTTAACACAGAAACGCTCTTGTGGAGGTGGAGTCCCCAAAGACGGGTTCTGGTTCACTGAGCCCAAAGAAATCTTAAGGAATGAAAGGGCAGGGAGAGGGTGAATGCGGTACGGTTGGGAAGAAAATTCTGCTGCTAGCCTCAGTTATTTGAAAGCCCATTGATCTTTTGTCCCAAAAAGTTTATAGAGAGCTTGAGACATTTTAGTCTTTTTCATGTCATTTGAATCTTTCAGTTAGGGTAAACAGCAAATTTAGAATTGTGCATCTTCAGCAAAATGTCTGAGGCTGAAATAGTTGCTCAGTGGACAGTTTACAATGTAAAAATTGTGTTCTGTGTAAGATGCTGTAGATTCTCAGAGTTTACACTGCTGCTGCATTTGGAGTGCTTTGCACACCAATGTTAAAGATCTTGCTATGAAGTTTAGAGCTACTGAAATAAGTGGAAGTATTGAAACAAAACCGTAGAAGGAAAGCTATTTTGAGCCATCTTACCTACCAGGGAAGTTGTATTGCACTTTGTTTTTCCTATGAGCGTATCAGTTTGAGACTGTCTTAGCTTTCCTCTGTCTTGGTGGCAGCAACACAAGCGAAAAAGGTCAAGGTTAAAAAAGACTGCTCTTCTTTTGTTTTGTTTGTATTCTGTTCTAGGTGACAAGTTATTTCGGTTAGGTGTTGTAAGGGTCTATGAATTATTCTACCTACCTCTCATGTATTGTCCTTTTACTGAAGAAAGCTTGAAGGTACTGGAGTGTTACATGCTTGAAGTGGGGCACTGTGAAACTTGAGGCACTACCCAAATCCTGCTGGAGTTTGTTTCACAGTCTTGGCCCAGCTTTTTCAGTGGTAGTGTAGAATGATGCAGTCTCTAGCACTGATCTTTGGAAATTGTTAAAAAATTGACTAAAGCTTTCAGCTTTTCATTGTGTTATTAACAAAAACAAGAAGTTAGTGAATAACATAAAAGTCTTTCTTCAGTATGGAGACTCTTAACTATACCAGTATTTGTTCTCTTTCTAGAAGTTTTTAATGGTCTTACAACAAGCAAATAAAGAATTATAATTTCCACATGAAATGGCAGTAACAGAGTAGGAAGTTCAAATCTGTGCATTTCTGTTGTTGGACTTTCAAAGCTGAAGTCTTTTCAATTTGGTTCTGTCTCCTTTGTGAAGCAGGTAATAGCCTAAAATATAAATACTCAGTTGATTTTTTTCAGTTAGGCAGTTGCTTTGCATTTACTGTAGTCTTCTTTAAAATGGCAGATCTGAGTAAAAAAAGCAGGAAGCCTTGTTCCTTGATTATGGGAATGATTCTTGGACTTGAAATTTTAGATTTTATTTTCCAGATCACGGGAAGCACTTTCTTGCAATGAACAAGTCCAAGCTGTGTTGTTCAATGCTGAGAGAAGATCAACCAGATTTGTTGAGGGGCAGAACTCACCTTGTTACTTTCCTTTGGTATCTGTAGGCTATCTCTGAAGAACTCCCATAATATTCAGGTTTGGCACTTCCAGTGCTGCCTGTTGCCAGAAGTCCTGTGTATTGGGTTTATGTACCAGTTTTAGTAGTGGGAGAGCTGCAGGGTTGGCCTCTGTGACAAGAAACTAGGAATTGCCCCATACCAGAATCAGACACCTCTGCAACAGACCCACCGCAGGCCGAAGTGGAGTGGAACAGCAAAGTTTGTGGCACCTCTCAGAAAACGTATTTAAGAAAGAGCAAAAATGCGAGACAGACAGTGGGGTCTCCAGTATCCCAGCAGCAGCGATACTAATGCAGAAGCTTATTTCCCTTAATAGATAAGGGAAAGTTGATCACCTTCCAGCTGCTGAGCAGAGTGATTTACATGAGGCAGGAGTATAACCTAGTTGGGCTGTACAGTTCCTTGTTGAATGATAGTATGTAAGCATAGCAATAAAGAAAAAAAAAAAGTTGCATTAAGTTCCCCATGTCTCGTCAATCCATCATAGGTTAAAATTACTAGAAGATAATATCATAGATTGTCTTCTATTTACTAGTAATTCCCGGAGAAGGTAGCTGGCAGTGAGTGACATTTTGCTGCTCTGGATAAAGTCATGGTATAGCTGTAGCATTGCTGGCTGTTGTTAAAGTAGGAAAAATAAGGATAGCCAGAGTTAAAAATTCAGTTTGGATGATTTTAAACAGCTTTTTATTATCCAGTTTAACAGTGTGCATGTGGAATCACCAAAATTTCTAGCAAAACAGGATTTTTGAATAGCAGCCAAAATTTAGAAACAGTTCTTAATTTTTGAGAAGTAACTGATTTCAAACCTCTTGAAAACCCACATTCATCTCAGTATGGCAACTAGATTCAAGAAGCAGAATTTGTTTAATAATTCTGTGTGAAATGCTCATTCTAAGAACAGGATGCAGGATCTTCTTTGGCTGCCTATAGTGGTAGCAGCCAAACTCCCAATCAGCCACTCACTTGTTCCTTAGCAGCGTAGGGGGAAAAATAAGAACAGCAAAAAAAAAGAGAGCTCACGAGCTGAGGTAAGGACAGGGTGGTGGCTTACTGCTCAACATCATGGGCAAAATAGGACTCAACTTGGGGAAAATTAACTTAAATATTTATTATATTAGGCAATGTTTGTTATAATAGGCAATAATTTAATTGCTAATTCAGATATTGGAAAACAAAACACATTACAATTAATATCTTTCCTCTACCTTTTCCTTGGCTAAACTTCACTCCTGATTCCTGTGCAAGCCCACCACCAGTCAAACCTTATTTTTGATATCATCCATCCAAAAAATGGAGAATGGAGCTCTCGGTCAGTACGTAGTGGTTTTGTCTGTGGTTGCTCCTTCCTCACTTTTTCCTCTGCCCTTGGCGTTCCCTCTGCTGTTTCTCTTTTTTGGTGTTGTTGTTCCCTCTTTCTTTTCATCCAGCATTTTTGCCCTTTCTTAATTATTTTTTTTTCCACAGAGGTGCCACCAGCTTAGCTGTTGGGCTCAGCTGTGCCCTGTAGTGTTCATTGGAGCTGGCTGGAATCATCTGTGATCGACAGCAGTGGGGCAGCCCCATGCCTCTCCTTACTGAGGTCACCCCTGCAGCCCCACTGCTGCCAGCACCTTGCCATGTACGCCCAATATATAGCCATATACTTCCAATCTATCAGTTTTCTGTGTTCTAAAATTACATGTCAGGTCAGCAAAAGTTGAGTAGTCAAAGTGGTAGTTAAAAATCAATAGAAGGCTTTGGAGTTCTTACAGATAGCTTTCTGACACCTTGCTGAAACTTATTAGAAGGGGGGGGGGGGGGGGGGGGGGGTTCTTNGGGCTTCTTTTGTACAGTGAACATCTGGAACTGGTGTGACAACAAGTTGTAGAGATGGGCAGTGTCAGTGGGTTAAAAAAAAGGCCTCACACAGCTTTCCAGCTGACAGACCCAAGGCCAGATACTAAAAACAGTAGTCAGGGAGAGAGACCTCCAACATCTGTGACCCAGCGGGGGCAGCAGCTGGGACACTAAGGGAGGCATGAGGTGCTGGTGGTGGCCAGGCAGACATACTCCCACACTAGGAGCAGTTTCTGTTAGATCTCAAGTCACAGGGCTGGGTGGAGTAGACCATGAGACCTAGTAGAGCAGAAGAACAGTGAAAAATTTCCTGAAACCCAGAAAATTAAATATTTGCTAGAATCACTGCTGAAATACTGGTTGTAGGAACTCAAGAGTATCCAGTATAGGCCTCCAGTACAGGCCTGTTCTTTCTCTGTTTCTCTCACTAGCCTGGCAAAGCTCAAGTTATTGCAGTCCTGTTCATTTCAAAGATGGTGCAATTTAGTATACCTTGGTATTGTACCCGGTGATGTGGTGCTGAGAATTCCAGGCCAGTGGTCAAGCCGTTTCTTTGAAGTACAGTACCCTTTGATTTACAGCATAAGGAATTTCATTAGAGCACCTGAGGCGCAGACCTGAAAAATTTGCAGTAACTTTTCTATTTTATCTAATTTTTCATAGTATGCGTTAATGAGGACAGTCTTTGTAATAGCCATGTTTTGAGCTAAAGAGTGGAAGTAATTCTGTGGCTCTTATTTGAACCACCATGTCATTGACTGCCTGACCAGAATTCTTGACTAAATCATCTGGTTTGCATGATTTGATAGAAATAATAGAAAGATTTGGTTTGATTTAAAAAGAACCATTTCTACTTTGCAAGTAATGGCGATTTTCAAGGTTCATTGTCCACCTGTACAATGTGGGTTTTGTTCCCAAGTACTAGAAAACTGTGACGTGGGCCCCATACTAGTGCAAGAGCTGAAGGATGGGTTGCATCTCCTCCATTCTGTGTCATTTGCAGCAGGGTACCAAGGAAGAAGCATGATCTCAAGGGACGCTGCTTTTCAAACAGATTGCAGTTTGTCACGCAGGAGATACTTGCATAAAATCACTTTGGTGACTTTATTTGCTCTCTTGTATGTTTATCAAGTTTCTCACGTGCTTCTCTGTCACTCTTTTAGCTGAGGATCACCTTCCATGTGATCCTTCACCAAGGACCATTGTCTTCAGGGAAGTGCCATACACATATTTAATAGTTGCATTTGCTGTGTTGGACATTAAGCTGAAATAGTTCAATTCTACTTACCTTTTAGAGCCTCCAAACAGATCTAATTTTCTGTCTCAGCAGCCTGTATTTTCAGTACTGTGCTCTTTATAGTCATTTTTACAGCTTATTGAGAGCTTGTGTTGTCAAAGACTGTAGATAAAAATGATTTGGTCTGTTCAGATTTCATCATGGTATCCTGTGAGAGCATTTGGTTTTTCCAAAAAAATCTTGTTAGCTTCATTGCCTTTGTGTGTATTGATTAGAAGGAGCCATTCAGGTTGGCTGTCTTGATATTCCAAAGTTTTTAGCCAAGATTTTATTTCAGTTAGATTAATTTGGTTTTCAACACTGTATCTCAGAATGTGTTTTCATTTTGCTGTTTGTTTTGGTTTTAATCTTTACTTGGTGTTCTTCTGTTCTTAGTAGTCAGGTGGTACTGATCTACCTAATGATTCGCTCTTTGCAACCTGATGAGTTGTGAACTTTGAGGTGATTTTCTGAGGTATTTTTTCCACTGACTTTGTCCAGTGATCTCTTCTAAGCATTTTATGTCATAGTGCCTGTGAACATCAACTGAAGGTGGAGGAATCATTGTGCAATAGAGCACACACACTTAACGAAGGTTTGGATCACTAGCAGAACACAACAGATGAAATCTGTCTTTTGCACAGGAGATGGGGATGTTGCAAGCTTAGGTATTCAAGATATTTTACAGCTGGGTAGGCTGGATAGTCCCTGCAGAATATTTCTGTAGTGGTTTTGGCTCTTCCTTCTGAAATATTACTGCTGCAGAAAGCTTGATTAGCATTAACTAGTCCTTCCTTTACCATCCTTAGGGTTTAAGGAAGACAGTGAAGAGAACAAGTTTAGGAGAAAAGGAGCATCTTTGAAAAGTAGTGTATTTATAAATATTCTTTCCCCTGGCCTACAATGATAATTTTTCTCTTAACTCTTTTTTTTCCAACATAAAATTGTTTGGCAAAAACAGTCAAAAATAGTTTTAAATAATCCAAACCTGATAGCGGTATATGCTTGTTACACAAAATTCTATTTCTTTGCAGTATGGGTAATAAAGCAGAGTTACCCTAACAATTGTTCTGAATTCTCATTTGAGTTGGCATTTAGAAAGTTCAGTCAGTGCTTCATGTCATGCAAAAAGGCTGTGGGGAAATGCATGCAGTAGATTGATGTTTTATCATGAAATAATACATGATAACACAAAAATGATACTACTGCAAAAACAGCTAGCATAAGATTGCTTGTAGAGTTGAATGTTGAAGTACAAGTTGAAACTCAAAATTAGATTCGTAGAGCTCAGGCTCTCAAACCAGCCTAAGTTTGAAATAGAAAATCAAGGAAGACAGGTATGAAATGAAGCATGTCTAGGGGATTTATCTATAAATTAAATGTGATTTAAAAAAAAAAAAAGCCAAAAGAAAAAAAAAAAACACTAACTGGAAGGAAAACTTCAGGCACTACAGAGATTTGCTAGTTTTCAGTTTTTGTAAATATTAATTTAAACCAAAATACAGCTTTCTATTTCAATACTTGATAGATTTCAACATCCAGCTGTTAATTTTCATGGAATCATAGAATATATATATTTTATATATACTGTTAATTTTGAATATAACATTTGCCAGTGACTCGACAGTGAACTCCCACCCCAGTTCAGGTCTTTCTGATTCTGTAGTTACTTTACTGCATCTGTATGGGGCAACAGGGGTATGTGTATGAACAAACTGTTAGAACCGTTAATGGCGTGTGTCCCATATACCGAAAACGTTGTACTGGGCTTGAGCTCTCTTTCCATTTATTAGGGTACTACTGTTCCTTTCTCAACCAATAACCTGCTCTGATCTCAGAGCACGAGGTTGGTCTGGAGACCTCCTTAGGACTGTTGTAGTCTGAATTATCCTGTAAGTCTGTGGTTTAGTTAGGTCCATTTTAACTGCTTTATCAGATTTCTTTGTTCACAGTATAAACATCTGTGCACAGTAGTATTCAAGTGCATTGCTCTGGTTGACTTGAAAGTAAACTGTGCAATGTCTGTGCATACAGTTGCATGTTTCTATTTAAAACAGATTCTTCTTTTAAAGAATACTGGGATTTTAGTATGGGTTTTGGTTTTTCTTTCTTAATTTTAGACAGTTTTGCTATAAATCAGATAAAACCATTTACAGACAGAAGGCATTATGAAAGGAGTAAGATGTCAGAAATTTTACAAGATAAATTAAACTGCTTAAAAATTGTTCCATAGGTACAAACAATAGCTAACAAAATTTCTGAGATGGTCCTTGAAAAACTGCTGTCATGACTACTCGTTCTTTGCAGGGGATGGAGTGCTAGATCTCTCTACAAAGAAAAGCGCAAGGTTGGAAGAACCAAAATACGATCCCTTGTGTTCTGAAAACTCGGTGTCTGGGTAAGCTACTTTTAGGACTTTCTTTGGCTTACATAAAAGAAAATCGGGGTTTCTCTTACTTCTCTGAAGTCAGGTTTTATGTTCATAACATATTTGTATATACTGACACACACATGTGGTTTCTATTTTGCTTTCAAAAGAATTTGTGTCACTCATAAGTGTGTGTCTATGTATATATCATATGTTTCATTTGTCTTTTTCCTTTTTTTCTGTTTAAAGAAAAGTTATCAGAACAATCACCAAACTTTAGTTCATGTTACTAAAAATGAACTGAAAATTGATTATGTAACACAATAAAAGTAGTAGGACAGTAGAAGAGAATGCAAATATGTTCTTTCAGAATTTATGTAGGAAACTCCAATTTTTGACAAAAATTACCATGTTAATATTTAGACTTAAAATATTCTTCAACTAACATGAACAAGTTAAATGACTATTATCTATAATACTCCTTAATATGAGAGAGAATGCGTGCGCGAGAGAGAGCTCTTAATCATCATACTTACATCATGGTTCTGGCTATGGTGTGTGGTGGCAAACAGTTAAATTTCTTTATTCAGCGAGAAGAACATTGCCTCTGCTGAAAGCTACCACAAAACTAGAGAAACGCATTGTTTTGTTGGATTTTGTTATGATTTTGGCATCCTCCCATCCACTAGCCATAGCAGGACCCTTTTTGTCACCTGTATGTCTTACAAGTAACTTATTACAAACAGGAGTACGATAGCAGTATTTGTTGGATGATGTAAAGTGCATTTTATTAATTTGCTGATACGAGGAAGCTTAAAAACTAATATGACTTTGTAATTGGAAAGCTGTAAGTAGTGGCTAGAAGTTCTTAAACCTGTGTTTTATTTTGCCAAAATGGACTTGATTGTTAACTATGGCGCTTATCCTACGGTTGTAGAAAGCCTAGTTTTGTGTAAGTTTGGGATGTTTGTGCGTAGTTATGTACTTATTGCTGCAAATTTTCTATGAGGGGGTTGACTCTTTTATTACTTGTTTAGCGGTAACGTCACGTTTCTACTAACAAAAACTCCTTCAGGATTTGGGTATTTAATGGAACGATAATTGTATAATTAAAATTACAACAGCGTTGCTCTGCAAGCATGTGAACAAGGGAATATAGCAAGCACATGAGAATATTACCAAATACTGAGCTAGGATATAAAGTTCTTGGAAGGGCTGCTGTAGAAGCCACCGTATGATTTTTGACGCGCTGTCCTACCAGAACTGTAGCATTTTGCTAGGATAATCATTTAACTACCACATCTCAAAGGCTTTAAAGTATCAGAAGCAGTGATGTTACCGAAGCAAGGAGTATAATAAAGGAGTGGACCCTTCCCTTCCATAGCTGTGTGAGAGTCTCTCATACATCAGTTTACCATCGTTTCATTCCATCCATCCAGGAGACTACACAGACACAGAGAGGACTATGTGGAAAGAAGTGCTGAGTTTGCAGATGGTTTGCTCTCAAAAGCTTTGAAAGACATTCAGTCTGGAGCACTGGACATAAATAAAGCAGGCATACTTTATGGCATACCTCAAAAAACTTTACTTCTCCACTTAGAAGCCTTACCAGCAGGAAAGCCTGCACCTTTTAAAAACAAAACTCGAGATTTCAATGATAGTTATTCATTTAAAGACAGTAAAGAAACTTGTGCAGTCCTACAAAAAGTAGCCTTGTGGGCAAGAGCTCAAGCAGAGCGCACAGAAAAAAGTAAACTCAGTCTACTTGAAACCTCAGAATTAAAATTCCCTACAGCTTCCAGTTACCTCCACCAGTTAACTCTGCAGAGAATGGTCACACAATTTAAAGAAAAAAGTGAAAATCTACAATATGAAACTACAAGTCCTACTGTACAATTAAAAATTCCTCAGCTAAGAATAAGTTCTGTGTCCAAACCACAGTCTGATACTGCTGGTCTTCTCGATGTTATGTACCACGTTTCTAAAACCTCCTCAGTCTTAGAAGGATCAGCTCTTCAAAAATTGAAAAATATACTCCCTAAACAGAACAAAATTGAATGTTCTGGACCTGTAACTCACTCAAGTGTTGATTCCTACTTTCTGCATGGGGACCTCTCTCCTTTGTGTCTTAATGCTAAGAATGGGACAGTAGATGGAACCTCAGAAAATACAGAAGATAGTTTGGATCGTAAAGATAATAAGCAGCCGAGAAAAAAACGCGGCCGCTATCGGCAGTATGATCATGAAATAATGGAAGAAGCAATTGCAATGGTAATGAGTGGGAAAATGAGTGTTTCCAAAGCACAAGGAATTTATGGGGTACCTCACAGCACTTTAGAATATAAAGTAAAAGAAAGATCTGGAACATTGAAGACTCCGCCGAAGAAGAAGCTCCGATTACCAGATACTGGCTTATTTAATATGACAGATTCAGGGACTGGCAGCTGCAAAAATAGTAGCAAGCCTGTGTAGAATAATTGTTAGCAAATTGTTGTGTGTGTGTGTATGTATGTCTGTATACACACACTGTGTGAGAAATACATATGTTCACTCTGACAGAAGACGTGAAACTATACAGTTCAAAAACCACATACATGCCTTTTGAAAAAATAGTTTTATTCAGGGTTTTCACTGTGGACAGAATTATAGAGTTGCTCACTTAATTCTGATAGTGTGTATTTAATATAATCCTTGTATAAATAGGTGACAAGATTCAGGTTTTATTTAGTAGTCAATAGCATAAAGATGTTTTGGGAGAACAAGTATTTGTCATGTGAAACATAATTTTTAATTGGTGAAGAACCACTCTTTCCCGTTCAACAAACCATCTTATTACAGAAATACACGATCTATGTTTAACAAACTTATAAACTTCACAGAATACTTGCAATAAATTGTAAGTAACTCAGACTATACAAATGAAGGGATTTTTAAAAAAAGCTAGTTCCTTACAAGGAAGTGAATTTGTGAAGTATTAGTAGGATATAGTACATTCTGTGAAAGAAAAAAAAAAAGTTCATTGTTACTTAAATATCCAATACAAGTAAGAAATAAGCATTTCATTACTAAAAATGTGTGTTAGCAGGCATAAACTGCATTTTTTTTATAATTTTAAGAGAATTTTGTTGGTGGTTTAGAAAGAAATTGGTGTTTACAAAGTGTACACTTATGAAACCTGAGAAATTACTGTAGTTATAGAATTATTAAATATGAAATAAGATGGAATACTAAGAGCATAAAATTTAAACTTTAACATAATTTTCCTTTTTAGTAGGAAAGGTAAGGTGACACGTAAGGTTTAAGAAGAAAGTGGGAATGCAACTTAGAGCATGTTCATAATGTGCACAGAATGAGCTTGAGAATGGTTTTTTGTTTTGTGTTTTTTTTTTGTTTTGTTTTTTTGGTTTTTTTTGGTTTAAATGTACTGGTTAGTTGATGTTATGACTACTTAAAAATTATTTAAGGATTGTGTCACACTCCTATTGAAAAACCTCGCTGTAACTGTAATGTATTTGCTGCTGTGACATTTCAAACACTTTCAGTTTATCAAAATGAATACCAAGTTACATTATCATTTTGCTAATAACCAAATTTGCAGTTCAGGGTCTTGATAGAAATACAAATATTAAACAGTGAAGCTGTTTTGAACTTTCATTAATATAAATTCTTTATAAATTTGGTAGTTAGAATTTAGGCAGTTCATTTTAAATAAGTAACTTTTAATAGAATATAAGGGAGACCAGTTACCTTCATATTGCAGTTTTGAAATGAATTTCAGAGTATTGACATTGGACTTTATATCAGACTTAATTTTTTCATGGGCTATCACAAAGTACATGTCTACATATGAAAAACAGGGACTCGCTTTGTATATTTGATACAGAACATCAGTGCCCTTTTTCTCTCAAAATGTAATTATTTCTATGTGCATCTAATTTGGGACAGAAAAAGACTTTTCTCCAACTTTTATACGTTTGGCACACATGCATACGTACATTGTCAATTTATTTTCGCACTTAAATTTTCATGTGCATAGGTTAATTATAAAAAATGAAGGGGGACTTTAGATACATATGGGCCACATCAGATAACTTGATTTTTAAATCAATTTGCCATTAAAGTCACTGGAGAGCGTACATGCAATATTAATGGCAAAATCTGGCCCATCTTTATTAACCTTACTTAAAAATAGCAGCTTACAGTTTAAAATAGAATAACCCCTAAGAAGTTAAGTGAAACTGCACAAACAGTGTATCAGTTCTTTGGTCTCTCAGATCTATACTGAATCTACTTCAGTGGTTAAG
>VXAV01007079.1:30740-44326 GCA_013399715.1 Alectura lathami | reverse complement strand
AAAAAAAAAAAAAAAAAAAGACATTTTCTCATTGAAACAACACAAAATTCAGAGGCAATTTTCAAGAACTACTATGCAATATTCACCACTTAGGACAGAGACCCCTTTACCTTGTCTCCTCAAATATTACATTTAATATGATGCTTTTGATACAGCTTAAAAAAGCCACGCATGGCACAGAGTATTAGCAAGGTCGTTGCAGGAGAGCCTGTACAGTGCAGGTCCCATTGGCAGAGTTAAACCTGTATGTAACCAGTATGTGAGCTCTTACATCACACCAAAGCTGTCTGTCCTGCTTTCCCTAAGCTTGTAAATTCATGAAAACATTATTATAAGACATAGCAACAAATCTATGTCTTTGCAGGTATGCCACAAACACGTGCTCATTGCATGACTTTTCAAATGAATCTTTAGAATGCAGTTCAGCTGGACTTGACCTAAGGGTAGCATATTCTGGTAATCACTTATGTTGAATTATGTTTCCCAAAGTCATTTTAATTTAATTTAATAATTAATTTAATTTTATATGACTATTGTTTAATTACTATGGATCCACTTCCTCGGAATTAATTACCCACTTAGATGAACTGACAAATCATTGTCCTCACAAAATTATTAATTCCCCCCAAAATCTGCTGTTTCTTCAGCACTATTAAAAGCAGAATAAATGTTCATCAAAGTAAACATAGAAATTTACCACCATTCAGGAAAGTTTTGGGGAGTAGTTTTGGGTTTGTTTTTTAACTGTGATATTTCAAGCACATTTTTCATTAGAATTTGCTAAAAATTGTTGTTAGTTGTGCAATGTTATGCTCAGATATGCTGCCATTTAATGAAACTAGGGGGAAGTGATACCAAGAACTGATTTGGGACACTTCTACACACAAATTAATGCACAAAAGTATCAAAACCTTTCTTCATTGCAATTTTTTACATAGATATGAATTATTAATTCTGCATATTTCTATTTCTTCCTTGCAGCCCAATCCTTACTTGGGTCTGAAGAGTGGTTTGAAAAAGAATGAGCAAGAGTAGGCTGCTTCCATCAAGGAAATAAATATTTTTCTGCTGACTTCCCCAGGGGTTCCTCAGGTCTGGTTTGTATGCCAGTTTTCTGAGCACAGCACTAGGAATCATATGCATACTCATGCCCTCTTGGGCAATCATGTGCTACATACAAGTCTATTTAAGTAGTGTCAAAGGGAAGTCTACTACGTTTTCCACCACACATACCAGCCTCTTCGCAATACCTTCAAGAAAATTAAGGCCTGCGGCAAAGACCAAAGAAAATAACAGCTATATTACACCATAGGAAATGATAAAGAGACATCAAAGCCACAGATGATGCTACAAGACTCTAATTAAGTTGCTGCTATTATAAATCAGCTGTATCCTGAGGTTCCCATGCACCAAGAGATACAAAGCACACGTGTGATTCTCAGGTCAGAAAGGTTAGTGGCCTGGGAGCTCACACAAAGGAACTGACCCTAGATAGTAACTTCCTTCAAATATTTTCTCCTCATCAGTCAGACTAATCTCCTGTGGCAGTACAACTTCAATGCTTTTTCTTCTTTAAACAATTATTCTTCTTCCGTAATGTTGACTCCTTCTTGTCCCTGAAATAGTTATGGCAACTCATTCTAACCCTCTCTCTGGCTATTTAGGCTAAACAAACAAAGGTTTGCTTCAAATATCAGATTCCCCAAATTATCCTAATGTACTTCTCTACATGTATTCAAATTTGAATCCATTTTTGACAGCAATATGCAATATTTCAAATCAAAGTTTACTGAATAGTAAAAGCAGGTTAGCATTAAGTAAAATGTCTTTTCAAAGAAGAACCATTGTCCAGTCAACCCATCCACACAGACTTTGATCTAGACACCTATTCTTCTAATGGCCAAGTTCATAATTTCAAATAAAAATTGTTCTTCTTGGCATACTAAGTGCATGATCTGGCACTTTACATTCTTGCTTTCTAGTTGGAACTCCATACCATTCTGCTGAACAGGAATTTGGTCCTCCTTTTGTGCCCAGAACGCCCCTGCTTTGTTTCATTCTTCCACTGACCAGCATTGCTCTAAACTACAACTACCAAACTCTCAGTCTTGGTCAACTTCCTTATTTTTTTAAGAAATTTTTCTATAAGTCCAAGACTCTCTTTAATAAGAATTTTGTCCATTAGGCTTTGGAAAGACAAGGGCAAAGGGATGTAGCCGCTCATTCTAGTGAAAGCGACTNAAGTGATGGTAATTTAGTTTCAGTAAGTTCAGTATCCTCTCCAAAGAGAAAGCACTGGGGGCATCTTGCCCTAGCTGCGTTCTTCCCCTCAAGAAGCATTACAAGCAAACATAGCATGAGCCATCCTCTCCCTTCCCCTGAGTCCAACCACTCAAGTGACTAACCAAGAGTTAGTCACTTGTTTTTACTGTGCCTTCAGTGTGAATTTTCTTATAATGTTGTTTCAGGGGACTGGCAGTTTGTATGCACTACTATGAAATAGCATTTGATGCTCAATAGTTGAGATTGAAGCTGGATAAACTTCATCTTCACGTCTACCCTATTAGTTCCCCATTCCAGAGCATAATGTGGCTGAATTTGCCGAAGAAAGGCTCTCAGGCGAATGCAAGGAATGACAATGTATATTAAAAATGATTCCATAGCAGAGAGCTATGGAGTAGCAGAGAGCTCCATAGCAGAGAGCTGTGGAATCCCTATCCTTCCCTAGTTTCCTGCTTCTTGCTTTTTTAACCTCTTAAGGTTTGAGCACAATGTGGAAGCGCTGTTGTCTGCTTCCTCTCCCACCACCCCAAATGAAGGAGCCTTGGCAGCAGGGGATGAAATGAAAAGCAAGGGAGAGACAAATACTGCAAGACTTTGCAGACTAATAAAACATAGAAAGGCTTCATTTTTCATACTTTCCAAGATAATGTCGAGGATTGGGAAACATAAAAAAAGATTTAGTAGATCTCAGTGAATTTTTATTTAAATTACCAAACCCTAGGTTGGTGATTTGTAGATGACAGAGGAGAAAACATCCTTGCATTGGCATGACTCAACATCAAAACATGAAGAAAAAACAATAATTTCGGGAGACTTCAGATCCATTCTGAACAATTATTTATGAGAAGACTTGGGTTGGTTTGTTTTCCTGCACCATGACATAGATTTACAGTTCTTACAACCTATGAAATGTATGTTTCCCTGTACAGACCCAGCTCAGTATAGATCAGGTATCTTCTTCCCTCAACAGACAGGGACACTTCAGGGGGGAAACATGCATTGGTTCCTTTAATTTTTTGTCTTCAACTCATATCAGAAATCAGTACAGTATTTCAACCTTGACAAACAGAAGATGCTTTGAAGTTACGTCCATCTGATACTATAGGCCCATAAATTCCTTTGGACAAGTTATCTAACAAAAGAGGAGATATGTAGCAGACTGCAAGCATAGAAGGTTGTTGTTTGTTTGTTTGTTTGTTTTTCTTAAAGTAAAAACAAATCCCCATTGCATTTCTTTGCTTGTAATCATTATATTCAAGTAGAATTCATCTGCTATTGAATGCATTTTAAGAAAGATTGTTTCAGTACACAGAATTCCTCCATAACGGTTCCCTCTGCCAATAAAACAAGAGTTTACTACACTTCTACAATTCTCTTGGGATTTTTTTTTTTTTTTTAAATCATGCAGCTGTACCTACTTCTAATAACTTGCAGAAGAGCCAAAATCTGCCTCCACTGAAGTCACATGAGTTTTCCCAAATTGCATTATTTTCATAATTTTCTCAGGAAGGCAAGCAGGAAGGCAGGAATTTTTTCTATTGTTGCAAAACACTCACTTGCTTGAAAAAGGTGGAGATAGTGCTTAGCAATCCCTGCATTAACAGTATTCCTTAAAGGCATCTACATTCCTAACTGTATTTTGAAATATACAAAATATGATGTGAATTTCCTCTCCCAAATCCAAATATTCATCTTGTTTTGAAGAGCTCAGTTAGTATGTAGGAAGTTTCTGCAATTCAGCCATCAGCCCTGTCTAGACTCCAATTATAATACTACCTCAATTTTCAAAATGTGCTCAAGTACAAACATGCCAGTATTCACTGTTTCAAACAGCCTTTCTTTCTCTGCCTACAGCACTGGAGATCAGTCCCTTGTGGTTTATAATCTCAAGCATATGGGTCATTGCAGAACACAGTTGTGAAATCACCACCCACACCAGAAAAGGCATACACAACTAAAAACACCCACACCCTCTGTTCAAGTCTTTTATACTGTATTAATGTCTTCTCAGATGTAACCTTTACAACCCGAGGAGTGTTAAGTGTCTTGCAGCTTGTTACCAGCTGTGTCCCTCCCCACTTACCTCCCACAGCACACTAACCCATATGCAATGTGCCCTTCCCACCACCACCTGCTCTCAGGATTATCTGAGTTTCCCACACGGCACGCACGTGCCCTTAAAACAAATTCAGTGAAAAGAGACAAGAAATGTGTTTAAATCACATAAGGTGAACAAAGAGGCAATGAGTTAATCCTGCCCTTGGGCTCTTTCCTTCTCCTACACCAGCAGGCAGCACTGTGCAGTTTTGCAAAGGAGGAAACAAGGACAGCCAGCGCTGTCACAGCTAAATGCTGTGTAAGCAAACAAAGGTCTTCTCCTGCATGACCCAGAGGAAGTGCCAGTGCTGTGTGTTTGCAGCCAAGACGGGCTGTGCGGGCAGTGCGTGGGCTGTGGAGGAAGTGCGGCTAGGCCTTGACCTTCTCAGCCCCACGAGTGCAGTGAGCCTCCATTTGCATGTGTCAGCAACCAAGTGGTGCTGGAAGGTTGTACTCAGGCCTGCCACAGCCTTCCCTCCGTGAGCAACAGCCTGGCCACACATTCTGGCTTTGGAGAGCGCATGGAGGAGCTGCCTGGGGCAAAGCTTGGCCACAGCCAAGGATGGGTTTGGTTACCTGTTGAGCCAGCCTGGCTAGATGCAAGGCCTCAGGCAAGTGAGTCCTCATCAGGACATCTAGCACTAAGTGTAAAAACATAAGGTCCTGTTATGGCCATTGGACACCTAGCCAGCACATGCAACTGAGCAACACAGGTCACCAAGATGTAGTAAGTAGGCACCTACTGACTTCTCATCTTGGGAATCCTCTGTGGCATGGAACATGAGCTGATACCTAAACTCTCACCCGAATGAAGGCTTCTAACCATAGATATCTCAACCTCAGAATGAATCCTCTTCCTCACTTTCCCTACTTTGTGGCTGTCTTATGCTCTTACACCATCCCACTCCTGGAATCTTGCTGTTCATCACACCCTGATGGAGGTCAGAGGCATAAGAAGGCAAAGCAAATGAAGTTGCAGCGAGGTGAGAATTTTCACCGAGATTTACCCAGTGACAGGCTTAATGCTCAGCTCTGAGGACTGTCTTTCAACCACTGCAGGCTTTTGAGGCTGGATTCTGATCAGGGTAACCATCCATTTTAGATATTTATGATAGTCCAGTGATACAGGTTGAACTTTGAAGTGCATTTTATGTTTTTGATATTGTGTGGCTTCAGATGAGTTCACAAGCAGAGAGCACTTCCCACAGGCAAGACAATTTCCACAGAGGAGCGTATTTTTCTACTCCCATCATTTGTTTCATTTCCCGAGGAACAAGTTGTACCTTTCCATAATAGAATTTTGGCTGAAGGATAAATACATACATATATCTATTAAAATAGCTTGAATAGATCATCATAAAAGTGAGTAAGGAAGCACGGCTTCATAGCAAGCTTATGCAAGACATGGAAAATTGGGCCTGCCTAAGCATGTCTATACACACATCTGCAGGTATGTGGCAGTGGGCTTGTGCATTCTGCAGCTCTCACTTTGTAGCACAGGCAACAAAAACAGGGAACAATACAGATGCATGTACCATGAGGACAGCTTTGCAAGCCAAGCAGTGTGGAGATTTCCAGGGTCAAAATTGTTCTTCCTAGTACCAGTAAGTTAGTGAATATATGTAGTCCTCTTGCCCTGTAGCAGCCCCCTCACCCTTAATTTCTAGGCCTGGTCCTATTTACCTGTGCTATCTGTTACAAAGCTGCTACAGGGATGCCTACCTATACTGAAAATGCTTCTTCCAGTGCTATGTGTTTAGCACTAAAATGTTCGCCATCTCTGTGTTAGCGTCCAAAGTTCCCGCTCCTGCTATTTGTGACATCAGAGTCAAATTTTCATTGTTAAAACTAGCAAGGAGCTAATTTATTTTAAATTGTTCGCTATTGTGTTTTACACTACTGCCTTGAGCCATCTGGATGATAAGTAGTAATATAAATGATTGTTTCAATTATTAACACTGATGACCTTTGCTATAATGCAGCAAAGAGGAGAAAAGCACAGGCAAGCTGCTTTGCTAATAGTAAAACTCTGCCAGGAGACCTCAGTGCAAAAGGGAGAACTTGGAGCTGTACTGTTCAGTAGACTGAACAGAGAGGGGAAGGAGAAGCAGCAAGTGAAAGGAAGAGGAGTGCTTGCTGCATGTTCCACTCCTACCTCTGTATCTCATGGTACTCATGTAAAATGTGATCACACTGAACAGGGAGTTTAAGATGTAAAACCAAGATGTACCACGGGTCTGGCCCAGCACAACAATATTCATATTTGGTATGGAGAGCTAAAACACATTTCTAAAATGCTCCAGGATCCTCAAAAGGACAACTAGCTTTCCAGCAGTGTTCTACAGTATTTATTTCCTTGAACAGAACTTCTGAAGCCTGCACACCATTACTAACTACTCGGATCTTACCAAGCTTATTTCAGGCATTTGGATTTATCACAATGTTCAGGCAAGAGACTGAATAGGTCAGTGACCTTCTGCCCATGGAGAAGATGGCCTCAGTTTGCACAGCACTCCCTCGTTTTGTCTTTGCTAGCAAACTCCATGCTGAGCTGGAGGTGGGGGAGCTATGCAGAGGCGAGAACAGCAGGCTTCCCTCCCATATCCACCCACATTCACTCTGCCTTGGGGGTGAACACTATAGCTCTGTCGTCCATCCCAGCCAGGGAGCTGCCTGAAAAGCACCAGTGAGTGGCGAGTGAAGATTAGCAGAACAAGAGCCCAGTATGGCAGGCTGCTCAGGCAGAGAAGCTGCTCAGCTCCCTGGAGAACCTTTGTAAATTACCAGCCAGTTGTTCTCTGTCAATACCAGCCACGTGGTTTTCCCAGGGGCTAGCACAGTGATTAATGCTGATTTTCTCAAGTAGAAACATTGCCCTAGTGTTAGCACTCAGTGAATGAAATTCTGAGTGCTGTCTGGAGAAGGAATGGTTTGGATGTTCTCCATGTTCTCGGGCTGAGCAGAAGGGTGAAGGCAAAGCTTTGCTTCCCTGTGCATGAAGCCCTGGTAGCTCAAACACACTGGGATTTTCAAACTCTCTCTGAAGATCACTGGTACAGAATTTAGGCACCAGACTAGCAGTGTACAGTAAAGAGGTTAATTAGTTTCTGACCAAAATATGAACAAACTCTGTTATGATGCTAAATGATGTTGGTGCTGTAAACAGCCATGCTGGAAGCAGTTTAGTCCAGGGCACTTGGAGCCTCTTGCCATCTACAGATAGTACCATCTCACATGCTCAGTTCCTTCCCCTAGCTCATCTGCTTCCCTAGCACAGTTGGGAGAGGCACTTCATGGTCACTCTCCTCTTCCTCTCCAAACAGGGTGAGATGTACCTGGGTGTATTAGATCAATCATCCCAGCTGATCCAGCTACACTGACCTCAGGGAGAGCAAATCACACACCCACAGCTGGAAGCCTTGTGCCACCGCATGGGTTTGAGACACTTTGTAGCGATTGGATCTACTTAGCTGAAAGTTGTAGATCAGATTTTATAGAATGGAGTTTTTATTAATGCATTTTTCTTAAATCTTAGCAAGGAAAGTGTCTAACCTGATTTGAAGTGCAAACCCTGCTCACTTGGTTTTAGTTGCCATCTTGGGTGGGGCAGCTTAAGCTGCACCTGTCCCTTTGTCTGTGGGCAAATACCTGATAGACAGTTGTCACTGGCAAGCCAGTCTGTTCTCTGAAGGACTCTGCTAAATGTCTAGAAAAACTTTCACTCCCCTCCACTCTGAGAATAGAAAATCTTCTCATTGTTGCCTTGTACACTTAGACTCTGCCTGTCAGTTTCCATGGGTTTGTGAATTAAAGGGATGATGGCTGTCAGCAACACAATGGCTTTTGGCTTTTATCCACAAGGAAGCCCACGAGTGTAGCAGCTCTGCTTCTAGCACCAGTAGGGTCTCTATCTGCACAAAAGAAAAAAAAAACCCTTAACCTCTGCTCATGTAGTGACCTGTGACCATCCCTGGGAGCAGGTGGGAGCTTTCCCTGGCTGCACTTCATGCAGCACCAGGCACTGTAATTAGGAGCCAGGAGTGGAACATAGTTTGCAGAGATGGATTGGAAGCCTGAGGGAAAAGCCTTTTGTCCATCAGTTGGTGAGCTAAATCATTTAGAAATTCCTAAATAAGTGATGCTGAGCTCCAAGTGGGCTTCAGATGATCAGAGAAGGAATTTCATCTCTGTCTCACCTGAGAAAACAAACAATAAAGGGAGGTAATGAGAAGTTCCCAGCAGCTTCTTTAAGGAGAAGCGTATCATGAACAACATCAAGTAATGTTAAAAGATTGTGTATAAAAATGCACACAATCTGAAATCTGTTGACTAGATATTTTGCTCTGATAATGGAGGAGTTGAAAAGCTACATTATAGGGAGATAGGTACTTCAAAAGTTAAGACCCAGGGAACAATGTCTTTGTTGCTGTGCTTCTTATTAGTCCAGGCAATGGCTGCAGATTTCCTGACACCGAGAAGGGAGGTCCTTGTTAGTGATATCTTCTCCCTTCTCATCACGAGAGTTATGAGAATCCAGCCTGGAAAGGGCAGGTGGGGGGGTCCTACAGTGGAATAGAGCTGCCCCACCACGAAGAGGCAGAGGAGGAATGCCGAGCAGCTGCTCAGCACCACTCTCACCGAGGGCTGGCAATAAAGCCCAGAACCACCCCAGCAATGCAAAGGCATGTTCATACATAAATGATCATCTCATCTTAGAGAGCAGATTCTCTTTTCTGCCATCTACTAGCTGTGTATTTACTGTACAGTGAATACTGAAATGTACTAGAATAAGTAAGCAATAGCTCAAACCATATGGTTTCCAACAGCCCTTTGAATTATCTGCAGGCTCATCAGGAATCACTCAACCATCTAGCTGAACACTGAGACTTCAAGGAGCCAGTGACACTTCTGCAGACCTGATTTAATCTCTCTGTCCCCTTCTTGCAGATCCCCTGAGCTTAGAAAGAAGCCAGCATCTATTCCTTTAGTGTTGAGGAATCTCATGCTTCAGAGCTAATCACCGTCATGGAGTGGAGGGAGTGCCAGCCAGCCACATACAGCACTGAGCAATGGAACGCAGGGCAAGCACGTCACTTCACTGTGTACTTAAAACCACTTTATCACAAAGCATCTAGCACATACAGTAGCATTGCCATAAAGGACAGCTGCTCCCAGGTGCTATGCCAGAGTCTGTGTCCAAATGGACAAGATCATCCCTGGCCTTCTGGCTTCTTGATATCTTCTGACACCATTTTGTGGGTAGCTGGGGCACCATGACAGAGACAGATCGAACCAGAGAGTGTGACCGACAGTATATTCCACAGGATGAAAAGCACAAGCCCTTTTTGAACTTCATCTTCAGTAAAAATGTATGAAATTCCAAGAAGAGAGGGAGACAGGAAGCCTCATGGGTCTTCTTGAAAGAGACAGACCTGAATACCTCTAATGACACATTTGAATTTGGCTCCTCTCATTAACCAAAGGTCTTTGTTGCCTTTATACCTTGCTTAGGATATGATAGAAATGAGCTATTGTTGTCAACCTCTCTGTAGTAGGCAGGAATCACATTAATCACTCTGCAGTGCCTGCTGATGATCTCAGAAGAAAGGGCAAAGAACAGACATCCCACTTTGAACTAGTGTGACAGTTAGCAGCCATCTGTAATTAATGCAGATAACTTCAGAAGACTATGGCTGGCTAACACAAATGTGGTAAGCAACACAAACTAAATAATAAAAAAAAGAAATCAATAATTCAGAAGATTCCTGAATGAGATATTATATAAGGCAGCATTCTCCAGACCTTCATATTATCTATTCCCTTTGTGCTCACAGCTCACTGAAGCAAGTTAAACGTTCTTTGCTCTCCTTTGATGCATATATAAACTGATAATCTCATTGCAGTGGTTTGGTATGATGACACATTGAAGATACTGGACATGCACAGCCCTATTTTATATACCCATTGCCATTGGAAAGGGTCCTCAGAGGCATACTGGCATGTTGAAATGAAGCCCCCATCCTCATCTGAGAAACAACACTGTATACTTTCACTGCCGTGTAAATTCAGTGGTGTCATTTTGGATTTACAATGCAAGAGTACAGGAGCTGGTCTTCACTCAGTATTTCAGGATATCACCTCTTGAAAATAAGAAAATTTGTTGCAAATATTATCATTCTAAAGGTAGAAATGCCTATCAACTCTTTTTCTTCTCCCCCAGTCTTTATCTATTACCTCCATTGGAATATTTTGAGAAACAGTTAAAAATCCATATTTAATTTTCTCTCTCCTCAGAACTCTCCAGCAAAAATGTGTACTGTGCTGTCAGCAGAAGGAGTAAGGAAGGACCTGTGAGCACTCAGCTTTGGGAAAGGGCTACCTCAGTGGTAGGAATTTTCCCCAGTGACTGCAGGACCTGTTCTGTGCCTCACTATGAAATAATGTTCCCTCTTCTCAATTTTAATTAATCTGACTCTGACAGAATCCTGCAGGCAAGCAAAGCTGCTGTGGTTCACCTGCAACCTTGATGCCCACCTTCATCTCTACATGTTGCAGTTCACTGACATGTGTTGAGTCAGAAGACACTATACCTTGAGTTCTGTCAAAAGCAGCAAAGATATGATGCACAGGTACCAGAGGTCCCAGCTTCACTGCTAAATCCCTGCAGGTCTGGTGAGCTGTTGGACACATCAAGAGAAGATGTCTGAAAAATCCTGTCTCTCCAGATGTTTAGATGTCCTGCTTTGGGTCCCAGAGAGACCTTGCTGCACTAACAGGATAAGTAGTGATGAGGATTCATCTAGAATCAGATGCCTCTGTCATTTTTCTTCTCCA
Organism: Alectura lathami; assembly: GCA_013399715.1. NCBI lineage: Eukaryota > Metazoa > Chordata > Aves > Galliformes > Megapodiidae > Alectura > Alectura lathami. The sequence goes on along the minus strand of VXAV01007079.1, from coordinate 33,112 downwards.
TAAAACACAAGTGCTGGATGTATATTCAGAACATCACTGCTTGCATAGTTAATGTCAGCTATGGGATATGCCTGAAAGGATCTTTATCATTCATCTCGCCATTTTCCAGAAAAGAACTCTGCTCGTGACCAGACTATTTTCTAGAATGGGGCTCTTTCAACTGCTGTTTTTGGATAATATAAATTGAATATTTTCTGGGTAAGCAAGTGGCAAGATAACTCTCTGACCAAAGTAGAGGGCCTATATTAGGCAGGTAGGAGATGATACAAGTCTCCACTCCTGACCAGTGCCATTCCTGACAAGTGTCACACTGATTCTGCCGTGCTCAGTCCTCAACTGAACATAAAAATGCAGTGCATAAAGAGGTCTTTGAAAATACTGGTCCCGTGTCTTTACAATTTATGGGCCTACTAAATCAGAATATTTGCCAATGGAACTGAATAGTGAATTTTCATTCCTTAGTTCCTCTTTGCTCACACAGGTCCAAAAATCCCTACATTTAGCTTAAGTGACTTAGATAAGAAATAAAATTCTGAAGAGATTTGTTCCCCTGCTTCCTTTGCATTGTTCATAAATGATTGCTATGCCCTTTGATAATGCTGTACCCAAGCCATTTCCTTGGTTTGAAATTGAACCAAACATTTTCTGTATAGAGATTTTTAACTGGAACATAGGTTGGAACTCTTAGGCAAATCTTCCTGTTCCATGATTAATAGCCTACTGAATATAGAAATAAAGGTTTTCAAAACACAGTCTGTTGAAGCTGGGTGAAAACGTGGTTCTGTTTTCATTCCAAATCCTCAAGATACATTATCTGTAATAGACCTTGAAAAGTTACAAGACAAGCCTTAAATTTTTCTCTTTGCAATTTTACATGTGACTCGTTCTACCCTCTTCATATCAGAAAACAGGATTTTTGCACCTAGAAAGGACTGAATCAATGCATAAGTGATTTGTTCTCAAAAGCAGCTGATAAGCATTATACTGACATAGTATGGTTCTACTCTGACATGTTGCTGTATAAAGCTGGTAATTGAACCTGATCACCTTGCAGTGTATTACAAAGCCATAGCAAAGTAATTCTGGAAGTAAATACATCCTGCTTCTTATTCCTGTCAACTTAGTACAATTAATGCAGCCAAGGGAAAGGGAACTGCACTTAGTTATTTCTGTATTATTCTAGAGCCTTACTGTAGTCAATGGAGTGGCTCAGGCATCATAGGGGTTTTGCCTGGAGGAGTTAACAACCTCTCCGAAGGCTAAAAGAGCTCTAAAAAAACAGACCTTGACTTTAGATATTGAAGTAAAGAGATTGAAGGATTCCAAGTGGTACTCAAGATAAAGGACCTCAGGACTCCAATGTGCAACACTGGGTGATTTCTACGGAGTCACCAGAGGATGAACAGAAGCATTATTTAGAAATTTAAAAGTAATAAATAAAGCTAATCATCACTCACAAAAGAACAATTTTTTCACTGTATTTTAAAAGAATTATGTACAAAAAGAATATGTACAAATAGAAGAATATACAATGAAGTATAAACAAGTGTGGCCAAGCAGTACATTTCCAGACTCAAAAAATGTTGCTATATTACCTTTTTTTACTGCAGATTACAGAAGTGAAAATCAAATCCAGTTCTCACTGAGATCATAGGTCTGATTAGAATTTATGTGGAAAAGTATACTTTCTACAGGATCTCAGTGGAATTTTTATCTTCTTTGTTCAACAAAACAGCAGGTTAAGTTCATCTGATCTTATCTAATTTCTAAAATAAAGATCGAATAATCTGCTAGAATACTGCTGCTCAAAGTAATATCATAAAGAACTTCTCTAGGAAGGATGAATACAACAGCTAGGTTTAGCTGATAGGAGGAGACAGGAAAACAGCCATGAGCTTAGAGGGTCTGTACGACCTAGACAGCTCTAAAATATGCATAGAAGGACCTCAAGAGAAACAAATATGAGGGTCCCCACTTCCTGCAGGATTGTTCCAGAAGCATTTGCTCAGTGCAGGAGAGCAACAGAAGAAATGTTAGAGTGCACTGAGGTGCCCCCTCCCCAGCTCCACTACAGTGACCAGCCAGTCCAACTTGGGAGAGCACTTCCCATGCTGTAATCCTTTCTCTTGCCAAGAGCTTGTATCCTCTCTCATTTGCAAGGGCAACTGTGCTTGAGAAATCAAGCAGAAGAGCCCGTGTCTCATATCAAAACCAATAAATCACTCAGCTTCTTGGTGTCAGGTTCACCGAATGGCGCAAGTTGAAAAGAGAACTCTGTGCTGGTAACAACTGATATGTGCAAAGACATACAATGAGGGAAAAAAAAAAAAAAAAAAAAAGGAGAGAAAAAAAACTGCAAAAGGTATTGCACT
>VXAV01007079.1:15952-30724 GCA_013399715.1 Alectura lathami | reverse complement strand
AAAAGGTATTGCACTTGGAAAGGAAAGAAAGTGTTGGCAAAAAAAAAAAAAAAGAAAAGGAAACTGAAGTAAATGGAAACTCACATAGATAGCAGGACTCTTTGGAGAAGGGTCCTGTTTCAGGACCTCTCTGGCCAGATACTCAGCTGCTTCTTACCAGAGAGGTTTTGGATGGGGCTCTGAGCAACCTGGTCTAGTGGGAGGTGTCCCTGCCCACGGCAGGGGGGTTGGAACTAGATGAGCTTTAAGGTCCCTTCCAACCCAAACCATTCTATGATTCTATGATTCTTAGCTGCTTTGTCAGTTCTGCCAGCCCTTGTGAGACACAAAGGGATAGTCACAAAAAGATGGAAGTTGTAACAGAGGTGAAGGCAGATCTTTAAGGAGTGTGAGGGCTCAGATCATGCAGAAGAGAGTTCATCAGACATTTCCAAAACTGAGACAATTTCCACCCCTGATCAAAGAGCAACTCAATATCTATAAGCACTTGTGGGAAAAGTGCTTTTTGGGAAAAACAAAATCTGTTCTTTATTTACAAGGTCAAACTCAAATTCTGGTGGAAGAGAGAGGAGCATAAACCATGCAAATTCTTAAAATTATCTTTATGGTTTAATGTAGATGCTGATTTTAATATCCTTCTAAAAATGTGAAACCTCATGACTTCCTAACTAGCAAACATGATGGGTCTCTGGAGCTTTATGCATTCTATTAATACTGCACTAGCAACTGCATATGAAATTTAAGATACCGTAAGGATTTAAATTGAACATCCATGGTCTCATCTATGCATGTTCCACTCTTCTTCCCAATCCCAAAACAAAGCAGCAGCATGCAATATAGCTAGGGCACAGAAAGGCTGCATATTCACAACACACCACTGGAAGTTCACTTTCATTCAAGGGAAATATTTGCATTGCACTACTTTTTTCAAGCATTGCAGTTTGTGTAGACTGGCTATGCTGCATTTCCTTCTTGCAGACAAATGGCTATCTTCAGGCACTAATGTTCTTCTTGTCTTAGCTCTGGCATAGATAGGCATTTTTGCCTGAAGTTCTCAGAACTTTGGGGAAAAAAGCAGAAGCAGTAAATTGATTTGGCATGTAAAAGGGTGGTGCTATAATATCTAACATTTTTGATGCCAAACCCTAAAACTAACTTCTGTTATAGAATGAAAGAAAGGGCAAGTCTAAAAAGTTACTGCTCAAGCATTTTTCTCAGAACTTCATGAAAACACTAGTGCCCCCTCAGGATGCAAAATGGAGACCATTCCTTCCTTCCTTGTAGATTAAGGATGCCCACATCTAAGGAAATGAAGAAAACTTATTCTTAGAAGCTAGAAAGTACTGTATTGGAATTATTTTTCCTCACCCTTAAGGATGAGAGAGATCCACTCTGAGGAGGCAGGTAGTTTGTCTCAGCTGTGGATTAGGCTTTTCAAATGACTAAGGCAAAAGAATGCCTCTCTTGCAGATTCTGCTTAGTACTTGTACTTTGGACATAAAGCTACCAGAGAAAATCCAAAGGAGAGCTACAAAGATGATGGAAAGTCTAGAGGGCAAGAGCTGTGAGTAGCAGCTGAGGTCCCTTGGTTTGTTCAGCCCAGAGCAGAGGAGGCTGAGGGGAGGCCTCATGGCAGCCTACAGCTTCCTCACAGCGGAGTGGAGGGGCAGGTGCTGATCTCTGCTCTCTGGGGACAGCGACAGGACCCAAGGGAATGGCATGAAGTTTCATCAGGGGAGGGTCAGGAAAAGGTTCTGCACCAGAAGAAGCAGCCATGGAACAGGCTCCCTAGGGCAGTGATCACAGTCCCAAGCTGCCAGAGTTCAAGGAGTGTTTGGACACTGCTCTCAGATACACAGTTTGATTTTTTGAGAAGCCATACGTGGAGCCAGGGGTTGGACTTGATCCTTGTGAGTCCCTTCCATCTTGGGATATGCTATGATCTTCTGAGGTAGAGAACTTCAGGTGAATTCCCTGTTCTGACTGTGAAGGGAAGCAGCCATCAACTCAAGAGCAGAACAGTTTTACAGTAACAATAAAAATGTGCTTCCCCACATGCTCTTCACTAGCTCAGAAGCACATCGAGTTATTTTTATACAGGGAAGAACTGTTTCTAAGAAAAGAGAGAATGTGAGCCACTCAGCTGCCAGGCTATTGGGAAGCCTGCTGTTCCAGGCACTCTGAGACACATGAGGTAACCACCTGCAAGCAGAGAGAATGACTGGACCTGGATCACCCACATCCAGAAGGAATCTTGTTAAATGAAAAACATACAGAGAAAATGGAAAAGAAAGTAACAAGACGCGATCTTTACCAAAGAAATGGCATATGCAAGATGGTCTTTAGGAATGAGGCAAGGCCATGTGGTAAAGAGGACTGTTGTCTTCAAAAGATGCAGCAGCTACAAGAGGTCCCATAAAACTGGATTGTTTCCTTCATGTCTGCATGTCACATAACCAGAATTATCAAAGGCGATGAGAATCATTTTCACCCTCATTTTCTGAGCACTTAGCTCTGGAGCTGATTTGCTGTACATCAGGATCAGCTAGATCTTTGTGGTTAATATAAGCTATGATCTCCAGGCTGTAGTGCACTTGATTAACTCACAAGCATTAATGGAGACACTTTGTGCTGTATCTTACCCTCTGCTAGGGTAGAGGAATACCATTGCCTTACCTCCCTGTAGCACCATGAAAGAGCAGCTCATGCTCGTAAATCATTCCAGATGCACTTGTGATTAATGCTACCGAGAAGCAGATGACAAAATACCCATCTACAGATCATGTCTGGGACAGTGTGTAGTAAATATGGCCAAGGTTTATACAGTGAACAAGAAGGCGAAATACTCAATAACTGAGCACAATACAGAACATATGAAACAAGACAGAAACCCCATGACAAATAAATGATGACAAACCAAAAATTGTCTCAAAGCAGACATAAAAACAATCCTGGACCGATTAAACAATTAATATGGACCTTAATTTTAATTCTGGCATTTCTTAGTTATGTGAGTGCCTGACTACAAATTTAACAACAAAATTTAAATGCAAGAATAGTACATGGCATGCTGTCAAATTTTAATCTAGCAGTTTATTTATAGGGAACTTTGTGTCAGCAAGAAAGTCACAGTTTAATCAAAAGAGGAAGACTGGCCTGCTCTTAGAGCACATAAGGAGTCAGAGTAGAAACCCTGACTGACACAGATTACTGTATAACCTCAGATAGTTCATTCCACATGCTACAATGTGGGAGTAACGATATTCCCTAGGTACCTGTTACTAGGAATTAATTTTTACTTCCTGGCACATGAAAGCTGGAAATGAAATGCTACACTGAAGTAAATAAATAGATAAATAATTATATTTAAAAGTAAATATATCTGAATTATCAAGTCACTAATATCACTACATTTTCACCTACACTTCCCATTTTCCCATCTTCATAGCACTTCATAAAAATTGTGTGACTATTGAAACACAATGCAGGACATTAAATACGAAGCTGAAACAAGGACTTGAAGGAAGAAAACATCCCCTGCCCAGAACTGAAGTTAATAATCAATTAGAATTTCCTACGATACAAAAATAATTTAAATGATTAAGATTTAACATGTTCTGAAATTAAGCCCCTTTTGANTAAGCCCCTTTTGAGAAATGACTAAGTTTTCCCAAACAGTATCTTGTCCTTTCTAGTGACTTGGCTAAATGCACACTGGTGAGAGCAAGCTTCAGCGCTGCTGAAAGATTTGGTTGTATAACAGGAAAGAAGCATCTGTCTCCTCCTTGAACCATACACACCTCCTGCTGGGTAAACGTTGACTCTCATTTCTCATTTGATTGACAAACCAAATTCAGTTGAATAATACATTAGCTTATTTCACCTGAAAGAAAAAAAAAATAAGCAGTGTTTTTTCACTTTGTAAGCCAAAATCTTTCGTTAGAAGTAAGAGGTGGTTCCCCTACCTTTCAGGGAAAAGCTCATCTTAAAAGGAAATGTGATGTTTTAATCCAAGCTGAACACATATTTCATACAAATTGAATTTGGTTAGGCACTTTTTTTCTCTTCTTATTTCAGCAAGNTAGGCACTTTTTTACTCTTCTTATTTCAGCAAGAAGAAAACACTTAATTTTGGTTTGACCCCCAAATTACTTATTTTTCTTTCAGAGTTTACCTTTGAACTGGAAGGCCAATAATTCTGAGCTTGAGTTTTACCAAGATCTCATCTCTTTTTCCTGCCTGTTCTTAGCCCAGTGACTGACCCTTTCCACCATATTTTACTAGCCTTACACAATTTTGCGACTAATGCTTTGTCTAAAGCAATACATAAGCCTGATCCTAGCATGGTAAGAATTGCATCCTTAATGCAATTCATTCTCATTATCCTTTCCTACAATGAAGGAACAAAAAAAAAAAATCTTATTCTTCAAAGTCTGACTTTGTAAAGTTATTCTTAGTAACTAATAGGTTATAATGGAACTACTGTTACAATGAAGACAAACAGGTAAGATTTTTGTCTTTAAAATACTCAGAAACAAAGTAATTTATGGCCTCTAAATGGAACAGTTGTGCCAAAGAGGAAAGCTTGCTAACCCAGCAAAGGAAGAAATCCCACATATGCCTCCATTGTGCTGTTTCTCGTTTAATATTCATCACAGTGTCCTAACGTTCACCTACTTCAATGTCAATAGCATATCCAGATCTTTGCCTAACCCAAGGACACTGACATTGCTGAGTTTACTGCTTAAGAGTTTGACACTTCGACAAACATTTTCTGGCCTTCTGCACTCAAGATACATATTGATTGTGACACAAGTTATTAATGATCACACTAAAGGACACAAAAACCTCCTCCAAATAGCATGCAGGTTCTCTCTATGTGGATGTTTTACTTCTTAAAGCTCTCAGAGCTCCTTTTCTGTTTCCATAAGCACCTGCAGAGCTTCTTGTATTTCTTGGTTAAAACTGACCTGCAAACTTTTGAAGTAAGTAAGAAACACCAGCACATGCATCCTTCCCACTGAGCTACATGTTTTGCACATACAATACTGTTTCTTTAAACCTTTTTCCAGTGTATGAAGGTAACCTCAACATACTTGTTTTTCCATAATCTCAATGCTTGCTGAGAGGTTACCATACATGTTAATAACAAATAATTCTATCAAGATCCATACAGTGGTTTAAGCAGACATTACTCAAAAAACAACCTCAGCAATACAAATACAATGGTCACCATCATATTTATAGAAAATACCTCAAAACTGTTGGCCTTCTTACCTTACATTCGCACATGCCAAAACCTTACATCAGCAACTACCTTGCACAGAGCTTACATTTAGTTTTCTGTAGGTGGGCCCCTTGCTAGTAGTGTTAATGAGGAGCAGATGAGCAGGAATAGGGAACCAATGAGGGGCAACAGAAATTGCCTAGTGCAGTCTGAGCCTATTTCACTGTTGAAGTAAATTGGCTTGTTTGGGAACTGCCAAATAAGAGCTAATGAGATCAGATTGCTTCATGCACAACTTGCAAGTGGGTATGGCTAATTTATTAGTGCTCAGTCTGAGTAAACTATTCATTTGCATTTCTTATCAAGCTGTGAAAGGAAAAACAAATTGCAAATTTTTATATTTGCAGAGCTGGAGAATTAAAAAAAATATTTTCCAGTTTGATTTGAGATGAGCAGGGGGAAAGGACAATTGCAGCCAACAGGTTTTGTTGCTGTTGCTTTTTTTTTTTTTAGTATGAAAAGCTATGTTTGCTTTATCAAAATTAACTACATCAGGATGAGAAATGGAGATGAAGTAATTGGCTCCCCAGCCAACGTACACATCCCTATCAAGGTGGGCCTGCTTGAGGAATGAGCCTGGGCTAAACACTGGAGGGGGCTGGTGCCTCTGGGACCCCTGGAGCTGGAGGATGAAATACTTCAATGCAAATATGACAGCACAACATGCAACTTTCTGCAGCTGCTGCTGGCTGTAAATTTTGGTGTTTCTCAGAGAGTGTTTATTTCACTTGTGAGAAGACACACTCTCATCATTGTTTGTGCTTAATTCTTCAAAAGCCTGCTGCTGTACTCACACTGTGGAGGAGTATTGCTGAGCCTGGCCACAGCCTCTGACACGCTTTAGCAGATGTGGCAACAACTGCAGGGCCTCTTGTTTTCCCTGCTGTAACATCTAAAGTCATTCCCAGGTCTGCAATGTAACATCATAAAAAATGGCCTCATGAGGTTCCTGTCAATCTTCAGGGATTCTTTGCAGAACAGGCTCAATTTGCATGCTGTTTTATTTCTTCTTCAACACGTGCATTCCCAGCTTGTGTTCTAGATCATGCTGGGTACTTTCTTCCCCAGAAACCCCCGTAGGAAGGAGATTCACAGGCCAAGTTCTGTCTCTTAGGGAATTTTCTGTGTCTCTTTTTCTGTCCAGATATTCATACAAGGGGAAGCAATTAGTTTGCAATTGTTAAATCTGTATGTATTGATACAAGAGATTAATAGCAGCTGGCTTTCTCCTTGCTGAGTTAGCTTTGAAAGGTTAACAGGAGCAAAATGCAGTGTGCCTTTATTTTCACTGATGCCGTCTGCAAAAGCATGAAATCACAGAAGCCTAGATTCAGTGAGATAGTGGCTTAAGGAAAGGGATTTGGTCTGGTTGGTTTTTTGTTTGTTTAAAGAAATACGATACTCATTTTTTTTTCCTGGTTTTGTTGAAAATGGAAGTCAATGGGCCACATCAAGTGATATTTAGATTTCTGCTTTAAAGTAGGTCTCCTTTTCTCATTTTACACTATTTTTTTCCACTGATTGTCATGACACCGTCAAGGGAGCACCATCAAGAAAAACACCAGCGCCTTGTGCCAGAAGGGAAGGGAGGAACAACTTAAAGGCAGTCCTGCATGGGGAAAGTCTCTGTGGAAATGATCTAAAGCTTTGCTGGAAAGCATCTTGACACTTGCCAGCCCAAGCAATGTGCTGTGAAATCTTTGTGGGATCCCGTTTCGTGCGCTATTCAGTTTTAGTATGTATTACATTTATTTATGTATACATTTAGTATGTAGTATTAGTCCTAAAATAATCATTTTTTAAATATAACTTTAATTCTTTTGCCGCAAGGTAACAATTCATTATAAAAATAGCTGATGTTATGCAAAACACCAGACTGTACTGAGAAAATCATGGTTCAGCAAGAATATTTGTGCAACATTTCACATCCTGCATCCAGATTCTGAAGCAGAAGAAAAGTATTTCACAACTTGTCACACATCCACCCTATTTTTTTTTTTTCTCATTATCTTTCCCAATCACATCTAGGAACAATTAGTGGGTCAGCTAGATAGATAGATCAGCTTGCTGATCAAAGTCGCCTTCTGTATATCTCAGGCAATAGGTCACAGAGTCAGAGCAAACAGCTCTAGCTAGGTAAAGTTATGCCCTGAAAATGGGAAATCAGGTGAACAGGCAGGGTAAGAATGTGCAAAAAATAGAAAATGCAAATAACCACTTCCACAGGAGTGAGACAGAGTAGCTAAAGTAGCTCCAGTTAACAGACACATGCTCACAAGGGAAGAAATAATTTGGAAATAGGAGGATGGGTTTTGGAGAAGTATGTCTTGTCATACGAAAATGCAGAGATAACAAGTATGGACTGCATAGTGCAAGTATATTGAGAATAGAAAAAAAATCAGCGGTGTCAAGTCAACGGAGGGCTTAGCCATGAGGTTCTCTGCATACTTTGTAAAGAAGTATCAGCCACACTGGCAGGAGTCTTTTGTCACCATGTTTGCTGATGGCAGAGCCAGGGTTCAACAGCTTGCACCATCTGTTGGTGCAGACTGCATCTGCTGGGAAACCGCCTCTGTTGCAGTTTCCCAAGTTGGTAGAAGAAGAACAAGGCAGCAGGAAATACTGAGGCCTCAGACAGAGGTGGTCAACATGTAGACACCAAAAAAAGCTGCAAATAGACAACGATTTCACAGTAAATGACAACCCCAACCTTGTCTGTGCTTCCCAAGGTCAAAAAGCTTCACCTCATCCCTCATCTCTGCATTAGGAAATTCTTTGAGACATCTTGGCAACTAATTTCTATGGAAAATGACTATGGAAAGGGAGACAGAGCCTCTTCAAAGCTCTGCTTCTTCCCTTCCCACCGACGGTCACTAGGTGCAGAAACACAACCCTATATGACTGGAGATACAGCTGGCAGTTTGTGTCTCTTTTTTAAGATACCAGCCCAGAACCTTCACTACCACTTCCCAGATTAGAGCCCCAGGAAACACAACAATCAGGGCTGTCAAACAAAGACACAGGAGAGGCAAATACAAATGCAAAGATCAGGCAACGGTGAGACTACCAGCAGTGCTCTGTTTTGCAGTGTCATACACAAAAGAAAGGATTAATTACAGCTCCTCCGCTCTTCCTGGATGATAGGAAAAAAGAGGGGAAAAAAAAAAAAAAAACACACAAGAAAAGTGTTTTCATCATCCAGAAGGTCTTTGTTGTAATGTTTTTTTTTTCCATCTTTGTAAAACATTACATCATAAAATAAAGACAACAGCAGCAAAACTTATCAGGATGGTACAATCACAGTCTGATTTGTACTGTGGTAATGACATTTATGAAATTGTCCCTTTTCTGAAAATGCCTTTCTAAAGCACCTTAAAATCTTACAGAGAACGAAAGAAAGAGGGACATAGACAAGACAGTAGGTAGAATATCTTTGCAAATAGATTTACCAACTGCTAATACTCCAATTTGAAGTTGATTAGGAAAAAATAGATCAGCAACCCACCAAAATATTTCCCCAAATTTTAGGAAAGTTTTTTTTTTCTTTTCTTTTTTTCTTTTTTTTTTTCCAAATGCAGGGCTGAAAATGACTAATCATGATTTCTCAGCCCAGCCTGCAAAGTCCAGATCAAATTCTTGGAAAAAAATCAGTCTAAAACTACATTGGAACATGGGCCTGAGCAAATTCAAATTGTTGAAAAGCTGTGATCCAGATACAAATCCTGCCTTTTTCTAATAATAGTTACTACATGACTCCAGGATCTGGGAAACTGCTAAAAGATAGGCTGAAGGCTGGTGTGTTTGGCTTACATCTCACAACACGCACTGTAAGATTTCAAGCACCCAGCTCTCACAATAAGAGACAGTGTGTGGTTGGAGTATGTTTGGGAGACTAAAACATTCTTTCTTACATGCCATATATCACCTGCCTGTGATTTGCTCTTAAGGAGTTCAGCCCAGAAAAGCAAATTCTATTTGCCTCAAATGTGCACCTGCTAGAGAAATATCTCCTTTCACCAGAAGCAGCATTGACATTTCAAGAGGGGAGATTTAGGCTAGATCTTAGGAAGAAATTCTTTCCTGTGAGGGTGGTGAGACACTGGAACAGGTTGCCCAGAGAGGCTGTGGATGCCCCCTCCCTGGAAGTGTTCAAGGCCAGGCTGGATGGGGCTCTGAGCAACCTGGTCTGGTGGGAGGTGTCCCTGCCCATGGCAGGGGGGTTGGAACTAGATGAGCTTTAACCCATCCAACCCAAACCATTCTATGATTCTATGATTTCCTAGCAGTGAGTCTAGGGATGAGACATGCAAACATGAGAGAGCACAGAAATCCACTTCTACCTTCATGGAGTGGGAGGCATGACCACTAAATGTGTGTGCAAGAACTGACCACATGTGCCGAGTGAAGGGTGGGCACGTGCATGTGTTTGCATGGGGCCTTTTTTCAGTCAGATCTTGAGCGCTCACCACCTCTGTGGATGAGACCCACTTAGACTGACCTACTCAGCCCAGCATGATCCAGCTCCCAGCATATCTGCTGGCTTCATCAGGACAACCCCAAATTAGCTTTTGCAACTGCTGCTTCTGATTTGATCTGTTTGATTTCAGCAGCGTGAGTCAACACAGTCTAACATTATTATGTACTTCAGTTGCATTGGCAGGGAGAAAAAATTATGCTCCAGATCAGCAATGATATTAAAGAGACTAACTGTTACTAGAAGGATAGGAAATGGGGACCTTCGGGAGAATTAGGCTACCTAAGGGAACTTCCAGAACTGCATTTTCGTGATTTCAGGCAACTAGTTGTGAACGTTATCTACAAGCCTCTATTTGAGTTCCACAGATTTGTGATTTGCATTTGTGATTTCATTGACATTTCGTTGCCTAGGGATGTGTTCCTGAAGCTGAGCTTATTTGTATTTAGTATTGATACAATGCCATCTCGGAAAGGGTGAATGGCACTTTAGAGTTAAAATAGCAGGTCTTCACACTAAAAATCTTACAAATAACAAGTTAGCTCCACTTTACTGTATCAACTGATGGGAGCAAGTTTTGGCCTTAGACAAAACATGATCCAGAACAAAATGTATAGAAAGGACTAAAGCAGTTCCCAGTCACCCTTTAAATCGATGTCTGTTTAGTAGAGACTTCTTGTTCTTGTTTAGTATGAAACATAACATAAAGCTTGGTCTTTGCCTCTTTATTTTTAGTGGATGATGGGAAAAGTGAGACTAGCAGACGCCATGCTACCTGACAACACAAGTAAGCCCCTGAGAAAACCGAAGCTGGCAAACAAATAAACAGCCCATGTACAGCATAAACACAAATTCTTCGGGAAAATACAGGTTTCTTAAGGACAAGATTTTTAACACCCTGAACTCACAGACATACTTTTGTTTATTGTGGATTACAGAGAATTTTGGAGAATGTCGCTGGCATAGCCCATTAATGGCTGTGGAAGAAGCAGACTTTCTACACGAGACATCATAAAGCCAGACAACAAAAGCTCAGATGACTTATAATTTCACGTCAACAACTAAAACCAGATTTCATTAATATAAATCACTGCTTTTTTAATATGCTATTATTTCTAATAACGTGCTTATTAGAAATAATAGTTTCCTGCAAAAGGACAATGAAATTCACTGACTGCCACATGGATGAAGATACAAACGTTTTCAAAACCACTCATGCAATATCTGCACAAGTTCAGTGATTGTTAGTGGTTCAGGAGGATCCCCAAAAGAGCATGCCAGAATTCTCTCACACAAGACAGGAGAGAATGGGATCGCAGATCTGAAAGCTGTAGGAAAACAGACAGCTGAGTCTTCCTCTGTGTGTGAGGGCTGCAGCTACAGAAAATCCATGTTTCCTTTGTTCTTACAGGTCCCAATTCCCATGTCAAGCCATGCTGTGCTCAGTGCAGGATCTGAGAGTTAAAGTCAATAAGGTGCCCTTTGCTTGACTTTATTTTTAGGCTGCTGTGAAAGGTTGTAATTAAGAGCAAAAAGATTTGGATATTCAGACTACCTTTTGCTAAAACTTGCAATAATGGTTGAAGAGCATCACTAGAAATAACATCAGAAGTTTTTTTCATGTGTTTTTAAATGCCAAAGAATGAGAATTTTAACCACAAAAACACTTGATGTTTGAACTGAGATTCTCTCCAAAGTTGCTACATACAATTAAAACCAAGAGATGGCATTTGCATGGGGAGAAGCAATTCAGGATGTTAAAATGTCCTTCTAGTTCTCAGACATTTCTCTCTGCACCCAATGCAATACACCTTTTGCACCTCCAACACTATAATAAAAGTGGATGTATGTTGAGGTTATTTACGAAGTGATCAGTCATATAGGAGAAAATATTTACTCAAATAGTAGATGAGCAGCTTTCTCAGCAAGTTTCACAGACACAGAAATGGGGATGAAAGAGAGTGTTTTGTTTTCATGTAAAAGGTCATCAACTCTTCTGTTCCCTGTCTCACCGCATCACCCTTTGTCCCTGAAACAATCATATCCCAAAACAGAAGTTGCTGAAGACAGTCTGGGTAAATGTCAGCCAGACACTCCAGCATGGCGCAGTCAGGCAGAAACTCAAATGAGCCACAGACACCATCAGCTAGAATCTGGACAGGATGCAGACTGAGAACTCAAAGCAAATTTAAAGATGAAAAATATGCATTGTCTTTCTACCTCATCAGAGCAATCGCTTCTGAAATGGGCCATCGAACATTGCTTCCTCAACCACTTTCTCCATGCTGGTGTATTTTCCAGGATTTGCCCACTAACTCTCTTCTCACGCAGACAAGTCCTACAAGACAAGTGACTCTTGCTTTCCATGCAGAAATGCACTGGTTATGACTAAGCCTTACTTTTCACATAGAGGAAATGCATCTCACATATCCTCACAGCTGTCCGTGCGTCTATGCAGGACTTTTACAGGAAAGCGTTTCATGTGAGCAAAACTCAGTTGAGGAACAAATAAAGCTGCATGTATGATGTTGCTTTTGGCATTTGGTAGCCAAGGAGAATTGTTAGCACAGTCTACATGTATTACAGGCTTTCTGGTTGAGTTGCCCTTGTGTGCCTGATTCTCCGTAATATCAAAGTACAACAGGTGTAACCAGGCAGAATTTTAATTCACAGGACCTAAATCACATGTCTGAGTGCTGCTGAACCCTGTCTGGAATTAAAATGTGAACCAGAATTGTATCTTTCATTCCTAACTTCCTATGGTAAAGCCCCAGATCTAAACAACAAAAAGCCCCACTACATCCAAGGGTAATTTATCCTTCCTGGTCCTACAGAACTAGCTCAAAAATATTTACTGACTTTCTGAGACTTCAGACTTACACTAGGCTCACAACAACCCGACACAATGCTATAGGCTGGGGGAAGAGTAGCTGGAAAGCTGTACTGCAGAAAAGGACCTAGGGGTGATAGTCAACAGCCAGTTGAACATGAGCCAGCAGTGTGCCCAGGTGGCCAAGAAGGCCAACAACATCCTGGCTTGCATCAGAAATAGTGTCATCTGCAGGACGAGGGAGGTGAACCATCCCCCTGTACTCAGCACTGGTGAGGCCACACTCGAGTGCTGCATTCAGTTTTGGGCCCCTCACTACAAGAAGGATATCAAGGCCCTGGAGCGTGTCCAAAGAAGGACAACAAAGTTGGTGAAGGGCCTGGAGCACAAGTCTGATGGGGAGCGGCTGAGGGAACTGGGGCTGTTCAGTCTGGAGACGAGGAGGCTCAGGGGAGACCTCATTGCTCTCTGCAACTGCCTGAAAGGAGGCTGTAGTGAGGTGGGTGTTGGCCTCTTCTCCCAAATAACTAGTGACAGGACAAGAGGTACTGGCTTAAAGTTGTGCCAGGGGAGGTTTAGATTGGATATCAGGAAAAAATTCTTCACTGAAAAGGTTGTGAAGCGTTGGAACAGGCTGCCCAGGGAAGAAGTTGAGTCACCGTCCCTGGAGGTATTTAATAGATGCATAGAAGAGTTACTTAGGGGCATGGTTTAGTGGTAGACTTGGCACTGCTAGGTTAATGCTTGGGCTTGATGATCTTAGAGGTCTCTCCCAGCCTAAACAATTCTATTTTGATTCGTTTTGCTCTTGTGTGGCACTGAAGGCCCTACTTCACTCCAGGCCCTCCCAAACCCTAGAGTGTCAGGAGGGCTAGAGGACTCCCCCATTGAACAGACCTGCTTCCTGCTGGCCCTGCCTGCAAGCTGAGGACAGGTTCCGAGGGCAGCCACAAGCCGCCATCCGTGTCACGGTGCAGCAGAGCATAAGGCCATGTGGCAATGAAGCCTCCAGCAGCTAGGGCTGCTGCGGAATCAACAGAGACTTCCCTGGGAACCAGGCTCACCGTCCTGCCTCCAGCAAGCCAAAGCCAGAACGCAGCCCTGTGCCCTAAGAGATTCATTGATGACCTCAGCAGAATGCAGTTTCTGTTGGATCTTATTGAGTTAAAGCAATCCCAAATGACCTGAAATTTTTCAAACATTGTTTTTTCATCCTTAATTTTCAGACAGATAATAGGATTAGAAAGATGATGTGATATTTCAAGTGAAGTGAATCAGCAGACAGAACGTACTAAGAACTTCTTTCCTCCTCTGCACATATTTGGTTCACTCCTGCGAATGGCACAGAGTCAATCAGATGTGCAAATATGCATACTCAAAATTTGCGCTTGCTTTGCCATGCTTCTGTTCATAGCTATGGCAATCATGTATTCAGGTGGCCAGTTAGATTTTGAGTTGGTTCACTGTACACAAAATCCCAGGAAGTATCACAGAAAGTGGAGCATGCATTTCTGTGTATGCAGATATGAACATGCAATTCCAAAAGTCTGTGTCCGTATGACCTGTCAGTGTCTGTGTGTCCAGCTACCTTACAAGACTCAGTATGTCTCTGCCATCTGCATCCATGCTCTCCTTGCCTATAAGCCTGCAGCTTGAATTGCAGGACTGTTTAGGACTTTGAGAAGGCGCAGGGGAAGCATTGCTGGTGCAATCATGTATTTCATTTCCAGCATGCAAAATCTGCAATGGCAAACACAGTAGCCTGCAGGCTGAGACTACCAAAAGCTAGTGGGTTTTGCTAATTCCTATTAATTATTTTGGAGCCTTTTCTTCAAATATTTACTGCAAAGTCTAGGGATATTTGTGTTTCTTATATATGTCCAGACACTACAAATGAGTTTTTAAAGATGCCCACAGTTCGGTTACATTTCACTTGAGTTTAGAAATTCAGAGTGCTCATGTTTAGATTTATCATGGAAGAAGATAGCAAAAGATAAACAAAGATAATACCCGAAAGGAAATAAAACAAGTAATTCAAAATATTTGTGTAAAAAGTTACAAAATATGACAGCATTAATGGCACTTAAAGCTATAAGCACTTAAAAGATTTCCACCATATTTTTCTCAACTTCTTTTCCTAAATTTTTTCTTCTTTTTTTTTTCTTTTTTTTTCTTTTTTTT
>VXAV01007078.1:111757-134382 GCA_013399715.1 Alectura lathami | reverse complement strand
GGGGGGGAAAAAAAAAAAAAAAAAAAAAACAATCTGTGCTCTTGCTGCCTTGTCCCCATCAGCCTCCCAAACCAGCCCCGCTGTGGTGGAGCAGGGGGAACTCACCCGAGCCGTCGGGAAGCGAGCGCACAAACGATGGCAGCATTTTCACCGTTGCCGTGGGGTTCGTGTCTCTCCCCAGGCCCTTCACCATCTCGGCCCGGAAGCGAGCCGTCACGTCCAGCAAGACGTCGTCGGAGAGTCGCATGTGATACAGGAACCTGTCGACCTGGAGGCAGGGAAGGTGTTACTAGGGAGGCGTGCGGGCTGCTCGGTGCTCAGCAGCTAGCTGTGACGGCTGCTGCTTCCATGCTACAGAAGGGCTCTGCTGCCAGTACCTGCGAGGCTTCCTTCTTCTCTACAAGCAGGGAAAACACACAGTCCTCCTTGCCACTTGCCCTACTTTTCTAACCATGAGGGCTGCAGTTTGGCGTGCAGGGTCTGAAAATCCTCAGCTCCAATCCCAGCCATACCGCTACGTGATTACTTTGCTCATTCCCACCCTTCTGACAGACATGAGGTTAAACAGACCCTAAGGAGACACAAGAACTGTTTTCACACACCTAACAGACTGAAGGTCCTCGGAGTTCTTTTCATTTTTAAACTCAGCATCTAAACTCCCATAAACGACAGTGAAAGTAAGCTCCAGAACATCACCAGAACATTCGGCTCTCAGAAAAACTTAGTTCTGAAAGGAAATAACAGAGCCTTGGTGAATTACTGTCAAAACGTTAGCCATCTTTTCTGATGGATCAAAAAATTCCTGACCTACATAAGCCCACAAGTCTTTCTCTGCTTCCCGACAGGCTGTTCTTACCCCATCTTCCCCTACACTCATGTAATGATCAGGACTGCAAAGTATCTCAAGCTGGTGAGAATTTGACCTCTCTGAGTCAGGTCCAGAAAATGCCGTCAGTGCCCAAGCCTGTCAGCTACAATCTGAAAACATCTATTCAGCTACTGCTTCACTCCACAGACAATTAACTTTGTTGGCATGCCAGGCTGGAGCTCAAAGCCTGTTTCTCACCCCAGCTCTGCCCTCTGTTCTCTGTGATTTTAGGATTATGTCCAGAAAACATTTCTGGGTACAATCAATATCCTTCCTTAAGAGTCTATGACTCGCAACTCGCAATGAAAATAAAAGCCAGTTAAATTTAATAGGAATCATAAGTATCTGTCGAGTAGCAGGCACTCATTCAGATAAACCCGTAGAGAAGCCAATCAGTGTTTCTGTTCTGCTTCATCTGGGCAAAACTCGAGGTCTTCTTCAGGACCACACACTGCCTGGGCTGACATTTACCTGCAGGGCTGGGTACATGGCTGTAAGCAAGGTTCCTAAAAGTACACAGCTGGATACAACAAAGGATTAATGCAGCAAAAGCAGAATCTGTCATCATTTAAACACTTTCACTTCCACTGGAGTGACAGACTTCGGTCCTGCATGAACAAATATGATGCGGGCATAATATTCCTGCACTCCAAACTGCTGGATGCCCTCTGGAAGGCAATCTATGCAAACACCCTCCTCCTCCCCTTGGCACGAGGCTCAGGGTCAGAAGCAGCAGGCAATAGGGAGGGGTGGAGCAGCTTCCAACACTTTTGCAGGGCAGACACTGAGCTGTTGCACCGTGGGCTACATTTTGCCTCTGCTTGATCTGTTCCAGCAGTCCCATATACATAGGGAGGGCTCAGAGAACTGGCAGGAACCAAGTCCCGCCAGTAGCAAGGTGGGATTTAAGAAGCAGAGTCGTTTAAACAGAGAAGGCAGGTTGTGGATAAATTGGCCTCTTCTGTAACTGGCTGGCCATCTATATTAATGAGGCACAAACTAATTACCTAGATTCATGTTCACCGTCCCATTTTACATGGGCGGTCAGCAATGACCCATCTGAGAGTGCCACGACCCTGGAACTAATGCAGGCACTTACGCAGGAGAAAGTCAAACTACAAGACGTGATTGCCAAGAAGCAGCAGCTTGAGAAGACCATTATTTAGGTGTTTCTTTGTAGCCCCAGTTTGCACAACAGCTTTGTTTCCTCCAAGGCTTTTCTGAGGCCCCACCACTGTGTAGGACCTGCCATCTCAGGCCAGACACCAGCACTGCTTTCACTGCTTTCTTGGGCATGCCCAAAGAAGAAAATACACTGGAGACACGCAGCACCCATGCACTCTCGCACAGACCCATATGACCTTTGGAGATAATTCCTTGAGGAAAGAAAACTAAACAGTAATAAAAATGACCGTGTCTGTGTTTGCAGGCATCACACACAAACCCTGTGCACCCCATGGAAATTGCACTCTCCACCCTGATTACCTACAACCATAGAAGGAGGCAGTGCTCTCCGAGGAGCTAGATAAGCCTGCCAGCTCTCTAGTTTGATTTACAACCAGAGCAAGGGCATAGTAACATATCAGTGACTTGCAAACGCAGGAACAGCCAGGCCGTGCAACACCAGGATCTGCTGCACTGCCTCCCCCCTAGCACACAAGGATAATCCTTGTTTTTAAGTGTCTTGCCTCAGTTAGAGACACAGCACTGTTTTCATGGCAGAGAGGCTCTTGTTCTTGACACCAGAAAGCAAAAGAGCCTGGGGCAGGTAGGGTGGGAGGTAGTCTTTCTTTCTGCTGATCAGAGAGAAGTCAGCTTTGCTCCATGCTGCCTACACTGGGCTTCCTAAGAGACCTCTAAGGAGCAAAGTATTTTCTTACCTTCAGGCAGGACTTGTTTGCACCCAGCAGAAAAACCTTATTTTTCTAATAGCTTTGCAGAATGTCTCTGCCCCTCCTCTCCACTGCCCTCACTTCAAGCAAGTCCTCCCTCAACCACATGCTGTAAGAGCCCAGGCGGTGCTCCACAAGGTCTCTCCCTTTCCTAGCAAAAAGTAGGAAGAAAAGCCACGGTCCAGCTGGGAGATCTTAGATCAGATTCTCACATGAGGGCACGGCCCTGGGGCCCCTTTCTGACCATGTTAAACCCTGGGGATAAAAGGGCTGTGACAGTCAGAGACATCTGACTTCAAACACCACAAACTCTCCTGGCACACTGCTCTTCAAGGAGGAATTTGGGGAGAAGTCCCCCTCAGAACGAGGTTACACATGTAACCACAGGCCTGGTGAGGACCCTCCGGTGTTGGTCGCCTCGCCGTGGAGGGGGCACAGCCCACTGGGACCTCAGATCTCCCGCACTGCCACATGCCTACAGTGTGCCCCACCTCCAGCTGGCTGTAGGACAAGAGGATAGGACCTCGTGGGTCCCCGAGGAGCCCCAGGGACATGCCTAGAAACCAGAGGGCCTCTGACCCAAGAAGATTATGATTCCCACGTGGTCTTATGCTGGAGAGACCCACCGCAGCACAGGCATGAAAGCAAGCTGGCGAAAAGCAGCCATCAGGCAGTTCACTGCTGGTACTGACAGTTTCTGATCTGGCCCACTTTTAGCTGTTCCACCCGCAATTCCACCAACACTAGTTGGAACTGTGTGTTGAATCACACGACACCTGGCCCAAAGATCCCCAGGAGTTTTCCCCACCCCTACAAATGTGAGTGAAGCAGATTCCTGCACAGCTTTAAAATCCCACCCTTCACACTACACTCACAAAGCAACACAGCAAGCAATCCCTTGCTACTCTCTGGACTACACCACTCCACGGCAGGTAAAGTTTAAATGCTGTTTTTCTTTACTGAAGATCACTTGCTGGAAAGCAACTTGTAATTGTGCAGGGAAAAGCACTAACCAGACCTGTTTGCACAGTCATCAGATGGTTTAGGGTCCAAACGTTCCTTATGTCACTTGCCTCTACGGCTTTAGTAGAGAAAGGTAGCCACTATCAAGTGTGCATTACGCATTGCAGACCCCACAGAGTGTCTGAGTAACACAGTTCTTCTCAAAACAGGAATCTCAGCTACTGCTCTGTCTTACATACCTTTTTTATTTGATCCTCTTTTAGCTTTGCAAAATGGAAAGCTAGCAAGTGGACGGCGAACATTTTCTTGAGGCAGATGGATGTGTCAGTAGTGACAGCTGCTGTTGAGTAACTCCAAAGCGACGCGTCTGTATTCACAAAGCTGGAGCTAGAGAAACTTCAGCTGAGGCATTTCCCCCAGGGCGAGATAGTGGAGTGCCTGGGAAATTGAGTCCAGAAATAAATCCGTCCAGCGTGATCGGTTCAATGATTAAACTTCTGTCTCTCTGTATCTCCCCCAACATCACCCCAAAGTCCCTCCCTCCCAGCTACACGCTCCATTGTGCCAAAGCAGGCACCTGGAGAGCTGCCAAGCTGAAGGAGAGACAAATCGATTTTGTTGCTACTCCACTTGGGAATTGTTACCACTCTGCCGTAGAGTTGCTACGCAGCCTGCCCTGCTTCACCCTGCTTCCTTCCCTGGGGGGCTGACAAGCTCACACCAGCACTGCGCAAAGTGCTGCAGGGAATCTGGAAAGCGGGGATTTCAGGTTTCTTCCCTCTGCTCAGCACTCCCACTTGCGCTCTTCTGCATGAATTAACTCTGCTCCAGTTCCACACAGTGCACCCTTATCTGCAGCCTTTCTCGATTAAGCTTCAGCCGCCTTAAGGAGGGAAGGTGCAGGGAGGGAGGGCAGACCCCTGCCCCCAGCCGAAATTCCTCTTGCGCCATTCCCAGCCCAGAAAGGTTTTGCACAGATCCCTCTCCCTTCACCCCTCCTGAAGGCAGAGTTTCAGACCAACGCAGATCCTCAGTATTGCAAAACTTGCAGAGAGGCCTCTCACTCCCAACTGCACCCACAGTCGGGCACTTCCCCCCAGCTGCTGTTCAACGTTTCAGCAGGAACAGAGCACACTTAGTACAGCGGCAGACAACCTGCACGCAACATTTTGCAGACCAAAATTATTTTGATAAATGAGAAAAACAGTCTCAGGACGGGGGAGAGGTGGGAGATGGACAGGCGAGAGGTGCCAAGCAATGGGAGGAAACACAGCAAAGTACTGTGAAGGAGAAAATGTTCTGCACAGATTTACAGTGGGGCAGAAGTGGTCAGTTAGCAGAAAGGGATCTTAGGCTATGCCAAGTGATAGCCTAAAATGAACCCAATAACCTCATGCTATTGTAAACATATATATATATATTTGTGTATGTATAGATCTATATGCAGAAATACGATTGAGCTGAGCTGTATTCACAGACACACAGAACTATGCTTCAACTCAGCACCAGTCTCAGGAAGAGGACTCTACCCAGTTCTGGCTGCTTTGAGAACGTGGGGATCAGAAGATAAGCTCTGCTGAACATCAGGAGCAGTCACAGGTTACATTTCTCAGCCTCTGATCACAAGGGAGAGTGAAAGGCTGAGGGAAGGTAGAGAACTGCCCTGCAGAGGCAAATTACACAAAAGCTCTGCTAGGAAAGGTTGAGGTCTTTGCTATTCCTCCTGCCTGCCTTGCATCAGGAATTAGCCCCGGGCCCCGCGGACCCCCCCCCCCCCCCAGCTCTATTTATTTTCCGCTGTTCTTAAACATGAAAAGCAAGAGCAAAGCAGAGTGGCTGAGCAGTCCACAAACAGGGCTTGTTCTAAAATTAGGCTCTTGATCTTCTAGAGAAAGGGGGAAAAGAAAGCAGAAAAAAAAGCTGCGCTACCAGCCAGAGAGCACGGTCCACTTCTCCTGCATTCATCCTTTAATAACTGCCGGCTCGTTAAGTCAGACACTGACTCCCAGAGGGGCTGTCTCTCCTCATTGTTTACCCATGCCAACCAAGTCACAACCCCTCTGGCCAGAAAAACTGAAAACATCACCTATCAAGCTCCATCCCACTTCGATCCACAGCTCATTGTGACTGTAATACAGCAGATTTGTTTCTCGTTCTCTCTTTTCTTTCTTTAACAGATACCACTGGAAAAGGGTCTCAAAGATCTAAGTGTGACGGAACTGGCAGCAAGCTCTGTTAAACACCTGACATGCCCCATCCTTGCAGCCAGCCACCTGCAGAGAACAGGAGCTCCCAGCTACAATGGGGAGATCCAGACACGTTTCATGAGCCTGGGCTCTCTTAGAGCAGAGGCAGCATCAGGCCACAAAATTAACACAGAACACACCTGGGGGGACCGCAGAAAGCCCAGCCCAAGGACAGACAATACTTAGAAGAGATGGAGACAGCACAGACTGAAAAGAGTACCTTGGCTTAACAGAAAGAAGGCTTTGGTTTTGTTTGCACCAAGCAGCACCATGACCTTCATTTTCCATTAGAAGTACAACAACCAAACACACACACACAAAACAACTGTGAAACCAGTAAACATCCAAACACCCAAAACATGAATGCCTGAAATTAAGCTGGAAGTCTGAACACCTGAAACAAAGTTCTGCAAATGTGATTCCCAAATCAGATGAACAATATTGTTGCTGATGTTTAGAAAAACAAAGCGTCAGCACAGCCCCACGAAGAAGTGCAACAGGACACTCTTCTCCCCCAAGGGCTTGGTTGCACGGGGCACATTAAGAGTGTGCAGCTTGCACAGCTTTGCACCATGCCTGTCCAGATTTTACCACATGGGACCAATCCAGCAGCCATACCAATGACAGCCACACCACTACCTCAGAAGAAAACTTTGGTAAAAAACCAGCCTGAAAAATGCCTGAATAAACTTCAGAGCTCCTGTAACAGTTACTATGGAGTCACTATGGAAACAAGCAACCAGCTAAGCCAAGTGCTAATCTCTGCAAAATATAAAAAAGAATGCTTACAGCCATTTAGCTACCTTATTGCCAGGCTTGCTGCTCAGACACAAGACTGGCTTACACCTCCCAGTCCCAGCCACTCTTTGCTTGCTCAGAAGCACTCTCATAGCACTCTTTGCTGTGATCCATCTGCAGGCATGACCAGCTACACCTTCCTTTCAAGTCTGTCACGTGGAAACGAAACAAGCAGGCAGCTGACACCCCTCAACCGTGGAACCCACATTGCTCAAGCGACCTGACCAGCACTCAGTGTAACACCTTCGTAAGGATTAAGGGCAAGCTTGCATTCTGTGTGAGTCACATGGTGTTTAAGCAGAGGCTGCCATGAAGCTGGGAAGCAAGGCAGAATTACTCATCCCCCAGCCAGAAAATTCACAACACTCACATGGCCGTGGCCACACATGCATCTTTTTTCCTGGGAGAAAAAAGAAAGATGGGGCTTTGCAGAAGAACACAGAAAACTCCCTCCGCACCAGTTTGGCACTGAAATCAGCATGAGATCACACGGCCTAGCAACATTTACGCTCTGCTTGCGTTTTAGAACATAATGGGGAAAGTGTGCATGTAATCCACTGAAAACAGCTGCTACAAACTGCGTGCAAACTGCTGCTGACTTGCTCCTGAAGAGCAGCTCTAAGCATTGATGCTAGGGGAAAATGAAGGGGTTTCAGACCTACCCTTCAGCCTGTGGATACTGAACGTCAGATATCTGACACACTGAAATTCACCCGGGCTTTCGCAAGTACCCCAACATTAACACAAGCAGCAGCACTTCATGAGAGCCACCATAAGACGGGTATGTGGGAATACTACTGGCACAAGCACCATCCTTGAGCTGTTACTGAAGTTCACCTAATAGCTTGGTTGTAAGTAAAATATTTCATGTCTCCCCTCAAGATCCACATCAAAAACAAGCTAGAACATGAAGGAAAAAAATATATATATGAAGTGCAACATAACAGAACTGTTTGTATAAAACTGAAGAAATTAAGTTCATGTACTGAACTTCTCAAAAATAAATTACACCTGTGTCTCTAATATCTTCTCCCTTCCTCAAAAAATTATAATGCTACAATTTCTTTTCCCCCAAACTTTGCCTGAATGGGTATGATGAGCTTTTCCTAGGGGGAAAAAAAAAAAAAAAAAAAAAAATTAAAGAGCAAGGACAAATTTAATTACCCTTCATGCAACAGAATTGATATTCACCTAAAAACCCCTGTGACCAGAATTTCTTAATTCCCCAAAGCATTAGCACAAATGTTTTTTGCCTCCTCCCACATTTTCACAAGACACAAAGGTTAGAGGCATAGGCCTGCTATCACCATTCTGACCAAATTTCCTGCCAGGTTGTTCATTACGTGCTTGTTATCTGCTAAACTCTGCCCTTTGCGAAGGTATGGAATGAGTGGCTAATTCGTTACTGGTGAAATATCCGACGTTTATTGATGATGTGAGGATATCTTGCAAGAAGGCGTCAGGTTCCAATTTTCACACAGCAGCTGAATCATACACTGATGCTGGACACCACGATTGAAAAAGTGTACAGCAGACTGGTAAAAGCAAAGGTACGGCCTCTGAGCTTACACGAGACTGCTACGCTTCACCCAGCTGGTCACTGGAGGAGGAAAAACGTCAAGGAGCTGCAGCAGTGCAAACATGAAATGCCAAAGGAGTTATTAAAATAGTATTTTATTTTATGAATAAAAACTAAACAGAAATAGGACGTGGATTCTATTTTTTCTTTTTCCCCGTTTCCTTCGAGCTACTCTGATCATCTCTCTTTGAAGCGAGGCCGGATCTGCCATTCCTGCGCTGATCCTGCCACTCGCTCTCCAGCTGTCTCAGCATCTCTGGTGTCAGAAGTCCTTCACGCAGCAGTCTGTCAGCAAGAGATCCGCGCCCGTGGCTTTTCAGATCCTCCTGCCTTGCGGCAGACCGGTAGGCTTTCAAGCTCTTCACTCTTCTTTCTCCCGGAACCTCCACTGCAATAGAGAGCGCCTCTGTGGCTTTTGCACCACGGTGGTCTGAAAGCGCCCTAGCGTCTCTCCTAGTCCGTGAAAGAGGAAAGTCTTCTGACACGACTTCCGCTGCCCCAGACGCAGCAGCAGATTGCGAAGCTCGGATCAGCTTTGTGATGTTGCAGACACCAATTTGTATAATGTCGTCTAGTTTCTTCTGGATATCCCTGACCAGGGCAGCATCAGGGAACATATCCATGAAGCGGTAGCTGAGGGGAGGTGAAACAAAACAGCACACTGTTAAGCCTTTACATCAAAGGGCTGCTGACGGCGACAACAATCGGGTGCTAACTACATTAAGCAAAAAAGAAAGATCACTGTATGTTAAGTGGCATTTCAGCTGCTCCAGTCCAGGATCCCCTTGTTCCTAGCTTCCTTTCTCTGCTGTCACAAACTGTTCTTTGCAGAACCCACAACACAGCCACATCAGCATTTCTCAGGATCCTTCAGAGGGCCACCAAATGGGCCCATGCTGCACCACATACACACTGCTTTTCCAGGACTGCAAATCATAAATACTAGCAGAAAAAACAAAGTGATTCTCAAGCATATAGCCAATACCTTAACCACAGATAGAGGTCAAAAACATCATGAACAGCTTCGAGGTGCACAAGTTCCTTGATGTTCTTTGGTGGGGCTAGTGGCCATTTGGTGTGTCGACAGAGCCAGTCAAATGTCAGAGGCTCATTTCTGCTGAACTGTCTTGCAAACTGGAGGGAAAAAAAAAAAGGGGATTCAGTGAAGTCTGCAGTTAGTCAGGAGAGAAGAAATGAAATTGTTTACAACACAGTCATTTCTGAAACCAGCTGTATTACTTGTGTAATTTATAAGCAAACAGGTTCTTGACATTCTTCATAACTGACAGAATGTTGGCCCGTGCTCAGCTACACTCTAGCAAAGGCCCACCGGAACCCTCAGCGCACAGAACTGCACAAAGAGCCAGGAGGACTGTTTGCTCCTAGATAATGTTTTCACGCCTGTTTATTATTAAAGAAACAACTACTAGCCACACCAAAGTAATCCCAGTGAACTGAATTCCACTGAGTTTGCTTCCAGCACTCCACAAAATACCTGCTTTGTTTCACACAGCCCAAATGCCACACATTCTTTTACTTAATTACCCAACACAGGAGCCACCTCTCCTTTCCCAGGCCTCATTAACACAATTTGTCCATGGGCCATGCACAGAGATAAGCAACAGAAGTACTGAGCTACCCAGAAAAACATAACGCTGGAGACATGATTTCATCTAGCAGAGCAGATGGACTTTGTCTTTTCTTCCCCTCCTGTTCCTATTCTGTTAATTACCTTACTTCAGAACTGACAGGGTTGAGAAAATCATATTAAATGTGTTCCTTGAGTTAGGAAATGCACGACTCACAACTCCCGTAGGTTAATCTGCAGTCACAGCCCTTCTGAAACCTAGACCTCTCAGCTCTTTCACTTACAGATAAACAAGACAAATAAGAATCAAATTCAAAAATTTCAGGAGTACTGATGACTTGCAATAATTAGTTCCTATCTGTCTAATACCAGGATTTTTTTTTTTTGCCAGGGAATGGGCATTAAATTCACACAGGCGTTTAACATGGCATCTCCCTTTAGCATTCCTCTGTGCCCTTCTGCACCTCCATTACTTGGGATCTGAACGCCTGGTATTTTCTTAAGAAGGTATAATTTTTTTTTTTTTTTAACTCTTTAAATCAATCACTTTTAAAGAAAGTTCCTAAACGCTTTTGAAAAGCTTGAGTCTGTCTAGTATCTGTGACATGAGGGCACAACACCAGTTACATCTTACACTATTTTATTTAAAATGTTTAACATAATCTCTAAAAAAAGGACAAAGACGATAGCGTCTAACAAAGTAAAAGATCTGAAAGGAGTTATTAATCCTGAAAAACTGAAATCAACTGGTTGAAAATTCCTCAGGGGAAGAGAGTTTATCCAGGCCTGAAAACTGAACTGATGCAACTCTGGGAGCAGATTTACAGCACTACAACTTGCAGGAGTTTAATCCCCCATAACTGTGTCCTAACATCAACAACCACACTGAATTCCACATTCTTTTGTTTTGGTGACCTTGAATTAGTGGCATCTTGTGTTTCAAGGACTGTTTTCTGATGACTAGACAACGCAATACAAAGCTGAATTGTGCACAAGTGAGTACATAACAAACCCAATTCTGATCTCTCCCAGTTCAAAGATCACCTGCAAGGCAAGCAGAATGACTCTCTAAGCTGAGTGGAAAAGCTATTCAAGTTCCAGTTTACACCCCAAAATGACAATCAGTTCTCAGAAGTGAAAAGTTTTGCTTCCCCAAAGGTGAAGAATACAGTTATTAAAAAAAATATTTTCTTATATTTCTCCTATTTCATATTTCTACCTGTGAGCACTTTAAGAATGCCCTCAAATGATCTAATGACCAAACCCACAGTAAACATAGCAGCTCACTGCACCACAATACGCTTAGTTCAATGTAAATCTGACATTTTCTGGGGAACAAACAGTAACCGACCTTCAGCAACGTGGTGCACACAAAAGGCTCTTTTCTATTCAAGGGAGCAGTGCAGAAGACATATCGTGATCTCAAATTCAGTGGAATGTGCTGAATCATATCTGCTAGAAATTTGAAGTCATCGATATTGCAGACGAAGTAAAGCCCATCAACTTGTGAGAGACTCACAAAAATGTCCTGTGAAAACAGAATCAAATGAAGAGGGTGTTACTGCAGGAACAAGTTGTCAGACTTTTCAGTACCAAAACAAAAAGCGATCTGGTGTTTTAAATGCTAGTTATACTGAAAGCACAGTTTAAAATATCAAATTTGACCCACAGAAATTTAAAAAATTATTTCCATGCTTAGAACTTATTCCAGGTTAGTCACCTAGAATGACCCAAAAAGCTAACTTTACAGCAAAAAAAAATCAGCAATTGAGCTATTCTTAGGGCAATGTCAGAAGCAGATCTATTTTAGGAAGAAAGAAGACACAAGATAAATATGGTGTTGCAATAGCGGAGTTCAAAGAACACCGGAAAATGATCCAAGGTTTGGAGGAATAGGAGATGCCACCACGTTTTTGTGCGCCCACAAGACTCGTTTCTCTAGTGCAGGTCTTTTGAACATTTTTTTAAAGACCTTTAGAGATGCACTGGGCTTGTTAATCAGATATATTATTTATCTCTTTAAGTATTCAGTCATAACACTTTAAAAAAAAATAATTTTAATACTTACAAGCTAGCCCAGAAATTCTCAACAGTTAAATTTTAAAGATGTGCTGTTACTCTACCAAACTAAATCTTCCAGGAGGTGTCCAAGCATAACCTTTTATTTCAAGGTCAGAAACTGTATAGTTTGCTATGTAACATATCAGCAGCAAACTAAATATGCATTCACACCCATAAAAGCTGCTGCCAATTTCTCAGTGTACTAAAGACAGTGAAACTATTTTTTGAACACAGCACTGGAAACTTAATGTCTACTTTAAAACATTCAGCCACTTCCAGAATTTCTGTCATCCAAGTAATGATGAGATCAAGCAGACCCTACAAAACCTGATCACACCAAGTTCAGCAGACAGTGTAAGATCTACAGAAGCTCTCTCAGATGTATAGAAATCTGTTACCAGCTCACTTTCCCAGGAGTTTTCACTCCTCATTTATCAAAATTTTTTTATTGATTATATTGAGTGAATTGTTTATCGCTCATTTATCAAAATTTCCATGCAAGATTTTTTGCCTCAGACCAAGAAATCAGCATTCAAATGCAGGAAAGGCAAAACAAAAAAGGCTGTTGTGTGCTTTTCAACACATGTCCACATATTTACACACTTTGAAGGCTCTCATGTAAGATGGAAAAAGTAAACATTTGAAATGTATTTGCAGGCAAGGTTGTGACAGGAAAAAGAATTCAGCTGAGGCACGCAAAGCTGTCTGTTAGGTTCTTAACGCACACACTTCTAGGAAAGCAGTGACTATGAGCAGTGCTCCAGAAGCTAATATTTCGATTGTTCTTACAATTAGATTGGATAGAGTGGCATCAGGGAGATGATAAGCAAACATTTCTATCTGCTCAGGAGTAGGATGAAGGCCAGCTGCCTAAAGGGAAAAATAAAGACAACATTTTCCATTAATTCTCAACACATTTCTTAAGTTCATCAGACACAAACCAGACAAAATCTAGAAAGCATTCAATAGAGTACGGTTTTTAAAGCACTCTTGTCTAAAACTTAAAAACTTCTGTGTTTGAACTTTAAATTCTTAAGAAGAACAAGAAATTTCAATGTAACTGAAAATCTTGCAAGCCTCCAAACAGGCCATGTATTCAAAGCATGGCAGAATCCATTTTTGTTACTAAGTTGTGAGTAGACACAAATAAAAACACTCTGGGATCAGAACACTATAGTAATTCCAGAGCACATCTGTACAAACTGGGAACTGAGCCTCTCACCTTGACGGGGGGCACAGAATCGCTCAAAATCTCCTTCAGTTGCAGCAGGTCATCACGATGCATTGTAGTGACCTCTCCTTGCTTGAAAGAGGAGCCGTAACGCCCGGCTCTGCCTGCGATCTGCAGCGCCTGAGAGGTTGTGATCGAATCTATTTCCTTCTCTCCCTTCTCATTGACTGTTGGCTTTACTATAGAGTTAAAAATGATTCTTTTTATACACCTGAAATATATGAACAAAAACAAGGAGGATTCCTTTTTGCAAATTGTTTCCAATATACAGCCTACTACAAGAGAGCAAGAGCCTTATTTTCTAAGGGTTTTTCTCCTCCATAAATTAAGTGGCCCCAGAGACTGCTTAGGAGCGTATCATATTCAAGAGGGTACCCCGGAATCATGCCCCTTAGTGTCATATCCACACATCTCTGTCTCCAGGGACGGCGACTCCACCACCTCCCTGGGCAGTCCGTTCCAGTGCTCAACCACTCTATGCAGAAATTCTTCCTGACATCCAAACTAAATGTCAGAATTAGGTCAAACCAGCCATTTTGATTAAAGCTTAGCTCTTCCCAATCAAATTTATTGGTACCAGAATTAAAGTGTATGTACTGTGTTACCTAGAAACATGTGAGGAAACTACTGCAGGCATTAGATCCCAGAAAGTCACTCCATAACCTGCTCAGAGTACTTACAAATTGAGTCCCATTCCAATGGCATCTGTAGCAACTAAAATTTTGCACGGATCATCAGGATCATTGAATTTCTTTGCCTGTTCAAGTTTTGTTCCTAAAGCAGAATGACAGAAACTTCACATAGTGAACTCTTCTTATAAAATAAATGCAGCATATCGCTAAGCTTGATGGCTTTATAGAAGGTTGAGAAAAAACTTGATTGTGGTTGAGGGTAGAGGGCCAGGAGGGATTTAAACCATTCCCAGAGCTGGGGATAGACTCCATTCAGTTAATTCTATCTGAAGAACAACAGTAGGTAATAAAATAATACATAATAAAAGGTCTAACACCAAGATTATACCACCAGTCAACACAAGCCTTTCTCTCACTCTGCATCTAGATGTACAACTAGGAAAATTTCATTTTAAAAGTTTTCCTAAGAAAGCAGCAAAATCAGAACATTCTCTTAAAAATAAAAGGAAACATGCTTTACCTGGCGGCAGACTGCCATATATGACGGCACATTCCAACCCTCTAGCTTCAATCTGTCGACTGACCGAATAAATGTCGTTCTTACTGAAACAGACGATGCAGTCCCCAGGCTGCAGGTTATCTAAAGATTCTAAAGCGTAATCCAGCACTGTCAGGGGAGTGAGTCTTTTGTAGTTTCGGACCTAGAACCAAAGGAGTTATCAAAGATAATGTGCTGGAAATAAAAAATTCCTGTGGAATTACAGTTACACCTGAATGGTGTAACAGTTACACCTGAATGGTGTAACTGGTTCTCTTTCATAGTTACACAACCCAGCAAGCACAGATGTGTAAAGCTACAGCTAAATCGCCACGAAATCATGCAGGCTGGACTTTCTTAGGGTGAAATGTTATGGTTTTTAATACTCTTCAGAAAGGAGTCTTCTGAAGACAGCAGGATTTATCACAGGAAAGTTGGGTTTCAGGAATTTTCCAGTCACTTTCTTCTAGAGAGTAAAGCTTTTTAAACTTTTTTTTTTTCTCACCATATAGAGAAAAACTATCAACAGATCAAGTAACCAGAGCACACTGAGGGCATGGTTCCACCCAGGAAGAACAGAACCATAAAGAAAGCCACTAAAGAGCTGCAGCATTCCAGGGGAAGCCAGCAAAGTGATTATTTTTTTTCAAGCATAAAGCAACAACAAGAAAAACACACAAACTCTTTACAACATTGCCTTCAGTTTCCAGGAATTGAGAAACATTTTAACAAGAACTGATGCAAGAGTAACTTGGTATCCCAGACAGGAGCCTCCATCTCAGTCTGTTTTCCCAGTAAAAAGAACCTGATGTTCTATCCATAACTTTATAGAACTAAAAAGCTTACCTCAACTTCCTCCCCCGTAGTGTACATGAGCTCTGTCACCAGCTCGATAGCAGCAGCTTCTCCACAAACATGGATTTCTTCCGCACAGAGTCCTGAACAAGGCCCAGGGAAACGAAACGTCACATACGTACATCCCACATCAGCTTTGGCTGACACTAGTTATCCAAAAATTACATTTTGCACGCTAAACACATTTCACCTTGCATTAAATTGACAACTATTGTCATAAGTCATACCTACCTATGAATAGAAGTCAACGCTAACAAGCTTACCTAGAAGGGCTCTTGTCCAAGCCCACCCTCTGGCAGGATCTCTGATCATTTGAATTTCATCGATCACTGCAACTTCATCTGAAAAACAAGAAAAATATGATGCACCAAGGTAAAGCACCTAAAACAGCAACAACCGCACAGGAAGGAACATCAGAAATGCTTTATTTTAAAAAGTTGCTCAAACCAAGTTGAACCTCTCCCACCAAAAAAGCTGCACTAAGATGATCCCGGTTAGTTCTGCTACCTCACAGAGTCCCAGCAGTAACACACAAAGATCCCAGAGATGTGACTGGAACAATTGTGCCTACGTACATGGTACATTTGTGCTGCACATTTCAATGGTACAAGCAATATGCGAAGCTGGTCGGGCATCCTCATTGGCATACACACGCTCTTCGCCTGTCACCAGATCACACGGCACTTTCTGCAGGAATTCAGAAAACTCATGTTAAAATTCTTGAATATAATCTAATCTTCTTTCCAAAGGGAAAAAAAAAAGTATCAGTTAAAGTAGTTTCTAAGGCAGTATACTGGAAGCTATCCAGAAAATAACTACTCAGCCTTTTGAGGCTTGTGCCCTGTACTTAGGTCATCAGACTGAAGAATATAATGAAGTTGTATCCCTAATTAGATGCCCTCCCTCACTGCTGCAAGAGATTACATTTTACTTTCAGCATATCAGAGCTGTCACATCTGTCCCAGAAGGACTCTCAGAAGAGCTGCAGCACAAGGGTAAAGCCAGGCACAGCAGAGAAGGAGCCTTGCAAGCTCCAGCCTCCTCCAGTTCCTTCAGTGACTGCCCCACTGGGTGTCTCACCTGCTGCCCTACCGTCAAGAGCTAACAGGGGCCACTCTCCTCTGTCAGCTCTACATTTGCTTCGTCTCAAGCAGGCGGCTGCTCCTTCCACATCTTCAAACAACCTGCAGACTCCCTGCTGGAGCCTCAGGGGCTCTACTTGACCAGTGGTCTGCCAGCAGAGAAGTGCTAACACACTGAACACGTGGCAAAAAGGCACGGTGACTCTGCTCAAGGAGCATTACTACACGGTATCCACATAAGCTATGCAGTACCACGTCTCACCGGACCAGCCAATTCTCCCTGCGTGTTGCTTTGATAAATCAGTAACAGGAATCAGAAATTCTCCATCAGACTTATCCAAACAAAGCAAGAGAGAAGTGACAAGAACCTTTGGTAAACACCACTGCATAGACACGCTGCGCTGCATTAATGTGTGATGTGCTATGGTAAGGCCTCAGAACTGATCTGGCTCTGTGCAGCTGGAGTCACGCTGGTGAACAGCCTTAAAAAGATGCTGGCAGCAATCAAAAAAGTACTACGGAATGCTTCCCCTAGGGACCTGGTAACAGGGCACTGGTGTTCACCAGCTCAACATACCTGAGGCCGCAGAACATTTTATTACTCGGCTGAGTGAAATGTATTTAAACACTGACACAAAAGGTTGATAGGAGTTAAGCAAGGGTAATTACTTGAGTACAAGCTAAAATAAAGCTCAGGGTGAAAGAAGACACTGATTTCACACGGAATAAGTTAACAGTACAACCAGACCAAACCCGGGGAGAGGGAGAATACCACAGGAAAATAAATGCAGGTTACTGGGACGATAACACGGCATATCCTCTGGAGGAAGCAGTGTTCCGCTCTGCCTAAAGCAGGAACGACCACCGGGAACTGACTCTGCCACAGAGTTAGCCAACAGCACCCCTTTGGGTACGCTGCTTCACGGACTACTTCAGGCAGCTACAACGCTCAGCAAACACGCATGCACAAGACTGTTCCAATACCAAGGGCACGGGTAAGTAATATGACATACTGACAGCAGCATTACTCTTTTGGAAGATCTCGTGAGCCAGAAGCTTTAGTGGACCACAGTATATCCCCGATTTTGCTGACAAAAATCTCTGGATAGCATGGTATGTTTTTCCACTATTTGTAGGGCCAGCATGGAATACTATCTTTCTCTGAATAGCCCTGGCTTCTGGATACCTAAAAAGACACACACAAAAAAGAAGACGGAACTGAAAATATAATGCAAATACACATCACAAAGTTTAATTCCACAGACCTTGAAATTCTATGTCACTAAGGAAGGAAAACACCACGATCACTTAAGCTCACTGACCAGTTGGGGGGCAGTCTTAAATCGCTGATCTTGCGCAGATCATCCATACAGTCCAGCATGGGAAAGATCTGCTTGGCATGCCGCAGGAAAAATGGAAAGAGATCGTCCACGTGACCTAGAAGACAAACCCTTTTGAGAAAGTTTTAATGCTTCTCTGTAGGCATGTACCTTCACAACACATTCTGATAAAAAATGAATGCTACTTCCACCACACACTTATGTAAACCTTTCAACGTCTGGCTCTCCACAGAGGTCAATATCTCAGTCACAGAAGGGTAAACTAACATGAGTACAGGGGCTCATTAAGCAATGTTGTACAAACACAGGAAAAAAATCCCAGTTCAGGAGATTCACTCTTGTTAGTCTTCAAGTTTAGAGAACTTCTAAATAAAATAAGAAGCTATGAAAAAACAGGGTGAGAAATAGCTTTTTCTCTTCTAAGAAGTTTTTAGTCTTTTCTTTCTAAATTCACTCGCTGCCTTGGAATAAGATAAACCTTCTAAAATGTGTTTTTTGATACACAGGAAAAAGCAGAGGGCCTCCAGAATAGTTTGTAGCTTCCTAAAGCCACAATGACTTGGGATCCTGTTTCAGAATTTTGAGCCCCCAGTCTCTACATGAGTAAAATAAAAATAGAAAAAAAAAATCAATTCAGAAAAGAGATCCAATCTCGCCATTCACTGTTCTGAATGCCTGCAGAGCAGCCGTGGCCTTAAATTATCATCATGAAAAATATTGATACCATGCTAAAATTCTAAAGGTCAAATGGAGAAAGCTGTCTCTGCTGCTACCGACTAGCATCACCTCGTGGTTAGGTGCCGCTCATTACAACACACAGAGCGGTAAGCAAGCTAGCAAACGCTTTCTTCTGTCAGTGCCATACAGAAACAGAAGGCGGTCAGGGAGCTGTGTTCCCAAGGTTTTCAAGACACCTGGGCAGGAGAAAGCTCTCAAAGTGCCCCCTAGTGACGGCTAAATTTTGAAGAGGAACATAAGGAACACTTTTCATTTCAGCAATGAACAGATGCTGTAAAACCACAGGCTTCTACTCGCCAAGACTTCCACCTCTTCTGTTTCCACTTCAGAAGGCTTAAAGACAGAACATCCCATAGCATGGGCACAAATGTTTCTGAAGAGGAAGCAGAGTGATTTTCAAGGCCCTTCACAGCATGGTAGGGGGGGGTTCACAGCAGGGAGGTAAGTACAGAGGTCAAAGACAAAAAAAAAAAAAAAAAAAAAGCACATTTTATTTTACAAGCACTCCTTGATACTTGCCTGCACCACAGCATATATCATTGAGAATAATATGCAAATCAGCACTCACAGAACTGGACTCCATGATATATTTCCTAAAGCTTATAAAGGCTTGGTGAAACAGGCGAGCTGCAAAAAGACAGGTCAAAAGTGAGCAGGAGCGGGATTGCAACACTGTTTATAAACACCTCAGCAACACTGAAGTAATCTATCAAAAATTAAAGGTTATTTGAACCTCGTGACAGAGGCAAAGCAGTGTTGTGAGAACCATAAAAGACCCAATCCGCTAAATAACCACATCCAAATAAAACCAGATTTCACATAAAAGAAAACATTAGAATATTTTCTTACCATCTAATCCATTTTCAGTTCCTAGTCTTTGGATTTCTTTTCTTTTGTAAAACTTATTTAAGTTTTTTAGAACTTCACCTGCAGAAAAAGAACGACATTTTTTAGCTTGCTCAAAATTAAATCACATTCTGCTGACCCAAAAATAATGGTCCATAGTCTCTTTATTTTGGAGGGAGGGAGTCTTTGCTATGCTTTTATTTTTTGTTGTTGTTGTTGTTATGCCTTTTTTTTTTTTTTTTTAATCAGTGGCTACCAGCAAACAGCAGGTTTCAATGTGAAAATTAAATCTGCTTGAACCACTCAGTAAAAGCTTTTACTAGGCATCCTGAGACCTTCTGCCCTCCATGCTGCTTCTAAGACACACAGTCAGGAAAATCAGGCAAACCAGATGCAGCCTTCTTCTTACTTCTCAGGTAAAGTAAAGGTGGGGAGAAGAAAACTTAGCAGACTTTCTTCATATGTATCACGAATTAAGACATC
Organism: Alectura lathami; assembly: GCA_013399715.1. NCBI lineage: Eukaryota > Metazoa > Chordata > Aves > Galliformes > Megapodiidae > Alectura > Alectura lathami. The sequence continues at coordinate 114,642 of VXAV01007078.1, read as the reverse complement.
TGATTATAACAAAGCTACTAATAAGCCCACTCACTCCCCTGGAAGGCAAGTTCTGAGCTGAAACAAAACTGTGTTTGTTAATGTATGTTCTGAACTAAGTTCGCTAAACGTTAAATCACAATGGCAGCAATGTCCCCACCGCATCAACAGCGAATCAGGAATTCATTCCACTCTAGCAAATGCCATCAGCACCTCACCATAAGCTTATGTTGCTCTTAAAGTTCAGGTGCACAAAGCCTCTATCACACAGAGCTAGGACTGGCTCATAAAGCAGCACTGCACTGGTTTGCCAGCAGGGCACCACCATGCTCTGCTCTCCGCAGCAAACTACCAGATTATTGAAACCTCTGCTATGACATGGAAAGCTTCCCATGAAACCAACTTAAATAATTGAGGGATTTTCTGAAAAACTATGTTCTAATACAGATAACCCACTTTGAATAATGAAAACTATCAGGGGACGAGAGTTTGACAAAGCAGAAAACTACAGCAGCCAAAGCCAACAGCGCGAGAGCAGCGGCTACGTCCCGTACCCTGTGCGTGGTTACAGTCACCTGTCACCAACTGATTTCAAGTCACAGCCTGGAGACTGCTTCTGAAGTGTCCACAAAGATAACAAAGCAAGAAGAAGGCTGCTGCCAGAAGGCCTGCATTCACTACACAGCTATCCGTATTTTCATTAGAAAATGTTTAAGGGCCCTGGAGATCAAAGTCAGATCGGAAAACACCACAGCAGAAGAAAGCACGAGGAGAAATTTCTCTTGAGAAGCCTCCGTAAGAAGTGACAGCAGCTAACATGACATCAGGCGTGCCTGAATCCACAACCTACCAGCCTCACTGCAAGACGAAAAGGTCAATGCCAGAACACTTGTCGCTGTCCAAGGCAACGTGACACTGGGACCATCACAGCCCTCATCGCCCAAGGTCACGATCCTTCCCACGCACCAACACCCACCTAAACAACAAGGTGCACCTAAGAAAACAACGCTGCCACCGCGGTCCAGCCAGGCGTCGCCACGGCAGCTTCATCCAACTGCCTGCAGTGCTGTTTTGGCAGCAACAGCTGGCAACCAGGGTGCACATTCAGATGCGTCCTACCTCTGCCTTTCTACCATTCGCTCCTGTTTTAAGAATTCTCCTCCCAAATCATTTTCTCATTCTAGATCACTGCTTGGCTCTTATTCCTCTGTTACATTCAATCGACCTTCAGCGTGCTGACGGAGCACTACGGCTCCAAATCAACTTTTCCAAGAACTCTGAGGCTCCGTAGCACAACGTGCTGTTCTCTTACACAGCAGATTTTTCTGCTCAGGTTTATTAAGAAGTGGTTTGCAGATCATCTCCATGCCAGTAGGCCCCCACGCAAGCCAAACCAAACTGGTGCAGCCCGTTGCTTGTGTGTCATCGTCACACAAATTTATCAGGAACCCTACTAACATAAAAGGGATGAAGGGCCATAGGAAGACACATTCTGGCCTAAACTCTGTAAGAGAAGCTCAGAATCAAAGCCTCTTCTGCTTGTAACCTACTTGACACAGCAGAGCTGAAGGCATATGCCACCACTGCTGAAGAGTTCCTATGGGGTCGCAGGAAGCAGTGCGTAAGACGCAGCTGGGAATGAATTCCACTCCTGGTCAAGCAGCAGGTCTGTTAAAAAGGTTTTTGCAAGCCTGGCTTTGCAGAAGTAATTTTAAAAGGTGTCTGCTAGGTTGACAACATTTCACCGGTGTGAAAGGTATGACCTCTGTGTCACACGTAATTGTGCACACTGTAAGTAACAAAGTTTCTTCACAAGCTGTAACTGGAAAGTCTGTAAATAATCCGCACGGAAATTTGTCTTTACTGAACCCAGCTCAGCATTTGACATTTAACTTCATTCAAAATATCACAAAAACAGACACGTGATACCGTGTGTGTGTGGTCAGACTACTGAGGGAAAACTAGAGGAAGAGTGTTTATTTCATAAAAAGAATAGATGGTATTTGTTAAGGAAGGTATCATTCCGTTTCCTCTTTAACTTCTTGGGTGGGTTTCAAACTACAAAACCTCTGAGAGCAACACAGAGCGCTGCAGGCCGTCACCTGGCCAGCATTCCTTGCACGTCTCAGGAGAAAGAACCTCAGCTTGTTGGAAGGAGTTAATTTTCAACCCTGGGAACACAAATAACTTTAGCTGCTCTGTTCTCTCAAGAACTTTAGAGAGTAAACAGAACCTTTACTTATTTTCCTACATCATTTCCCACATTTGAAGGAATCCAGCATAGCTGCCTGCCTAACACAGGTGACGATGAGCAATGCACACATATGAAAGTGGCATCTTATTTCTTGGCACCTGAGGAATACACTCCTTGCTTGAGCCAATGCTCAAAGACAAGACTGAAGTCAGCGCAGACTTCCTGCAGTACATCCATTTGGGATTTCTCTCCTAACTGTGCTTTCTAGCTGCCAGGGCCAAGTATCTTTTTCTTGAAGGATCCAGACAAATTAAGATCTTTTTCCATGCCTTCTATACCTGGGGTTAATAAAAATAACATGCCATCAGAATATTTAATTAGGAGAACATATAAACAACAACAAAAAAAAAAAAAAACACATTGTTTTACACCCTCAACGCTTGGCATCACCAAACACCCATCAAAAGGAGCAGGAACTCCCTTCTTTCTTAACAAGTCCTTAAGGACTATACGGAGAGGCACCAAAGACAGGGAGAGCATCTACAGATCAGCAAGAGGACTGCTCTTCTGTTTCCGCTTACACGCCAAAACCAAACCAACGCGTGGGGTACACCGGCGGGAGATGCACGGGGCGGCGGATCCCCCCCTCCACCGGCGCACGCCCTCCCCTGACGACTTGTGCCCCCCCGGCCCTGAGGAGACGACGCCCCGG